>JAEUYN010000810.1:0-114551 GCA_018257835.1 Euura lappo | reverse complement strand
AACCTGATTTGCTGGGGTGTAATCGCTGCTGGAAGCTGGACACCTGGTGATGGTGGTTGGCTGGCCATGGAAGTCTCGGCGCTAGCGGGTGGCGGAGTGAGTTCAGCGATTAGGTTGCTGATGTAGTCGCTGGTGTTAAGGTAGACGTCTTCCGTCGCGGGGAATTGTCCAGCGGTGAAGTACTCGTAGCTGGCACGTTCTTCGGGGGTTGAAGCTCCATACAGCTTCCCATGTAGTTGCTGGCATTTGGCCCAATTGGTATCCAGGATGGATAAGCGCTTTTGCGCGATGGCCAGGGTTATGTTGTTTCTACCGACTTTACGTAGATTCTCTTGGGCACGGCCGATCGACCGTATGACTGCGATCTGTTCGCACAGTAGCTCGGTTAGCAGCACGTTTGTTACGGTCGGTGGTTCCGTCGACTCGGTAGGCATGATGTCGCTTTCGGTGGTCGAATTTTGATTGGATTCGGACACCCTATGTATTCGATAGAATAATGACACCCTGTGTATTCATTTGAATTGGTCACTTCGTTTTGTTGGCGAAGGATTAGCACTTGTCGCACTGTTGTTATTCGGCGTATAGTTCGACAGAATAGTCTTCGTGTTGATTCTTCAAGCGTCTCAATGGTATGGGAGCGAGAGAGATGATCGTGGCTGTAGCGCGACGTTCGATGTGTCGGACAGAGACAATATGTTGATATCGCTCGGACCGTGCCTAGCAACACGGTATCTAGAACCGATGCGGTGAGTACAGGTGTACTGAGAGCGAGACAGTCTAACACAGAGGCAACCGGTATGAGTGAGATGACCGGCGTTCGACACTGCGTCTTGATCGCTCTCGAAGTAGACGTGCGATTTTTACCGATAGTTTTTCGGCAATCACAGTCGTAGTCACAGTTTGTACTTTTTCGATGCACTTTCTTCCACAGATCACACACGACTCGGAACCGCATCCGGCTCGAAGGACCAAATTATGTTTATGCTTCTGACGCTGTTATTCGGATGGTTCATTAAAACGTAGGTGAGGACTGGGAACAGTGGGTGCATTCACAGATATTTGAAAGTCATCAACGGTGTTTTCCAATTAGTTTATTAATCAACGTGGATAATAGAGCGAAGCTTATGCTGTGACGATCTCTGTCCGACTGACTCGAGGTACCAAGTGACCGAAAGGTGTCTCATTTTGACACCAAAGACAGCGCGAGGTAAGTTTGAGAGGGCTAGCCAGAATCTATGTGATTCTCTCTGTGGTGCTCGAACAGCGTATATACGACTTTACACCTCTGCCTTGCCTAATTTATTTATGATGATATACTTGAAAATTTCTCAAAAGATCCGGAATTTTGATTATTCTGTACGTTTCGCAGAATTCCAGAGTGTTTAATTGTAGAAAAAAAAATGGCGCATACGTGTTTTCATTTCCATTTATAAATTTCACCACTTTTGAGTAAATTTTTTTCAATTATAATGATGATTATTAATAATGTATAATAATAATAATTCTTTTTATTATTATTTTGGAAAAAAATCCGATTTTCACATTTTTGTAACAAGACCGCTGCCACCAGTGTAACAAGCCTAAGCCAGTCAAGTATATTTATAAGGGTTCACCCCGAATAAAGATACAGAAGTGAACCGAAGGTCTAAGATATGAATAAAGTAAGTGAGAGTTTCTGCGTAGAACAAAGTAATTATATATCAGCATTTATTCAAGTATTCAAGTAAGAGTCAGAGTGTACAATATTAACTACTAATAGCGAAGGGGGATGTTATCCTCAAGAGAGTTATTATAGAAGTGAGTCCAGCTAATTCAGTCAAGACTGAAGAAGCCAGGGGGAAGGGTGAGGGAAGTGCATAAGACTGACCAAGCTATCCCACGGTACGCGAAGTATCGAGTGATGCGCCGTCAGGCTTATGCGAAAAGAGTAAGATAGCGGGGTGCAGGTATTCTAAGATCTAGTTTACTAAGTCTAAGTCTAAGCGTGTGTGTGTGTGTGTGTGAGGGTGGGTGAGGGTAGGCGTCGTATGGACCGTGGGACCAGACGTGACTCCCCCACCCCCCGTTAGACAAAACATAGGGTGTTAAGCATGTGTTTTGAGTGTACAAGGTGTAGAATTTGCTTATGATTATGGTGTATCTTAAATTTAAATGCGCTTAAGGGTAGTTTATAATGGTTGTCTTATAATTGTTGAAATTTTGAAAATTATTTCATAAAGGTAATTTGATGATCAATGGTGTTTGTGTTGTTGTGAATTAACAATGATACTAGTGTTCAATATCGTGTGTTACTATTTATAACTATTGATCGAAAGTTACTTATGGATATGAATTGATACAATTTGGTGCAATGATCTTAAAAGTAAATACGCTTAGGGTTAGTGCGCGTTTAAGCGGGTTAGTAAACTTTGTTTTTGAAAATTGCTTTATTGAATATTGTCAGTCAAATACAAATGTCATCTATTGGCTATTCTTAATTCTAATATGAATGCAGTAAAAATTGTTGTAAATCTAATACAATTGTTTTTCTCGGTCTTATGTGGTAGCCCTGGCGAAAATGAGAACTCTGCAAAATCTTTACAACAATCTACAAACGAAAATGCAGAAAAATTCAGAGTTTTCCAGAAATGTAAACTCTGTTATTCGCTGTGAAAATCTGGAAAAATCTGGAAAAATGTGAAAATTTCTGTTGTAGAATTTTACAGAATTTTCCGGAGTGTAGAAATTTCTTGTGAACACAGAAATTCCGAGTTTTGCAGAGAAATTAATGATTTTCGATGTAAAATTTCGTAAAATTCCGCGGTACAGTTTTGCAGATTTTCTACGAGTGTGCGCAATATTTTCCATGCAGAAGAATCCGAAGTTTTGCAGAGGAATTTATGATTTTCGATGTAAAAATCTGAAAATTTCTGCTGTACAGTTTTGCAGAATTATCCAAATTGTACAAATTTCACGACAATAGAGAAATTCAGTGCCTTGCAGAGAAATTGATGATTTTCGATGAAAAATTTTGTAAAAGTCCGCGGTAGAGTTTTGCAGATTTTTCACAAGTGTGCGTAATATTTTCCATGCAGAAAAATCCGAAGTTTTGCAGAGGAATTTATGATTTTCGATGTAAAAATCTGAAAATTTTTGCTGTACAGTTCTGCAGAATTATCCAAATTGTACAAATTTCACGACAATAGAGAAATTCAGTACCTTGCAGAGAAATTGATGATTTTCGATGAAAAATTTTGTAAAAGTCCGCGGTAGAGTTTTGCAGATTTTCCACAAGTGTGCGTAATATTTTCCATGCAGAAGAATCCGAAGTTTTGCAGAGGAATTTATGATTTTCAATGTAAAAATCTGAAAATTTCTGCTGTACAGTTTTGCAGAATTATCCAAATTGTACAAATTTCACGACAACAGAGAAATTCAGTAGCTTGCAGAGAAATTGATGATTTTCGATGAAAAATTTTGTAAAAGTCCGCGGTAGAGTTTTGCAGATTTTCCACAAGTGTGCGTAATATCTTCCATGCAGAAAAATCCGAAGTTTTGCACAGAAATTTATGATTCTTAATGTAAAAATCTGAAAATTTCTGGTGCACGCAGTTTTGCAAAATTTTCAAAAGTTCACAAATTTCACGACAACAGAGAAATTCAGTAGCTTGCAGAGAAATTGATGATTTTCGATGAAAAATTTCGTAAAAGTCCGCGGTAGAGTTTTGCAGATTTTCCACAAGTGTGCGTAATATTTTCCATGCAGAAGAATCCGAAGTTTTGCAGAGGAATTTATGATTTTTGATGAAAAAATCTGAAAATTTCTGCTGTACAGTTTTGCAGAATTATCCAAATTGTACAAATTTCACGACAACAGAGAAATTCAGTGCCTTGCGGAGAAATTGATGATGTTCGATGAAAAATTTTGTAAAAGTCCGCGGTAGAGTTTCGCAGATATTCCACAAGTGTGCGCAATATCTTCCATGCAGAAAAATCCGAAATTTTGCACAGAAATTTATGATTTTTGATGTAAAAATCTGAAAATTTCTGGTGCACAGTTTTGCAGAATTTTCAAAAGTTTACAAATTTCACGATAACAGAAAAATTCAGAGTTTTGCAGAGGAATTTATTATTTTCAATGACAAATTTCGTTAATTTCCGCTGTAGAGTTTTGCCAATTTTCCACAGTGTGCCTGGTTAAAAAAAATCTATGCGAAATTTCTACAAAAATCTATGAAAGCAAATGAACAAAAAGTCGGAGTTTTTCAGATATGTTAACTCTGTTACTGGCTGGTAGAATCTAGAAAAATCTGAAAAAATCTGCTGTAGAGTTTTTCAAAATTTCCTGAAGTATGGCGTCATCCAAGTAGTACGTAACGCTATTTTTGATTCTCCCCCCCCCCCTCCTAAGTGTTACGTTATGCTACCAATTGCTAAGATTATGATAAGGGGCCGTGCATAAATGACGTCACCATGAATTCTGCCTTTTTGACCCCCCCTCCCCCCATGTCACACCAAGTCACAAAGCTTGGACCCCCCCCCCTCCCCAAGGTGACGTCACAAAACTTTCACATACCCCCCCTCGGGCGGGCTTTTCAAATTTGAGACAGGGTTTTTTGACTGAATATTGAAGAAAAATTGAAATTTCGAAATGTGACGTCACATTTGCGTGTACCCCCCCCCCTCCCCATGTCACAAAACGTCACATTTTCGGTGACTCCCCTCCCCCCCTTTGAGTGGTGACGTCATTTATGCACGGCCCCTAAAGCGCTGGAAATTAAAAAAAAATAGGATCATTTTTCATGGTTACAATTAAACTGTTTGGCGATGTGGATATATGCTTTTGTTTCTCAAGTATTTATTGGAAATAAAAACCGTAACGTCTGACGATATCCCCCCCCCCGCCCGCCCCCTCCCCCCCAACAAATGGTCACGTTTTGACCGACCCCCCTCCCCCATAGTAACACCCCCCCCTGAGCATTACGTAATACTTGAATGACGCCTATGGACATTTCACAGAAACAGAGAAATTCGAAGTTTTGCATAGAAATCGATGATTTCCAATTGTCAATTCTGGAAATTTCTGCTGCAGAGTTTTTCAAATTTTCCCCAGGTACAAATTTTTCAGCAGCAGAAAAATCCGGAGTTTTACGGAGAAATTTAGTACCCGTGACCGCCACGCGGCGGCGTTGCTTCCCGCAGCCAAGTAATCACGGTGGGGATATATGTTGGCGCGGCACCGTGGCCACGTCACCCGTGCCTAGACTACTGTCGGGCCAATATTTTCTAGAGGCGGATGAAGAAATCTTAACTTGCAGAGATGCACAGGAATTTTCCAATTTCTTCAGAATTTCGCCTCGAAATCGTAAACACAAATGAATAAGGGGCGGCCGATTTAGGGGGGGGGGGAGGCGACCCCCCCCGTGCGCACGCCTAGGGCTTGTGTTGAAGAGATTTTCAGAGATATGTATAATTTATCGGAATTTTCCGCGGAAATGCAGATATTTACAGGTGGGGTCCATTTCTGAAATTCGTACTTGAAGAGATTTCCAGAAATATGTATACTTTTCCGGAATTTTTCGCGGAAATGCAGATATTTACAGGCGGGGTCCATTTCTGAAATTCGTACTTGTGGAGATTTCCAGAAATATGTGTACTTTTTCGCAATTTTTCATCGAAATGGAGAAATAGATACGCACAAAGGCGTCGCGGAATAATTTTTGTGCTACAGAGATTTTCAAACAAAAAACTCTGATTTTTCTATGGAAAAAATTCTGATTTTTCTCAATAAAAAAACTCTGATTTTTCTCTGAGAAAAACTCTGATTTTTCTCTGAAAGGCGTTCCAAATAACAGACAAATGTAGAATTTTTTGCAGAGTTTTTCGGAGAAAATTGCGGAGTTTTTCAGAATTTTTTTTTCGCCAGGGAGGGGTTGAAAGAGAAAGAAATAAAATTGTTTTATTCTTACACTTAATTCTAATATATAAATGAAATAGGGGGGAACTAATATTTTCAAATGGTGGGGATTGTTTCCGAAGTTTCGAATGATTTTGATACAAATGGTCTTGCTTTCGTGGGGCATGGATAATAACAATATACATTTCTTTGAGGGCTTTATTCTGATTCATGAAAGTTGTGTGGTAATTTTGATTATAGGTCTTGTAATACTAAGCTTAGGGGAAACTAGGGAGGTTTGACCACTTTTTTGTAAGTTCGTCTCGTTTATCACTATATTTGAATAACCGGCACGCACAATAGTATGTCATCTTTGAGCATACTGTGCAGAATGTACTTGAATTATTTGATAATTTTCAGTGCCTTAAAAACAAAGTTATTTGCCGTTCTGTAGATGCGCGTAATCGCGGTCAAACCTCCCCATGTATGGGAGGTTTGACCAGGGCGATGGGAGGTTTGACCATGTGGATAAAGCAGTCACATATTTGAGATATTGTGGCATATATTTTGATCTCTGGGCTTTTAACACATTATCCGAAAATAATCCAGGCATGAGGAAACATAAAATTTCGCCGGTCCCTTATTGGCCGTCATTTTTTTTCTCCGTACCACCGACCACCGCGCTTACTGCTTGGGCTCAAACTTGACTTCGCAGCACTCTGTTCTTTCATTTTTCCGGATTTCGGGGTTTTTTTAGCGTGCTTTGCACTTTCTTTGATAAAATTTTAGACAGCGATGTCTATTAGCACCTAATTGAATATGGTCAAACCTCCCGATCGAACGTGGGTCAAACCTCCCTAACAGCATTTGTTTACAATGACAACGAAAAAATATATAATTTGGCAATATGATAAATTTATAACTCCTGGCATCTTTGAGAGGATAGTCCACTGAATGAATCTGTGGTAAGACATTCTGATAAAAGATTGATGGGACTGGCCTACATCCTTAGGGAAGAACAGAGAAAATGACATCGTTTCTCGCCGTTTCAGTAATACACCTCTCAAACTTTTCTGCGCTTTCTAAACAGTTGCTAAATACTTGCGCTACGTCTTGTTTGACGTAATGAATACTTCACATCAGATAACAGTATTTATTAGGCTGTCATAGCATGGTAATCTTACATGACGAAACCTCCCGTATGGTCAAACCTCCCTAGTTTCCCCTATACATAATAATATAATTGAGAAAAAAAAAATACTTTCAAGGTAAGCTTCTAAAGACTATCAAGAAGGCATCGCAAGAATCTGTTTTATCTTGCAATCGGTAATTTGTTCAAAAATAACAAAGTTCAATCCAAACTGTTTTTGTAATATGGGAAAAAAAATAGGTTTGGATTCTGGCAATTGTTTGAAAATTATTTGTCTGCTTTGAAAAGTCTGAAGTGAGTCTGTCTGTTGATTTAAGTTTTTTTTTTTTTTTAATTGTTGTCAAGAGTGTACTTGTAGGTTGAAACTATCATTGAGGGGTCAGAGATTTCTGCGGGAGGAAGCACGGATATTACCATAGGTTAATCAAAAGTATCGCTGTTAAGGTCGCGTTCGTCAATCGGATGTTTGCTGTGTTGGTTTGAATGTGTGTGAGTCGTTGATAAGCGAACAGGAGTGTCAGGTGTTTGGTCTGAGTCTACAGCTGATGGAGGAGAAGAACGATGTGGAGGAGATCTGCGTTTGGTCGTATGAAGAGGAGATAAAGCGTTCGACGGCGGAGAGTCTGCACTAGGGTCAGGGGGTCGAGGAGGAGGTTTTGTTTCCCGGTCTGATGCGTCATTGTGCTTTTGCGGTGTTGTGGGGTCAAAATTGCAAACCGTGGTCTTTATATCTGTATCTTTGAAAATGTATTTTATCATGGTACTAACCCAATTCCAATCAAGTTTGGCTAAGCCGCATCCTAGTCTCGGTATCGATATAGATTTCTTTCCGTCTTTTGATAGGGCCCGTTTCAAATTTTGCAAGGTGTTATGCATGGTTTCCGCTGTGGGTTTGAGCAAATGTTTCTCTTTCGTGATCAGGTTGTAAATCGTGCGTCGCGGGTGATTTACTGCGATAATGTCTTTGAGGTTCGGTTTCATTGCTCTCAGTATCTTCTTTTGGATCAATCCCTGTTTTGCCATTTGGCTTGCAATGCCAAGCGATGCTGTGCAGTCAGCTGAGATGCAGTGTGCTAAATTATCTTTTTGTTTTAATAAATCGTCCTGTATTTCTATCACGTTTGGATTGTCAAACCTTGGGAGAAGGTTTAGGTTTTTCCTGAACTCGAGGTATGTTGGTGAAACTTCCGGATCGAGGTCTCGCGAGGTACCGGCCGTAGGTTTCGTATTTGGATCAGGAGGGCGAGGAGGAGGTAGAATTTCGGATGACGGTCTTTTTCTATTTGGATCTGGAGGTCGAGGAGGAGGTAGAATTTCGGATGACAGTCTTTTTCTATTTAAATCTGGAGGTCGAGGAGGAGGTAGAATTTCGGATGACGGTCCTTTTCTATTTGACTCTGGAGGTCGAGGAGGAGGTAGAATTTCGGATGACGGTCTTTTTCTATTTGACTCTGGAGGTCGAGGAGGAGGTAGAATTTCGGATGACGGTCTTTTTGTATTTGAATCTGGAGGTCGAGGAGGAGGTCTGGTATGACTCTTCGGTATATCAACTTGATTTGATGCTGAACGGTCAGAATCATCTGTAAGCTTGGGTTTGATTGCTCTGAATCTCTTATCGCGTATCTGTTCTCGTGTTACCTTGCGCTCTGCTACGCCAAGCGAGGCTGTACAGTCAGCTGAGATGCAATGAGCTGAGTTATCTATTTGTTTGATCAAATCCGCGTTTGATTCTTTGGCAATCGAATCCGTTATTGGAGGCAGGTCGTCTGAATGTGTGGGGAAATAGCTCAACGGGAGTATAATTTTTGGATCAAGATCTCGAGAGGTACCGGCCATGGGTTTGGATTTGCTATTTTGCAGTAAATATTCGCGTTCGACGAATGAGAACTTCAAATAAACAGGTTTTGAAATTCGCTTATGAGTTTTCTTGAAAATTTTTCTGTTATCCAAGTCTGAAGGACTTTTAAGTGTGTCTGATTGATGGTTGGAGACGGTGAAAGATTTGAAACGAATGTCGTGATCTCGTCTGCGTGGCGGTGCTATATTAATTGCAGATTTCTTTTGAAAATGTTTATTGACTGTGGAGATTTGAGTTTCGCTATTTTTCTGTCTCTGTTGCTTTTCCGCGAGTTCAGCTGTTAAATCTCTAATGTATGTGACTTTGGTAGTATTTGCGTCTACGGGATCATTCACCTGAGTGTACTCTGGTGTATTGGTGACAGGAGAGTATGTGTGTCTATCGCGTATGTTGGCTACGCTTGGACTTGAAGCGTCATCGTTATCAGCGTCGTACGTGTAATCTGAGTAATCGACTCCACGTGCTGTTGTCTTCTTTTGCGGTTCCGCGCTGTTACAAGATTCGGTATTTACTTTGCGTTTAACTGATTTCGGGTTTGGCAATATCATTTTTTCTTCAGGATTTTCCGTAATTTTTCGCGAAGTGAAATATCCAACTCTGAACGTTTGGACAGATTCTTGTTGATCTTGAGATTGCTTCACTAGAGCGGGGTTTTCATACAATTCGCGGACGGTCAAGTGGTTTTTTGAATCGGTCGGTGGTATTTGATATGTCACCGGGAGTTTTGCTTTCAAACTTTCTGCTATAGTGTCATTGATTAATCCGACTATTAAACTAGTCGCATCTGGAAAAACATTTGGCGGATCGTCGTCGTCGTCGTCGTCGATTATTGACGGGTCATTCAATGGTTTCTCGAAATTTTCGGACGCTCTACTCAAGTACGGACTGTCGGTGCGTCCACGCGGCGGTCCCGATACTCGTTTAAATTTAGTGCGTTATTTGGGAATTGTTGCTGTTGTTGTTGCTGCTGCTGCCAATCCGGCTGAGGAAAACGCGTGTAATTGACCTGCGTGTTATTTTGTTGCTGTTGATACGGATTATCACAATTTTGAGGATCGTTTCTATCGTCGTATTGATCTGATTGATGTTGATAATTATTGTACTGTCCCTGATTATCGAACTGTGATTGTTGCCCGTAATTATTGTAATGCGGCTGGTTGTGAGATTGGAACTTTTGGTAATTTGGCGAATTGTTAGAACGCTGGTTTTGGTTGTAACCATTGTCGGAGGAATTATGCTTTTGCTGGTGGTTGTAAGAACCTTGGTGATTGTTGTTGAATTGGTAGGATCCTGGATTTTGGGAATTGTTTTGATCCTGGAGGTTTCTTCGATTACAAAATTCGTATGAGTGACCGATCCTATTGCAAAATGTACAAGATCGAATATTTGTGCGCTGTCTTGATCTGCATTCTTCTGTGGAATGGCTGTTTCTTTTACAAAATGTGCAAAAAATTTCTGAGGCGCGCTGTCTTGATCTGCATTCTTCGATTGAACCCGAGTCGAAATTTAGCGCCTATTTTAATACTCGTAACATCCATCTCAACCTTTTCAGAGCCTGCCTTAACCTCAAGGTCCTATTTTGAACCTCCAAGTCCTCCATGGTCGAAATTTAGCACCTGTTTTAATACTCCTAGCACTTAACTGCACCTCCTCAGCCGGTTTTGAACCTCAAAGTCCTGTTTTGAACCTCCAGGTCCTCCAAAGATCAAACTTCGCACCCACTTGAAGCCTCTTTTCAAACCCGATCAACCTCGAAAACCCATTCAAGACCTCCAAGTCCTCCGGGTTCATGGTTGCACCTATTTTGATACTCATTACGCCCGGCCCAGACTCGAAAGAATCATGATTTTTGCACAATTGATAATACTGAATATTTGCATAAACTATCATTACTCGGAAGGAAATGAAGTGTACATAAATCAGTATTTTATGTCTTCTTTTTTATTTCCGTAATTAGCAATCATATCTAATTGTAACTAATCATATCTACTGCGATACGATTGTATGTATATTATATGTATATAATTATACATCATCTTTACATCAGTCTTTAAATGATCAGATATGAACCGATATCTGTTAATGTATAGGTTTATATGGCTTCATATATGATCAGATACGGGTAAATGTGAGCAGTTAGAGCCAATACATGAGCAGATATAACCAGATAACCGATCATGTATCTGATTAAACATTGGTCTATAGATAATCAGATACGATCGTATATGGCTAGCATGGGCCGATGCATGATCAAATCTGAAGCAACTGTTGATAAAAGGGGTTCATGTTTAATCGGACATAAACATGTATGATTCGTATGGGCAGGTATATGATCATACATGAAGTGATATCCTTAGTTTGGGATTATTATTAGGGCCGTATCCGTTTATATCCGATCACATTATATGCCTTTATGTGGTAACCTCCGTTAGATTTTGTTCCAAATTCTTCAAATTTCTTGATTCTCGATTTTCAAATATTTTGATACTTGAGATTCGAGATACAGTTTTGCCGCTCATTGCGTTTGTGAAACAAAAAAGGCCTCAGCATTTTCGAAGCCCGACTATTAGCATTGAAGCATTGAAAATGCTTCCATTTTCGGGGTAATAGCGAACCACTGGTTCAGTATAGGGGTCCAGTTCATCAATGTCACGATAAAGTGTCACACGAAACCTTTACGCTGGTTGAGCACCAATGAGTTGGTGGGTCAAGATAGCCATGAATTCTGAGGCTCGACGATTGCGAAACAATTGAGAAAATATTGGAAACGTATACGTGAAATTCGCGATTTTGTACAGCATTATCCAAATATATGTATAGCAAAGAATAAATTCCTCTTCTACAGATCAGATAAAATTCGGAAACAGAGAGCGAATTGTTTTAAATCGAATTCACACTAACTTGAGTCACAAGAGTGCCCGCGGTCGAAATTCAAAAAGACCAAAAAATAGAACGGGCGAAATGTCGAAAAGTGAAATTAACAACCATTCGAAATGTGAAATGGGTCATAATAAGGATCGGCCAGAATATCGTTATTTTGAAAATCGATGTTTCGTTTTCCCGGAATATTGATTATCGCATAACAAATTTTTAGAATGACTGGACGTTCAAATAAATAACCCTTTCGCTGATACAGCTGTTCGATTTTTTAGGCACGTCGATAAGAAAAAAATCGTTCTTCTAATGTTCCGTGATTTTTAGATTCGTATGGAAAAAATCGAGATATCGGCCGTTCTGTTTTTGATCGTTCGGAATTTTTACCAGCATCCATTTTTTTTTTAAGGGCATGCTGGACTCAGATTTCCATATTTAAAAAATAATGAAGTCGGATATGGACGGGGGGGTGTTTAATGGGTTCCTTAGACGATTTGTAATCAAATTGGTAGCTGCATGAACGTGTATCTCACCAAAATCGAGTAAAATAAGGCTTTTTTGTTTCGCGAAGCGTGGGGACCATCACTTGTTTTCACTGATATCACCGACTACGCATCACAAGGGCGGAAAAGAATGCAATTCCACCCTCGTCAATATAATTCCACTCACATATATCGCAAAACTTGTTCATTTCACCCAACGATGAAGCCTCAGAATTGTTTCCAGAAAAAGACTGTAATTTTTCTCGGTATAAAGCACCGGCCGCGGCCATGTTGGATCGTTTCGCGTTGCATGTCGGGCCGAGCAGCGCTCCCTTGAGACGCGCGGGCGCAGCGGGAACCAAGCTTACAGTTGTTGCCAACCTTCGTCTCGCGGTCCTGCGTTTCACGAACCGCCGTTCCTTGTTCAGCGCTATGACAGCTGAGCGGGAATTCAAACGGATATAATTCGGAATAATAATAGTTATAACAATGCATTGTTATTATTATCATTATTATTGTTATTATTATTATTATTATTATTATTATCATTATAATTACAATTTCCGAAATAATGATAATAAGAATTATAATAATAATAATTATTATTATTATTATTTTATTATGATAATAACAATTATTATAATGATTATTATTATTATCATTGAAAAAATTTACTCGAAAGTGGTGACATTTGAGAATGAAAATGAAAACGTGTGCGTCATTTTTTTATTTTTTTTCATCTTGACAATTTCGTGGAAATCGGAATTTCAATATCTTTCCAAAATAATAACAATAATAATAATAATATTGCTAATAATAATAACAAATATTAATATGATAATAATTATTATTATGATAATAACAATATGATAATAATTATTGTTATCATTGAAAAAAATTTACTCGCAAGTGGTGAAATTTGTAAATGAAAATGAAAAAAATTTTTTCTTTTTCTACAAAAACTCTAAAAATCTTGTGAAACGCACAGAATAATAAAAATTCCGCATCTTTTGAGAAAATTTTCAAGTGTCATCATAAAAAAATTAGACAAAGCAAAGGTGTAAATTCGTATATACGCCATTCATTATTATTATTATTATTATTATTATTATTATTATTATTATTTCAGAAACTAATAAAATTCCGATTTTCACAACATGTTCAAGATAAAAAAAAAATAATAATAACAATAATAATAAATGGCGTATATACGACTTTACACCTCTGCTTTGTCTAATTTTTTTTACGATGAAACTTGAAAATTTCTAAAAACATCCGGAATTTTGCGTTTTGCAGGATGTTAGAGTGTTTGTAGAGAAAGAAAAAAAGATCATTATTATTATCATGATAATAATTGTTTATTATTATTATTATTATCATTTCGGAAATTATCATCATAATTATAATGATAATAATAATAACATTTCATTGCTACAACTATTATTATTTCGAATTGTGCTAGGCTAGGTATACGGCTGGCGTTCCGGAGAGAGAGAGAGAGAGAGAGAGAGAGAGAGATAGATAGATAGATAGATATGTGTTTATTTATCCATGGCGATGTTGGACAATCTTGTGGCGCATTTACAAAATAATATGCACCACAAGCAAAAGAAAAAGATACAAGTGCCGGTGAGGGCGAAAGAATAATACAAATAAAATGCTTAAAAATAATGAAAGAGCGAAAAAGAAAAAGAAAAGATACAGAGAATCAGTACGATTAAAGACTATTTAGGGACTATTTACAGACTAGAACTACAGCTGGACGCGTCTACCTAGCAGATTCCGTGGCAAATAGAAATCTATTGAGCCGAGAACGAAAAATCGGGAGTGAAGGGGAGCCGCGCACCTCAGGGGGGAGAGACTCCCAGAGATAAACACCGGAAACCGCGAAGGACCTTCTATAGGTCTCAGTCGTGAAGTGGGGAAAGACGAAATCGCCCCTTACACGCCTACTGGGCCCGGAAACAGCAGCAACAGGACGATTCAAGAAAAGGGCTCGAAGGTAGACTGGAGAGTTAGAGCGGAGGACCGAGAATAGCAGAGTGCCAAGGAAGTACAGCCTGCGGTCCCGCGCGGAAAGCCAGTTTAGCTCTCGGCGATAGGGGGTGATATGTTCATCCCTCGCAGCTCCGCAGACGAAGCGAACACAACAGTTTAAAAGACGCTGTAGACGAGTGTTAAGCACCCCAGGAATGTCATTATAAACAATGCAGCAGTAGTCTAAGAGCGGGAAAATGAGCGCGGTAACCAAGTGGCTACGCAGGCTAGGCGAGAAAAGCCGGCGGGAGGCAGAAAGCTGGCGGAGGGTACAGCGCACTCGGCTAGACACAGCGTCGATTTGCGGAACCCAAGATAGCGAGCTATCGAGAATGAGCCCAAGGTTTCGAACAGTCCGGGAAAAAGGTACGGCAACACCGTTTAAGATTACAGGCGGACAGGCAGTGAGGTCTAACCTAGAGACAAACGCAGAGCTACCTAGGATAATGGCCTGAGTCTTGGATGGGTTCAAGCTGAGTGAGTTAGCACAGGACCAATCAAAAACGGCCGCAACGTCAAGATTTAACCGCTGTATGGCTTCAGGGACATCGGCAACTGGGCACTGAAGGTAGATCTGGAGATCATCCGCGTAGAGCAAGTGCAAGAGAGAGAGAGAGAGAGAGAGAGAGAGAGAGAGAGCCATACAGTGTTTATAATAAATAATGCAACTATTGTTTCGATAACGCGGTAAGTACTCAAAGTGATAAAAAATAATCGAACAAATGATAATTGATTATCCGGATCGATCCCTGTTCTATTTTTGCCCTCCTTCGTGCACCAAAGATTATTCTCGCGAATTGTTTGGACTCCGAAATTCAATTGCATTTACAATTGATTCATAGCTGGAAAAATAAAAACAATTTCACCACGAGCAGGGTAAGAAAAATTGCATTGGGTAGCCAGCATTTTGTTCTGGGGGGGGGCACCAGATTTTCTGGGGGGCCGTACCCACCCCTGCCCCCTCCTGGCTACGCCAATGAAATATTGTAACGTATACATCGAATGAAAGGTGAATGAATATCACTCGAGTTGTCTTTATTACATCATTTATTTATTTTGAACTGCAGGATGTAAAAAAAATTAAATTACATAAATTCACTTACGATTACTCACACTGGACAAATAATTTGATTTTATAAACCATGGAAAACACATGAGACGTGGTTTGAACATACTTCATGATCATGAGTCACAGGATATTCAATAAGATGTTATAATTTATCGTGGTCAGATCGATATGGGAAAGAAAAATAAACCTGAACTAAGTATTGCACCTCTCCTCGTCAACTGTATACCCTACTGGAATGTATGGCGAAAATGACCAGCAGGCTTCACCATTTATTTCCCTCTCCCTAGTCTCTTCGCAGGTACACGGACCCCTCTCTGCCTTTGTTGGTGAAGGTAGCTGGACACTTTGCAGAAACCTGCCCGTGGGCACGGTTTTTCGATAAAAAATTAACATTCCAGCAGCAAACTTGCGGCATGATCAACAATATTTACGTAATACAATAACATTCCTCGAATTGCAGGTTTCTACGTAATTTCCAGAGCAGTTTCTATTAAAATTTCAAGTAGCTAAAGTAATTGATAATTGAATTTTTTTCAATTACAAATTACAATTGTAATTGGTAATTGAATTTCTTCCAATTACAAATTACAAAAGTAATTGATAATTGAATATTTTTCAATTACAAATTACAATTGTAATTGGTAATTGAATTTCTTCCAATTACAAATTACAAAAGTAATTGATAATTGAATTTTTTCCAATTACAAATGAAAAATGTAATTGGCAATTGAATTTCTACCAATTACGAATTACAATTGCAATTGATTATTGAATTTCTTTCAATTACAAATTCCAAAAGTAATTGATAATTGAATTTTTTTCAATTACAAATTAAAAATGTATTTGGTAATTGAATTTTTTTCAATTACAAATTCCAAAAGTAATTGATAATTGAATTTTTTTCAATTACAAATTAAAAATGTAATTGGTAATTGAATTTTTTGTCGATTACAAATTACTACTGTAATTGGTAATTGAATTTTTTTCGATTACAAATTACTACTGTAATTGGTAATTGAAATGTAATTAATTACACAATGTGATTGGATGCTGCCCAACACTGATCAAAATCAAGGCCCGGTCCCAGCCTTGCCACGATTACCAGATCCTATACGAACATGCCAGCTGACAATTCTACGAAGCCAGCGGTTGACGTTCGTCGATCATTGGTGAGAACCGACGGTCCACAAAAGACCCTGGTCCCTCATCGAGAGAAGATAATGCAAGTTTGTCGATCATTGCCCCGCTGTGTCTTCACCATCAATCTGTAGCAAATCCAAAGGTCGATCCAAATGTAGCAAATCCAAAGGCAACAAAACAAAAGATAGTCAAAACATAAATGCACAAAGACGATAAAACAGGGGACATTTTCAATGCCTCGGATGCTTGCGTTACACGCAAGATCTGTAGATTTATTGATTCGGAAAATATGAGTAAAAAAATACGGTACAGGTTCGGGTCAACTTTGTTCCGGGATTCTGTAGTATTCCCGCATTTCTGAAGCGAATTGTGGCAATGAATCCGGATCCGCAAACAGAATTATTCGTTCGAGGGAATCGTGTTTGTTATGCAGTTACATTGCAAGCCACCGAAAATAGCAGAAACAGTCCATTTCTTCGTATTCTGTTTGCGGATTTGGAATCGGCGCAACAACATTTATTATAAACGAACTGAAAAACCCCGCGATAAAATTGGGCTGACAATGGTGCATGCGCGAGCTCACTCTATTTCGACGGACGCGCGACGCGACGCCACCAGACGCCAGACGGTAGACGCCGCCATATTGTTTCGAAACTTCAACGACTGTGAATGTGGTTTGAACAATTTTGCTTCGTGTATTTACTTCTTGAGCACATTTGAGTTTGAACTCTGTATCAGGTAAGTAAGTCCATCATTCACACATTTCATATAAGAAATACCGCCAATCAAGTGATATTTCTATGCCCTGGCATCCTGTATCGCGATCCATAACCTAACTTAGGTCTAACGCTAATCTTGCTCACTGTCTCAAAGCGACTTGCGAATCTCTGCCTGAAATTCTCCATTCAAATCTCAAATAACCAAAACAATGTGAGCGTATGGAAGCTTCTTTGCCTCATACAGTGCAAAATAAAATAATTCTGTGATTATTCACGAAATATAACCTTCGCCTCTAGTTATTCTGATCGTTCACAGTGAAATGAACATCCAATTGAAAATTATTGTTTCAACTGGATATGTATAAGGTTTTCAGTGTAATACATCATTACGACATCTATTTTCTGACGATGAAAGAATCATCGAGCCTGTCAGCGATTGACTCGCATATTGCCCGATGAGGACACGAAGACCTCGGATGAATTTACATAGATTTTTGGTTTCTACGTCAACGCAAGACAATACAAGTGGAGGACAGCAGCTGACTTGCTTAGCGAGAAGAATATTCTGGATACTACAGTGGCGTCGTGTCATGATTCGGAGTTTCGGTAGTTCGTTCTCCAAATCATGACTCTGTTTTTGGTAAGAAATCTATATGTTTCCTGTAGCTACAGATGGAGCTGTTCTATTATGTATTCTACAGAAAGGGTCTATAGTTCCAGTTTTTGTGGTATAAAGTCTCAGTATAAAAAATTCAATCCTGAGAATACAAAGCATGCGTATTTGGATTGTGTTAATATATGGCTTTTTTTGAAATTTTAGTCCGGCGATATAGCTTACACGCAGAGAAACCTTGCGCTGAACCCTTCGAAGCTCTTCGAAGAGGTTTGGCGTAAGGTTCTTGTACTTCAATTTCCATAGCAGGGATTTTTACTCTTCAATTTTGGTTCACAGTCTCTTTTCAACTCCCGAGGGGGTTTTACTTTACATATTTTCAAATGATATCACAAATTAGTAATTATTATATGAAAACTTATATTTTCCAACTTTTCAAGCTATCGTCAGACAAGTTTCATAAAACTTGACCTACAGAATTCAATAGATCAAATTCAGATAATTTTGTACACTTATACCTACACTTATTGAAGTTAATAATTCTGTTTCCGAACATCGAATCGGAGCAAAAACATTTTTTTTCGAGTATTATCGTAATTCCAATACAAGTATATTGCGATATGTGAGTGTATTACAGGGAAACCTCTTTTATACGATTCACACTCTGTACGTTTTTCTCGTTTATACGTAACATTTCTCTGGTCCTGGCAGTAGATTTGCAGTGCTAATGTACTTCACTTCAACGTATTTCGCACTTTTACGTAATTTTTTCCAATCCCGTTGAAAAACGTATAAAAGATGTTTTACCGTATACTTATATGTTATGTAGCCGATATTTCTCTACCCTAACTTTGACACCACTATGATACATATATCTATATGATCGAAATAGTTACAGATTCACGTACATGTGAGGTGAACAATCACTTTTTCTGGTTATGTGCATGTATGTTTCTTGAAGCTATTTGCCACTTACGTTCTTACAGATACGACCCGATTCAACATCTATGCATTCATATTTTCATACTAATAATATATTATTATGAAACATCGTGATATTAAAAAATAAAGAAATGTATGAAAAAATTGGAGAAATTCTGCCTATAATTATTTCCCATAATCATTTGGAGCTACAGATCTAATCACATCTGATCGGATATGATCGAATATAATCATATCTAATCGAATTACAATTTTCACAACGTTCGTATCTGATCGTATCTGTTCATATCTGACTCCATATATGATCATACATGATGAGGTGGTGCCATTTTTCGGATATGATCATATTTGGTCAGTTACATATAATTATATTATGGACTTTTTTCCCCGGGTACGTATAAATTATATATAAATTACGTACGTATCAACGGATTTATAATTTGTTTCAAATTTCTACATGGTTGTATGTTCATTTATAGTTGTAAGGTTGAAAATAGTATATTATGTGGCATGCCCGTAAAGTCACTGTTTTCGGGCGAGGTTATGTTTTTCGTACGAGCCGTTGGTTTTACCGGCGAGCCGAAGGCGAGCCTAAGGTAAAGCCAACGGAGAGTACTAAAAACATAACCTCGCCGAACAGTTACTTTACGGGTGCGCCCCATACGATATTTTTTCCGGCAAAGGCATGAAGAGTCACTTTGACGCCTGAGGTCCGTGGAGTGGCACTTTTTATGGCAAGCCAAAAAAAAATTTTTTATGGCTAGCCGAAAAAAAATTTTGTGGACATAGACACCAAATTTTTTTTCGGCTAGCCATAAAAAATTTTTTTTCGGCTAGCCATAAAAAGTGCCACTTTACGGACCGAAAACAGGCGTCAAAAAGTGACTTGTTCATGCCTGTGCCGGAAAAAAAGTATTTTTTCAGCAACATGTACAATTACATTTGCAGGATGCGAAAAAATGTTGTGTCGCGAGATCCTCATTTGACCCTAAAATGCTGCATTTATTCCGGTATCTACGAATTTTGTGCGCTACAGAGGGTTTCAATACCTATACAAAATAAACCTCTTTAGATCCTCAGAAAACCTCCCAACGGTCAAAGTTTGAGGCTCTAAGTAGGCGCTAAATTTCGACTCGGGTTTGTATTGTTTTATACATATAAACTCTGATCAAATTTTATCATAGCGTGATCAAAAGAAAATGCTTATGTTTTACCAGACTAGGTTATACTACACGCGCGCTCTGCGCGCGCCCTATACCGCAATTCATGATCTGATCATTTTACATCATTGATCAACAATCCAAATTTTCATACATCATTCGTGTCCTTTTCTATTGAATTCTGAAATTTGGTCGTACATAGAAACAGACAGCTTTAATCGAACCACCTGTCGATCCGTTACACCGAATGGCATTTGAAGACTACCGTGTACAGATTTGGGAGGCGATCAGTACTTCGTGGTAACCTAAAAAGCCATGTTTTTTCTGAACCGATATCACAAAATTGGTCCTTCGCAGGAAACCCGATCTTTAAATAAATTCGAATGTTCATTATTCACCGTTAAATTTGTGAACATATGAAAAGACATTTGATATTCAGCAAGAGCCCGGGCAGGGTAGGGTATCGAAGAGAACCGGAAATTTTACTTGTCATTGATTTTTTATTGTAATGTCTCTCAGCAAAGAATGATATTGTACGTCGGTAATACTACATATTGTGTAGTTAATTACATCTATTACAGCTATAATTATATTTTCACTGGAGAAGTCGCACCCAATAATCATAATAACCAACTGAAATACAATTACTTTCCCTTCTTTTCAACATCATATTTTCATCTGCCTACTGCACATTGTCGGATGTATGCATGAATCGAAGATCGAAGTCTTTTTCATTCAAGAAATTGAAATCTTATTATAACAATACAAGTAGTAATACTATCTCAGACTTCGAGAGCCCGTACACAATAAATTCTACAGTATAAAAAAAAAAAAAAAACTATATCTCGTACACCGCCTTCAACTTCGTCACCACCTAAAAATCTACCAGGTGTAGTTTACGTGATCGTTAACGTTGCTGTAAGTCAAATGCGCAACGGCACTAGCTGGGGAGTAAGCCACCCCAAGAAGCTGCTGGTGACCGGCAAGCTGACCTCCGTGACTGTACGAAATTGGAGAAGACTGAGCGTAGATTGGCTGAGCAGCTGGGGCAGCGTAGTGCTGAAGAGCAGGAGCTGGGGCAGCGTAGTGCTGAACAGCTGGGGCTGCGGCGTAGTGCTGAAGAGCGGGAGCCGCGTAGTGTTGAGCAACTGGGGCTGCGGCGTAGTGTTGAAGAGCGGGAGCCGCGTAGTGTTGAGCAACTGGGGCTGCGGCGTAGTGTTGAAGAGCGGGAGCTGCGTAGTGTTGAGCAACTGGGGCTGCGGCGTAGTGTTGAACAGCTGGAGCTGAGGCGTAGTGTTGAACAGCTGGAGCAGCGTGGACGTATTGGGCAGGGCTAGCGTAGATCGATGGGTTTGAAACTCGGATGTCAGACTTGCTGGAGCTCGAGTATGGAGTTTCGATGGTCTTAGACTGTGTTGAGATCTGGGCAAAGTTTCCTGGGCTTCGGTAGGTGTTGTCGGACGTTGACGTCAATGCTAAGCCGGCGTTTGCTGCCGCGATGGAGAGGGCAAGGATGAAGAACTGCGGAATAGAAGATTCAGGATGTTCAGGATAATTAATCAAACCTACTTATGATCTAGATGGAAGAGCTATTACGACACCCGTCAAAGTCTTCTTTGTTTGAATTCAGAAACTCAAAAATCAACACATACACAAAGATGGTGGCTTTGTGTTGAATCTCAGCTTCAGATACGCTGAACATCAATTTTAATGGAAATATGTTCAATCTTTGACCAATTCACAGAAATTCGGAACAAATTTGACAAAATAATTGATCAAATGATATTTATTATTGTTATATCGTACCTTGAGTGCCATGGCTGTGAATATAGATCGACGTAACTGAACGACACAAGATATGTGATGTAAAGAACAAGCGAGAGGACGGATCGACTGGTGTCCAGTTATTTCGTGTTACCTTTTATATCCGGCGAAAAGCTTTCTTCTCCTTCTCCAAAACGTAGAGTTTAATTTCTTCCCCTTCTCGATATTCACTATACAGATTCATTTTTATGATCCATCATCGTCATCATCGTCATATAGAGACAGATTAAAAACAAACGGATAACTTTCTAAATTCTAATTACCAAAGTGTATATAACACAGTCATAAAGACTAATTACATCCCTTCCAGAATCCCATTAAGAGAATAAAGACCACATGATACCGTTTAGTGTATCGAAAATGGCAAATGGTGTCTCGAAACAATGAACAGAGGAAAGTTGATTAATTTTTTGATCGTCGCTTTCATCTACGAATCTGGCACACGTGGGTTCGTATGGTCCGTTGGAACCACGCCTTAAAGGTTGCCGTAGGCAGAATAATTTTTTTTTTTCTGTATAACAAATTTTGATCTTTGAATAACTGAATTTTTTTGTTTTATTCCATTTTTTTAGAGACAGTCTAAAATCAATTGACATTTGAATGTCCAACGGATTTGAGACCGTATTGTGTTGTATGATTTCGTGCATTGCGAAATATGGTCGACTCCAGATCAACCGAGGGCCTTCAGCGACGCCCGAGGCGATTAAAAAACGTAGAGACAACCGGTTATATATTTTCACCGATTATCAATCACTTTTACTTTTGTAGATCAGAAATCGGCTTCTATATATCAGATCCTGGTTTCGTAGAGAGAATGACGGCGGGAATTGGGACACAATAATTCATCTCGAAGACACAAATTGTCAGAATTTCAGCGAAATTGGACAATACACTGTTTTTGGTGGCCTATGCAATCTCAACCAAAAGTGATTCTCGTCGATAATATTAAGTACTTCAGGAAGAGATAAAAATCTGAAAAAAATCAACCACAATCAGGATGATCGAAGTATTAACTTTGAATAATAATAATGCCCAAAAGTTATCAATAAATTGTTTAAACAAAACATTGTTTAACAAATTCTCTGGTAACGTTATTTTTTTTCATCTCAAATAAATGCCCTAATTTTTCTGAACACACATGCATTTTTTAAGAATTTTGTCACTATTGTCACGTCTGGTCCCACGGTCCATACGACGCCTACCCTCACACACTCTCACACACACACACACACACACGCACTTAGACTTAGACTTAGACTTATTATAGACTTAGTGAACTAGATCTTAGAATATCTGCACCCCGCTATCTTACTCTTTTCGCATAAGCCTGACGGCGCATCACCCGATACTTCGCGTACCGTGGGATAGCTTGGTCAGTCTTATGCACTCCCCTCACCCTTCCCGCTGGCTTCTTCAGTCTTGACTGAATTAGCTGGACTCACTTCTGGAACTACTCTCTTAGGAATAAGAACTGTTGTACTCTCTTTTAAATCACTTGTCTGAATAAATCTGTTGAATATATAATCACTTCTGTTCTACGCTGGATACTCTTATTGAAATATCGCCCGCTTCACACCTTCGGTGTACTTTTATGTATTTTACACGGGATTGAACCCATATAAAATACTTGACTTGCTTAGGCTTGTTACACTGGTGGCAGCGGTCTTGTTACACTGGTGGCAGCGGTCTTGTTACACTGGTGGCAGCGGTGTTCCCCGTGACGAAGTTTAAAAAAGTGAGAAGGTGATTCAGTGAAAAGAGTTTGATTAGTTAGCAACAATCTGGAAACGGCCAATCCGGAAAACGACTAACTAGCGCGCAGCGTATTCGAAAGGCCTAGCCAAAGGAAGAGATCAACGATACGACAGACGCATTCGCCAAAACAAGTGTTTCTAATTAAGTGCAACAATATATCGACGCGTGAAAAGTGCACCAGAAGTCAACCATCAGCACACCGTCGATAAAAACTAGTTTTAACAATAATTAATAATCAATAAATCATAAAATAATAATAAATACCTCGCAACCATAAGACGACGGAAGATAAAATAATAATAAATACCTCGCAACCATAAGACGACGGAAGATAAAATAATAATAAATACCTCGCAACCATAAGACGACGGAAGAAATAATAATAATAAATACCTCGCAACCATAAGACGACGGAAGATAATAATAAATACCTCGCATTCTCAATAAGACGACGGAATATTAATCATTAAGAAATTTAAGTGAACAGTGATTCATAAAAATTTGTGCTCTCGCAACACACGTAAGACGACGAGACTAACCTGCCAATCAGACGCAGCGATAACCATTGAAAATTAAATCTCTCGCAAACATAAGACGACGAGAATTTAATAACTAATCGAAGACTGAAAATTAATCGAGTCATTCGAAACCAAAAATCTCCACACCGAACGAGCCCCGGTATCCTGAGCGAACGAGAGAAGCAGATAAGGACGACATCAATTCGACGCAGAGCCCAGCTGTACCCAGCAGCTAGCCGTCGCTAGCCGTCGCTAGCCGTTGCAGCCGCCAGCCGTCATCGACGATCACCGATCGTCACCCCACCACCCAAACCCCTTGTCAGAAGAAGCTTACATCAATCGCAACCATGCGATACCTCTTCGCAACTCTCATCATACTCAGCTCATTGTAAGTCTCCGAGATTCAATAGAAATTAATATTATTTTGTTTAGTTTGTAATTAGTAAATAATTCAAGATGCCGGACTCAGCAGCATCTACTCCTTCATACTTGACAATCCAAGCAGTTGCCGCGTTGATTCCTAATTACAATGGTTCAAACATGACAGTAAAATCTTTCATAACAAAAGTCGAAAACGCGAAACGTTTAATCGCTCCACAGGATTTAGCCGTATTTACTTCGCTAGTCCGCTCCAAAGTTGACGGAGACGCAGAATTAGCACTGCCGGACAGCCGTAGTGAACATGTAAGCCACCTTTTGGCAGATTTGAAAAGAGCTTTTGGTCCGAGACAACGTTTATCCGACGTAGAAATATCGATTGCAAGAGCTTGTCAAGCACGAAACGAGTCAGCATTAGAATATGGAAATAGAATAGAAAAACTCGTGCGCTCAGCCCACGAAATAATCGAGTCCCACGAATCAGCCGACGAAGCGGCAGTTTTAGTTAAGCATTTAAAACAGAACTCGATTAACTCGTTCATAAAAGGCTTAGCGGGCGAATTAGAGCTTAGGGTGTCTTGCGAAAACCCAAGAACTCTAAGAGAAGCGATTGATCTAGCAATAGGCGCAGAAAAGATCATTCAAGAAAGATTACAATTAGAAAGTCAAGCCAACTTAGAAATTAAGCAATCGAGCGAGAGTCGCTCAAATAACCATTCAAAGTCAACGCCGCAGCGCGGCCCAGAAAGATTTTGTACGTTTTGTAACAGAAGCAGTCATTCCACAGAGGAATGCAGATCAAAACGCGGTTCAGAAAATTTTTGCACATTTTGTAACAGAAACAGCCATTCCACAGAAGAATGCAGATCGAGACAGCGCGGCAATCAATACTGTACATTTTGCAACAGAAACGGTCACTCATACGAATTTTGTAACAGAAGAAACCTCCAGGATCAATACAATTCCCAAAATCCAGGATCCTACCAATCCAACAACAATAACCAAGGTTCTTATAACCATCAGCAAAGTCATAATTCCTTCAACAATGGTTACAACCAGAATCAGCGCTCTAACAATTCACCAAATTATCAAAAGTTTCAATCTCACAACCAGCCACATTATAAAAATTACGGGCAACAACCACAGTTCGATAATCAGGGACAGCATAATAATTATCAACATCAATCAGATCAATACGACGATAGAAACGATCCTCAAAATTGTAATAATCCGTACCAACAGCAACAAAATAACGCGCAGGTCAGTTTCACAAATTTTGCTCAGCCGGATTGGCAACAGCAGCAACAACAACAGCGATTCTCAAACGACGCGCAACATTTAAACGAGTATCGGGACCGCCGCGTGGACGCGCCGACAGTCCGTACTTGAGTAGAGCGTCCGTAAAATTCGAGAAACCATTGAATGACCCAATAATAATCGACGACGACGACGACGACGATTTACCGAATGTTTTTCCAGATGCGACTAGTTTAATAGTCGGATTAATCAATAAAACGATAGCAGAAAGTTCGAAAGCGAAAGTCCCGGTGACATCTCAAGTACCACTGACCGATTCAAAAAATCACCTGAACACCCGCGATTTGTATGAAAACCGTGCTCTAGTGACGCAATCTCGAGATCGACAAGAATCTGTTCAAACGTTCAGAACTGGAATTATAACAGCTTTGCGAAAAACTACGGAAAATCCTGATGAGAGAATGATATTGCCAAACCCAAAATCAGTTAAACGCAAAGTAAATACCGAATCGTGTCACAGCGCGGAGCCGCAAAAGAAAACAACAGCACGTGGAGTCGACTACTCAGATTACACATTCGACGCTGATAACAAAGACGTTTCAAATCCAAGCAAAGCGAACGCACAGGCTAAACACATCCACACCCCTGACGCGAATACACCAGAGTACACACAGGTGAACGATCCTGTAGACGCAAATACCACCACAGTCCCTTACGTTACAAATCTAATTGCTGAACTCGCGGAAAAACAACAGAGACAGAAAAGTAGCGAAACTCAAATTTCCACAGTCAACAATCATTTTCAAGAGAAATCCGCAAGTAATATAGTACCGCTACACAGGCGAGACGAAAACAAGTGTCCAAAATCTTCCTTGGTCTCGCACTATCAATCAGAGACACCTAAAACTCCTCCAGACTCACGATCAGATAAGAGAAAAATTGTTAAGAAAAATCCTGAGCGAATTTCAAAACCTATTTATTCGAAGTTTTCATTCTCAAAACGTGACCCGGAAACGAAAACTGTTAAACGCGAATATTTCCCGCAAAATAGTCAATCCAAACCCATGACCGGTACCGCTAGAGACCTTCACTCAAAAATTATACTACCGTTGAGCTATTTCGTCACACATTCAGACGACCTGCCTCCAACAACTGATTCGATTGCCAAAGAATCAAACGCGGATTTGATCAAACAAATAGATAACTCAGCTCATTGCATCTCAGCTGACTGCACAGCCTCGCTTGGCGTAGCAGAGCGCAAGGTAACACGAGAACAGATACGCGATAAGAGATTCAAAGCAATCAAACCCAAGCTCACAGATGATTCTGACCGTTCAGCATCAAAAGCAAAAAGACCGTCACCCGAAATTCTACCTCCTCCTCGACCGCCAGAGTCAAATATAAAAAGACCGTCACTTCAAATTTTACCTCCTTCTCGACCTCCAGAGTCAAATACAAAAAGACCATCACCCGAAATTCTACCTCCTCCTCGACCGCCAGAGTCAAATATAAAAAGACCGTCACTTCAAATTTTACCTCCTCCTCGACCCCCTGACCCTATTGCAGAAATTCCACCTTCCAACGCCCCACCACCGCTTCATACGACCAAAAACGCAGATCTCCTCCACATCGTTCCTCTCCTTCATCAGCTGTAGACTCAGACCAAACACCTGACACTCCTGTTCGCTTATCAACGACTCACACACATTCAAACCAACACAGCAAACATGCGATTGACGAACGCGACCTTAACAGCGATACTCGCAGCGATACTTTTGATTAACCGATGGTAATATCCGTCCTTCCTCCCGCAGAAATCTCTGACCCCTTAATGATAGTTTCAACCTACAAGGACACTCTTGACAACAATTTTGCAAAAAAAAAAAAACAAAAAAAACTTACATCAACCGACAGACTCGCTTCCGACTTATCAAACCAGACAAATTAATTTTCAAGCAATTTCCAGAATCCAACCCTATTTTCCCTTTTATGTTACAAAAATCGTTCGCATAAAGTTATATCAGTTTAAATCGAGCTTAAAGATTCGCCCTTTTTTTTCCAAAGTAACCGATTGCAAGATAAAAAAGATTCTTGCGACGCATTCTTGATCATTTTTCGATTTTTAGTTTAACAACACATTTTATATATAAGCTTAGTATTAAAATATTTACAATTAACAATTATTATACGTTTTTCATGCATTAAAACAAACCCCTCGAAGAAATATATTGTTATTATCCATTAGCCACAAAACCAAGAACATTTGTATCAAAATTATTCGAAACTTTAGAAACAACCCCCACCACTTCGAAATATTAATTACCCACCATTTCATTTCGATTAAAAATTAAGTATAATAATAAGACACATTTGTATTCACCAACATCCAATAAATAATTTGTTTTCTTTTCAACATCTACCACATAAGACCGATAAAAACAATTAAATTAAAATTACAACAACCTTATTGCATTCATTCTAGAATTAAGAATAGCCAATAGATGACATTTGTATTTGACCAACAATATCCAATAAACCAATTTTCAAAAACAAAGTTCACTAACCCGCTTAAACGCGCACTAACCCTAAGCGCATTTACCCTTAAGATCAATGCACCAAATTGTATCAATTCATATCCATAAGTAAATTTCAATCAATAGTTAACTTCATATGTCACACAAAAATTAAACACATTCACATTGTAAACCAAATTCACAACAACACAAACACCATTAAAAAATCGAATCACCATTTTAAAATAATTTCCAAAATTTAAGTAATCATAAGAAAACATTGTAAACTAACCTTAAGCACATTTAAATTTAAGCTACATCATAATTGTAATCAAACCTTATTTTTTTAGTTTATACCTTCTTTACTTGAAACACATGCTTAACACCCTATGTTTCATCTAACGGGGGGGGTGTCACGTCTGGTCCCACGGTCCATACGACGCCTACCCTCACACACTCTCTCACACACACGCACTTAGACTTAGACTTAGACTTAGACTTAGTTAACTAGATCTTAGAATATCTGCACCCCGCTATCTTACTCTTTTCGCATAAGCCTGACGGCGCATCACCCGATACTTCGCGTACCGTGGGATAGCTTGGTCAGTCTTATGCACTCCCCTCACCCTTCCCGCTGGCTTCTTCAGTCTTGACTGAATTAGCTGGACTCACTTCTGGAACTACTCTCTTAGGAATAAGAACTGTTGTACTCTCTTTTAAATCACTTGTCTGAATAAATCTGTTGAATATATAATCACTTCTGTTCTACGCTGGATACTCTTATTGAAATATCGCCCGCTTCACACCTTCGGTGTACTTTTATGTATTTTACACGGGATTGAACCCATATAAAATACTTGACTTGCTTAGGCTTGTTACACTATTTTGAAATTTCCGTTTTCGAAAATTTTCAAATTTTGAAAATGTTTTTGTGAAACCGATGTAGAATTACAATTCCGAAGTTTCCGGAGCGTCGAACAAATAGTTTCGTAAATACAGCCTTTACAACTTTTCGAAAACGAAAATTTGAAAATGGTGACAAAATTCTTAAAAAATGTATTTTCATGAAACTTGATACAGAAATTTATAACAGTCCATGTAAATTAGGGCAGTGACTTGTGCACGCTGACATTTTGACGGAACATGAGTTTATGTGTGTTACACTGACTGTAGATGACGTAATATGCCAAACTGTACGACGAATGAATTGCGCTACTTATTATGCACTGCTTTCTCAGTTCTAAGTATTGTACGCCCATCCACAAAGTATCAATGGAGCCAGAGAGGCAAGACCATGGATCTCTCTGCGATTTTGTTTAATAATAATAATTGTTATTAATATTTTCAATCCAATTAAATGCACTATGATTCGAATTAAATCACTATAATTCATTAATTCGCATTATTTCGTTGTAATTCGAATTAATTTTGTTTACTTCGAATTAATTCTTCAATTCTCGATAAATTTCTGATAATAAACGTCAGTTAAAATTGATTTGCGATTTTTTCGAGATCGATTTAAACCCGAATCCGAGTTGATTCCGATTAATTCGGAATAATTTTCGATAATTTCGCCTGATCTGAATCGATTCAATCTAAATCCGTTGGTATTACTCAATTTTTTTCAATCCTTATCAATTCGAATTGATTCGTTCAATGCGAATTAATCCACATCAATTCGAAACAATTAATTCAAAAAAGAACCTGGACTTTTCAAGTTACCAAGATTCCATTCGCAGTACTACACTGCAGCTGCAGGATTCATGAATGAGTCTGATCATCTCATGAATGAAAGTGAAGAGGATTCTCATTTCATAATTCATTTACGAGAGTCTTCGTACTACACGTAGTGTGGGCTCACTCATGTGTATGAGTGAATTGATGAATGGAGGAATTTCATTTGGGTAGCCGATGATCATATAAAGTTATAAAAGAATTAACAATAATTTGTTAAGGAAATTTTACCATTTTCTACGTTTCCTTACAACTTTTCGCTAAGAAATATCGCGTGTCTAATGACATAAGGTCGTAAGCGCCAAAAACACGATTTTGGTGGCAAAAGGTCGTATAATTTTTTTTTCGCGATTCGCTCTAAAAATGATGAAAACGTGTTAGATCAATTCTCTGATCAAATACGTCATTCTTTCATTACAATTTTTGAGGAAAATAAAAAAAATGGTAAAAGCAGAAGGTCGTATCCGCCAATTTTTAATTTTTTTTATTTTTTGTGATTTTTTCAAATATAGTTGTAAAAACTCATGAAAAGCAAAGATAAATTGAAAAAACGACCGTTTCGAAAAATTCGATAAACATTATTCGCAGATAAAACCAGAAGGTCGTAAGCGCCAATTTTTTTATTTCTTTTTGGCGGATACGACCTTATGCAATTAAGACCTATTATCAAATTTCAACGTTCATGAACGAATCTTCGGGTCTTTAGTCTTAATACGGTTAAAAAAAAATAAACGACCTTTTGCCGTTACAAAAAGCAAAAAGTCGTATATTGGCGCTTACGACCTCATGTCATTAGACACGCAATGTGATCTTCCACAGTAAATTAAGATTCTTTACGATTTTCTACGATTTCTCAAAATTCTGTGAAAATGTAAAAAAAAAAAAATTACCACTCTGAACAATTTTTAATTCAGAAATGAGTGATGTTATTTATTTTTTTTTTTTCAAACGTTCAATTGCAAAAGTCAAAAAGTGTGCATGTGATATATAAGTGACGGATAAAATTTACAAGAGTAATTTTCTCTCAACGAGGTCAGCTCGTAGAGTTGCGAAATTGAATTTCGGTCTGTAGGTATAATTACGGTACGATCTCGCCGAGGTGAACGGCCCAGTCGGTGACAGTGTCCCAGTTATTGAATGAGCAGCGGTACATATTCTGTAATGTTATAAAGAATCAAAAATGTATGAAATTTGTTCAAAGTTGTAATTTGTTTTCATATTCTACAGAATTATATAAAATTTTAGATTTAAACTTTCTTTGTTACATCGTAAGAAATGGTTGAAAATCGTGCAGAATCTTAATTTATTGTTGAAGATCATATTTCTTGGTGAAAAATTGTGAAAAAGTGTAGAAAATGTTGAAATTTCATAATCTTTTGTTTACCGATCAGAATTTTACGTAGTTTAACGTAGAAAAAAATTCTTCAGGGTATTTTTCGAATGTCAAATCCGGATTATTCGAGTTAGTGGAGATTGATCGGCTTGCATTATGAATATTAATGGCTTCGTGAATTACTTGTTACGGTAACATGGGACCCAGATGTTTGCTAGGTCGAGAGCCGGGCTCACGAGTGAAAGTGAAATTTTAGGCGTGATCGTCTGATCTACGTTCCCATATCCTTGTGTTCGTATATTTATCAGTATCTACGTATCGATGTGTCACCTCGAACCGCGCCCATCTCCTCGGGGTGTGTTACGCACAGCTTCTAGAACAGGTATGTACCACCTAGCTATCGATACGAAAGTACAAGAAATTAGATAATTAGGTACAAATTAACGTAATCGGTGATTGGGAAACTTGACTCGGTTCCATAAGAATGTATGTGAAGCAATTGACATATACTTTTTCTGTGTTAAAATTCACTTTTTCAATATTTCAATATTCATATAACAGTTTTGAAAATTCAAAATCATTCGGAAGTTTCATAGCCAAGATTTAGACTGAATTTTATGTACAGAATGTTTCGGGAAATTCGGCTGAATACTCGTATGATGTGAAAATTCATGATAATTTCATTCAAAAACGGGTTTCCAATGGCACAAGAATCCGCCAAAATCGGATCACAAAATATTGCATGAGGAACCAAAAAATGAAAATTTTAGGATTTTAATCGGATGGACCGTCGATAATTGACTGAAACAACGTTTCTCACTGGAAAGTAAAAAAGAATCCTAATATGTGTCGAATCTCCAGAACAGTTTCATAAATTTAATGGAACCGTATCAATATTGAGACACATTGATTGAAAACTCGGCTTGCTCATTCAATCCCAGCAAACACAGATTGCAGGGCCATTACTGGTTAGGTGGAGGAACGCCAAAACTAAAGGTGCCGAACCGCTGCCGGAAGATTTGTGATGGCCCAGCACCATATTGTCACAGTGGCCGACAGCCGGGCCACTGAAGGCAAGACCGGTACTGTTGTACCGAACCAGTGATGGCTATGTGACAAATTTGTGCAATCGATTTCGTCTCACCTTCACCGCACCGCAAGAATAACGGTTGCAGTAGCCTGTCAAATTATCGGTATTTAAGGTGGTCGTCTCGCCACTCCGGCATCACATTATGTCTATCAATCGTCGATGCCCAACGTAATTTTATGATAGTTTTCGATATTGCAGAAATGTTTATGCGATTAAAACTTCACGGATACACATTTACACTGAATATTATTTCGTAATTTACGATGAAATAATAATAAAGAGTAACTGATTTGACTATTTTCCGGTCAGCTGTCATGGGTAAGAAATTGGTCTGGCAACGTCGCGATACAAGCGTCCCTTGCTGGCATGGCATACGGCGTTCCTAACCTCTCCGTTCTCACCGGCGCCCAAAGATACCTTCGCTCACGGTGTTGCCAAATGTATTCGATCGCTTTGTGGCGGGCTGGTAATGGCTGTCTAATGTCGTTTTCATCGAGATTATCTTTAAAGGTCTAATCGAGAAATTCGGTGACCCAAAAGTTTTATGGTCGCAACGGAATCTTCGGAATATAATTTACAATAGGCAACTTTATATTCGTCGCTATCTAATTGATTATGGTATGAATTCCGGAGTTCAAGTGTTGACGACACGGTTTTCCCGTAAGACCCCGTGTTAATTTGTCAATATTTGAAGTTAAATTACTTACAGAAATCTTCGGTAGGATGCGAAATATTTTTCAGATATTAAAAGTTTATTGTACAAACTCATCTACATTTCAAAATCAAGAGATTTTCCAATCCTTCCTATTTCCTACGGGTGGCGAGACGACCACCTTAACCAGCACCGGAGTTAGTTACGGAAATACGGTACTGCGCCATTACCAATTTTGTGCATGATAAAAACATCGAATTATTCACATAACCTCAATTTTTCATAATTTGTCAATTTGACTTCTAGCTTTGTCAACTGAATAGTTTCCTGGACAGTTTTCTTGATATCTCTGTAGACTTGTCACCTTGACTTTTTTTTAAAGGTATATTTACTTTTTGTCTGTTTGAAGCCATCTTAGCTCGCAACAGGCGAAAAAAAACCTCAGTAACACGAAAACTATCTCCGTGCTCAGTAAGCAGACAATTTACCTAAAAGTCGAATGATAACCTCAAAATTCTCTTATCCTCTATCTCTCAGAATGCTCATTATTGAATTTAAGATTAAATTCAGAGCGAATGTAGTTTAACTGAATACTTACAGATTTGAGTTACCCGTGGACGGCATCTTTTCCATCCCCGCTCCTTGAATGTACTAAGTAATTATATTATTCACGGAGGAAGACGCGCCAAGACGCGTGCAAACTGCGTCATAAAAATACAGGCCTGCATCTGTGGTTGATAAGGGTGAAGTGACGGCAACTCGGTTGTGGCAAGTTGCAAAATGCCCTGCAGGGAACCAGTACTTTGTGACAGACATGGTTCCATAAATGGTTGGATGCCGGTAAAAAAGTACTGGGGCTGCCAATGCCGAGCCATCGAAATACAGGTGCATCTGTGTTTGACAAGGGGCAAGTGACGGCAACTTGGTTCTGGCGAGATGCAAAATGCCCTGCAGAAAATCAGTACTTGGACACCGACATCGTCCCGTCAATGGTTGGATACCGGAAAAATTTTAACGAAATACCGCTATCTCACATGCAGTGGCGTAGCAAAGGCTTGCCTATACCATCACATTGCCAGCACTGCCAGTGCTGGGCCATTACGATTTCGGCAGTTCTGTGTTTGCTGGGATATTAAGACACGTATATGCAATTTCAGGATATTTTGCATCAATTTCATTTAAATCACCAGGATTTGCAAATTTCATTCCTGTTTGTGTAACAAATTTCAAGATATTTTTAACGGTGTATGTTCGAAAGAAAATCGTAATTAGATCCCAAATCATGTTCTCCGAGTCTTTAGGATCAGTAGATATTCCGTCAAATTTTTCAGGTTTGGTTGATAGATTTCTTTTTTTGCAATTGAAATAAAAATCGAATCAAATGTAAGACTTCGAATTTTTTCGCGTTCAATTTCAAATTTTCAATTTCAGGCTGAAATCTATTGTCCGGTAACTCAGAAGTTCAGCAAGTTTGAGTCTGTCATTTCCTAATGTGGAAGAAAGGCTCCCATATCTTAATGAACTGCGAAAAAAATAATTCTGATACAAAATTATGGATATTAAAATATTAAATCGCATGCTGTAGTCGATATTCTGGTGAAACAAAAGCATTTTCTTCTCATGACGCTATGATAAAATTTGATCAGAGTTTCCGTATATGAAACAATACAACTTTCCGTCCTTTGATTTAATGTGATTCTATCAAATTTCATGAAGTCTGATAATTTTTAATTATTTTATCAAGTCCGATCGAATTTGAAAGGAAGGAAAAATAATTGAAAATTCTAGAAACAATTCTTAATAAATGATTTGAAAATAAAAATTATTTTTCTATGTCTGTGAATGAATGAATTTAGAATCGATGAGTTAGCATAATACATTTTTTAATCAAATGCATGAAACAATTACGAACCAAATAGAAGAAAAGAAAAGAGAAAAATAATAAAAAAAAAAAGAAATACATTCATTGATTTATGATATCTTTTATTGAATTGATTATCTATTTCGTAAACCCTTATTCCTTGAAGTTTCATGACTTTTAAAATTGAAAAATCTTTCAGGTTTTCCATTTATTCAATTTATAAATAATTATTAATACAGGTAACGGTTCAAATTTTTATTAAAATCAGCTGGTTTAGAATATTTTTCACATAATTCTACAAAATTTGTTACACATAAGTTCGTCAATCAGTTGTGACGTTCAATAAATCTTTGAAATTTCTTTCATATTTTAAATTCAATCAGAACACCATTGCACCAAAACTTGAATCACTAGGTTGGGAACAAGTTAGAGAGATATGCGATTCCCAGAGACGGCTTGAAGAGCGAATAAACCAGAAACGATTCCATTTTTACACACCTAAGCGGTTTCGCAGTAAGCTGAACGTGTGGATGACTGCGGAGTCTAGAGCTCGACGTGTGCTGTTGTGAGCAGTCGCGATATACGATGAATACTTATCGAAGTCAGTTGGAGATTGAGCTATGAACATCGCCCGCGACAGGGGAACAATTTGGGCGATAATGGCCACCACCGAAGCATGTATTTCATAAGCTGCTTCTAATTGGGCCGGTGGAATAGCATCTTTGGCTTTTTTCGGAATAACTGTGGTCCCGTGGAGCATCGGATTGAACACCGCGTTAATGACAGCCTCAGTTGCGTGAGTGTTCGCACGGGCAAAGTTGCCGAATGTATCTTGTATTTGCGTATAATTCTCAGCGTCGCGAACCGTCTTTATTGCCGTCCAAATAACTCCATGAAGCTTCTGCATTGCGTCATTCAGATTATTTGTAGTAGCTCGAACGTCCAATTTGGTCTGTAGGATTGCAATCGCCTGCACAGTGAGTGGAATTCCACGCAAACACGCAGCCAACGACTTTTTTTCCGCGGCCTTCGCTCTTGACTCAGCCTTTGTAGAGTTGATAGCGAGTCCTTGAGATTTGTCACACTGGATGGCACGGACTTCACCGTTGATACATTCAGCAACCTCTGCTAAGCCCTGGCGTAGCGTGTCTTCGGCGAGTTTGAGTTTTCTCAAAGTTTCCCCGTTCTTACTCCCTGCTGCAGAGGATCCAGCTTTCATGGCAAGAGAACTTCCCGCCAGAGTCGTAAGAAAAAGAAGGATACTTAATTTGATGTCCATTTTGTTGTAATGTCTGCAGTTTCCCGACTATTGCCGAGCTTATATACTCCAATGCACTTCCGGAAACTCCGATACGGGGGCGTTATCGTCTCTTTTATCTTGTAATAAAGGCATATTGATGCGTTTTGAATTTTAACGCAATGTACACGAAGTATCGTGTCAGAAACATTCACCGAAGCATTAAAAACGGACTATTTTGATGGTTTAAAAACGGTCAGTAAAACATTTTATGCCACGTTGATTATCGTTTTGATCTCCTTTGCACGAGCTAATTCCGTTATTTGACGCCCATAATCGTCTATACATTAGTTAATGCCTCTCTTAATTTTTTTTTCGTAATATATTCAATCTACGCTTGGAAGTGATTCGGATGAAACTCACAATTTTTTCGCGAAGAGTCAACATTTTATTTCCAACGTGTGGAGTGGTTTATTTTTCGCTGATTTCTTTTTTTTTTCTTCCAACTGGAGAGTTGGAAAAAAAATACATGAACAAAATCATGATGTTCGAGGAGGATTTAATACTAATTATTCACATTTGACGTGAGGTATTATTTTCAGCTAATAGAAGTTACGCCACATATAGAAGAATACAAGATTAGTCGGTAATTCGTGCAGGGAATCAGCAGCACCGTTGCATTGGACCGATTCAGGTCATTTTTTTCTCAAATTGTTCATAAATGATGACTTTATCAAATGAGCATGGAACTTTTTCATCTTGCAAGAAATGACGAAGTTAGTCAGTTTTTAGAGTTTTTTTTTCAATAGACACGGGAGTTATTTCACTATGGATGGTTGCTGAACCATTTTCCTATGTCACACCAGATTTTCTTATGAATTGATAGTGGTTGACAAAACCTTTATTAGAAAAAAAATATATATATATTGCGAAAAATCTAATTTTTTTTTTTTTTCGCCACGAGACGTATTGTATAAAATTTTTGAAAATGGTCATATTGATCGACATGATTTAAAAATATGAAAAAATTCTGAAAAATCGTCTGTCAATCATGTCGATCAATATGACCATTTTCAAAAATTTTATACAATACGTCTCGTGGCGAAAACAAAAAAAAAAAACCGAGTCCCTTTCAACGTGAGAACAATCATATAAAAAATCGCGGACCAAATCCGAGAGCTCAAGGGTCAAACCCAGGTCGATTTGGCATGGAATATAATTTCATTCAAAAATGAGTTTTCAATGGCACAATAATTGCCGAATCGGATCACAAAATATTGCATGAGGAACCAAAAAATGAAAATTTTAGGATTTTAATCGGATGGACCGTTGATAATTGACTGAAACACCGTTTCTCACTGGAAAGTAAAAAAGAACCCCAATATGTGTCGAATCTCCGAAACAGTTGCATAAATTTAATGGAACCGTATCAATATTGAGATACATTGATTGAAAACTCGGCTTGTTCATTCAATATTAAGACACATATATGAAATTTCAGGATATTTTGTATCAATTTCACTTAAATCACCAGGATTTGCAAATTTCATTTCTGTTTGTGTAACAAATTTCAAGATATTTTTAACGGTTATGTTCGTCAGAAAATCGTAATTAGATCCCAAATCATGTTCTCCGAGTCTTTAGGATCAGTAGATATTCGGTCAAATTTTTCAGGTTTTGTTGATAGATTTCTTTTTTTGCAATTGGAATAAAAATCGAATCAAATGTAAGACTCGAATTTTTTCGCGTTCAATTTCAAATTTTTAATTTCAGGCTGAAATCTATTGTCTGGTAACTCAGAAGTTCAGCAAGTTTGAGTCTGTCGTTTCCTAATGTGGAAGAAAGGCTCCCATATCTGGTTGAACTGCGAAAAAAATAATTCTGATACAAAATTATGGACATTAAAATATTAAATCGAATGCCGTAGTCGATATTCTGGTAAAACAAAGGCTTTTCTTCTCATGACGCTATGATAAAATATGATGAGAGTTTCCGTATACAAAACAATACAAATTTACGTCCTTCAATTTAATGTGACTAGCTCACAATAGCGCGCTTCGCGCGCTTCTGAGACCAACTTTCAGATCGTTATTCAAGCGTTTGTTTCATCTTAGTGGTTGTTTCCACATCATGGGTGCAATAAAAATGCCTTCACAGTTGGGAAACAGGTTTTTTTCTTTTATTAATTAAGTTCACACATCATGATTATTATGTGTAGAATCAATTTACCATATCAATCCATTTTTATTTGTTATCAAAATCACTGTAATATCACCAATCACTCTGGAAAACTGAATGACTTCAATATGGTCACCATTCGACAAATTCTGCTCATCGTAAGTATCGCTGGAATCAATGGTCACTGGAATTTAGATTTCAGGTTTCTTTCATTCCATCCATCATCTGTGGTGGAAAATAAGTGACATGAAAAAAGACAGGCAAAAAAAGTAGGGTTTGAACGGTGTTTAGTTCAGATAATCAAAGGACGATAAAAAAAAGCAGGACGAAGAGTAACTAATGAATTAACTAATCGAGGTCTTTGTAGCAAAGCACAAGAGTTGAAGATATCTGTAGAGGCGATCCTATCTATTTATCAATATCTATATCTATGTCATAACAGTGGCACTTATTAAAAAAAATAATTGAAAAAAGTTGTTGTGTTCTTATGAGATTCGAAAAATTATTGAAATTGTCAAAACAGGGTGAATGAATAGTCATCTGTTAAATTTATTGCTAATAGTTATCAGCATGAATCGATTTTTCTGGTAGAATTTTCAACCGAAAAAATATGCAATGCAGTTACTTGCTTGAATGCATTTAATTGATCTAGCGACATTTCTAATGTCAACTGAATCGAAGTCGCTTTTATCGTCCTTTGGTTCGACGGACGGACGCCCAGCAGGTTGATGATCGTATTTTACGGCTATTCAAGTTCATAGATATCAATCTCTTCGTTGATGCTCGGTTCACAATATGATCCAAGTGATATATAATCCAAGTGAACATCCTGCGACAAACTGCAGTTATCTTGGACCATAACAAATTATCAATTTTTTGTATCGTCGTGAGATATTAGAAATGAGTAACTATTTCAACAAACGTGAATAAGAGTGAAATTCGTTTCAAATGATCAATGGGTGTCACGGATTTCATATCTGATAATGGATAAAAAATCTAGAGACCTTGTGTGTAACGCAAGCCTCTGAAGGCATTGAAAATGTCACCTGTTTTCTCGTTCTTAGTGCATTTTGTTCCGATATATTTGTATCTGTCGTCACTATTATCCTGAAAAAAGAAGCATTTTCAATGCTGAAATAATAATAAAGACGACTTAATTTTCATGACAAATCGTATTTGGTGACACAGATTCAAATAAAGCTTCAATTTTTAAAATCGCGAGACTAATAGAGTTCTCTGTAAACGTAGTTCTTGATGAAATTATTTTCGCGCTGTTTACCGATATACATTTTTAAAGAATCCCACGAATGAACTCGTGAACATGCGATTTATCAATTGTCATTGCAAAAGCTAGTTTAAGCGAAAATTGTCGCCTTTTGAATACGAATGGATAAATATTTTCACAATACAATGTGATACGATTCGAAAAGACGATTTCACCAGCTTTATCAACCGTCAAAATTTCGCATCGTAGCAAATTATTTCCTAGATCCAAGATGAGCAATCTAGTCCCGTTACAAAGACCTTCGTGGATACTTAGATTTCTTATCAGCATCACAACACTGTTAGCCCTCAATCGCAGTTCGTGGGGAGGAAGAGACGACGGATTGAGTGAATTCAAATATTCCGGTAAAAGAGCTTCACTCGTGTTATCGTCATCGACACCGTCGACACTGGTATAAACTCACTCAGTTTTACCATCTAGAAGTTGGACTACCCTTTGATTAATTTCGTCCACGTCAACGTTCCGTGCAGATAATATAGCACAATTTGCTGCGTCTCTGTATCGTTTCTGTTAAATCGAACGACCAAATATGTCTTCTACTATGTCAGCGTCTGTAGGAGGAAGACAACGACGTGGAATAGGTACATTCTCATCTGCATCATTCAGCTTTCCATCGCCTGAATCCAGCAAAAATTTTGCAAATTCAACTTCGTCAGGCAGTGTTCGCAGATTTTCCGTCAACGTATACTTCACAAAACGCCTCCATGTTGCACTAAATTTTATGGACAAATTCACTGCTTCACTGCGAGTACCATGCATCTTGACTGGAAGATGAATCCGAAAACAGTGGAACAGGTAATCCAAAAGTTTTGTGTACGGTTCTGCCGGAGGTAGTAACGTCGCTGCAATACCGGTGAACGCCATTGTACTTACGCGTTTGCTTCGACTCTTCAGTAAGTTCCATAGTGTGACGTACAAATAAGTTTTTCCAGATCCTCCTGGTCCGTCAATGTAATAGTATATTGTGATACAAGTGCGAGAAAGCGGAAATTTGACGAAGGTTATGAGGGTGACTGCACGAGGTGGAGGCGAGTGCGCAGCACGAGCCGAAACCGAGAGCAGTCAACTTCATAACCTCCGTCAAAGCTTTCCGCTTGTGTGTTTTCGTGCTTCGCACGTGTGTCACATATTATGTTTTGTAAAAAGTGCATCAAAGTCCCCCATTTGTGGCTCTGAAACGTGCTAACCGCAATCCCAACATGACAGCTGGCTCGACTTCGATCTGATTCTCTGCCGCCAGACGGCGCGTCGAACGCGCGGCAGAAAATTACTAGAGTGTTATAAATACGTGTATAAGAAGAACTAGAGTGTTATAAATACTTAAAATAAAGATCTGCGCATGCGCTGCTCAAACCCTGCTGTAAAATACCACTTCTAGCACGTTTCAGAGGCACAAAATGGGGGACATTTGATGCACGTATTACAAAAAAATATTTATGTTCAACTTGACTTCCAATGTCAATGACGTTTAAAATCGTATCGACAATTTCTTTTTGTTTTACGTTGAGTTTCTCGTATTGCTGTAATCCGACTTCTCTAGCACGTTGAACCGATATTTCATCTTCAATTTCAACAACATCTGTTAATTGCGGCATTTCAGGAAATTTAGATAAACTCGACCCTTCAATACAAAGCATTGCATTAATCTGCGCATATGCCTCGTTTTGCCCCAGTATTCTACCTGAACGTCGGGCATAATCTTCGGACATTTGATCTTTGAATTCTTCCCAAAGCTGTTCAGGATGAAGTGGATGACAGTGTATCAAAATTCGAACGAACAATCTTCTCAGTTGGCGAGGCAGCATCCAAACTTCGGCTTCATGCATTGCACGTTTCCATTCTTCGTCATCTTCTATCAAACCTTATGCCAAGCAGGTAGCTGAAAATGATTGTAAAAGCTCACCGTTCACAGTTCGTAAGTCTTCAAAGCTTGTAGCTCCCTTTACCGTCAACAATACAATCGCATATGCAATAATTCTACCTGAGTCGGACTGACTGAATACATACGCCCAATGCAGTTATAGTGGGTTTTTCGTTTTTCCCATCGGGCAAAACTATTGCCAGTATTATCCTTCTGTTTCTTATACGTGTAGTGAGATGGTATATCAATGTATGAATGTTGTTCGGCATCATCGTCTCGCGAGTTCAAAGCAAAATAATCTATCAACATAGTTGCTTGGTCGAGTGCATTATTTATCTCGTTCTCAGTGGCCTCTGCAGGTATAGTCAAACTCTGTTCGTTTGGTAAATGCACCGGCAAACGTACAATAGAATGACTTTTATCGTGTAAAGTCTTACTGAATATGCGCCAACATGCTTCTACTGGTCCCACATACCGAGCTTATATATGATCACGTATTTCATATCGTGACTAACTACACCACCAGGAGAGGTTTCTTCAATCGTTATATTGGCAGCATCGTGGCCTTTATATATGTATTTGAACAAATACTTCACAGATTGAATGCTTGAGACAATTTCAACATTAATATGGCTATTAAATAAACGTGACAGTATTGGGCAGTAGGGTAGACTGAGGACGGTTGTAACATTTTTCGGTTTTGCACTCACTGATTGTGAGCTCAAACTACAGTGAACACATCAATGTTCCAGATACCATAGCAAAGAGCATTCAATTGCTCACAAAATGGCGCTAAGTAGGACTCTTTAGCACAAATAGAAAAAAAGTATGAGCCTGTAAAAAAAAAAACGGAAAAGTGTTACAACTGACCCCAACCCCAGGGTAACACAAGATTTTTTCACAAAATTAGATTATTTATCAGGATTTTGATGATTAGTATCAGAAATTCCCATAAGGAATACGTGTTTCAGGAACTAAAAAATATAAAAATAACTTTTCATCACCTCTTGATGGCCGAATATTTTCGTTTGGATAAAATCTTATAAATATAATGTTTTTTTATATTATTATTATTATTTCATAACGTAAACTACGATAATGCTTGAATAAAAGAAGGAGAAGGAATGTTGTTAGCTGTAATCATCCGCCATCAAATGGTTGCAATGTCCCCGGACCAACTGTTACAACTGACCCCAGACGAGTTTTTTTACTTCAAGTCAAAATTTCATTTATTCTGTCGAATCTATCAACTCAAAATACTGTGAATACTGACACAGAATTGGCCAAGGAAACATATGAACAAAAGAAAAATTGAAGATTTATCATAGAAGTCTAATTATCGATGTTTAACTAGGATTGTAAGAACTTACTTTAGGCCCGAAAATAACAATGGACCCCGCTACCCACTTCCGCTTTGCACGGAGGACCGCCACCTACTAATGTGCTAGTTCGGACTACTTGCACGGATTATCAGGCGGCGGTATATAAATGTCCCACCCTAAGTTTTAGAGATATTAACAATGTTACAACCGTACCCCTGTTACAACCGTCCCCAGTCTACCCTATGGAACCACGTTACGGTTATCCACAGTATACTCACCGGGCCGCTCGAAGGTTATACCGGTATCCCTGCAACGATAATGAGGATAACCATCTCCGTCCATTGTTGTTCCGTTGCGAAAAGATTGAGGGTAATGCTTTAAATATTTTTCATCAACGATACACCAATCACCGCAAGGTCCGTGAATCATATGTCTCATGACGATGTCATGAAGAATTTGATCCTCAGCCGGGTCAGGAATTTCTGCAGAAATATAGCGATCGACTACTTCGGGTTTTGTTATTTTGAAGTTTTGCCGTAGAGTAACCAGCATATGGACGTGTGGTAAGCCACGTTTTTGAAATTCAATAACGTATACAAATGCCGCTACTTCTCCGAAAATTTTGTGCTTTACAATCAAATCGATCAAATGATTCTTCTTTAAATTGAAAACTTTTGCACAAATATCTGGTAGCTGTCACATGTTTGCTGCCCTGGGAGCAGATTTTCAGCAATTTCACGCCACTTCGGGTTACATGTCATTGTCACGAAAATATCCGGCTTTCCATATTTACGGACAATTGCCAATGCATCCTGATAGTTCTGTAGCATATTTCGTGGCGATCCGATAAATGTTGATGGGAGAATTACCATTTTTCCGACTCGAGCATTCGCGCCACTTGCTATATCATGCGGATGGTCCACAAGCCCTTTGTACGATTCAGCACGTAGGCGTTCTTGGTGTGTCTTGCAATATTCCATTCGATCTTTTTCAATCTTGACATAATTATCCACCACCCATTGTTGAAGTAACCTTCCACCCCTGAGAAAGGCGTTAAAATCATCACGTATGCCTAATCTATATTTTACGTATGCCATTCGTGTTATACGTCTATTGCTGTTTTGACGCTTTAAATCCCGGTGCCAACCTGGTGAACCATGCGGATAAAATAATGGATAAACCCATGGCTCGACATTGGGATCCATAGTACTAACACGTTGCAATACTTTGGTATTTCGTGAACGCACGGATACATAAGATTCTGGGATTTCTCCATGGCAGTCGTCGAAAAAATAGCTGCAACTTCGTTGGTTCGTTGGAAATTGTATCGACGTCGATCCATTCCAGGCTTCAAATTTAATAACAACTTTAATTCCGGTACAGAATCATTATTCACTACTGCTAATTGTCGCTGATTTTCAATCTCCTCGCCCATCATTACGTAGGAACGTGCAAGCGCATTGTATCCACGCATCATTTGTTCGAGTGTTTGAACAATCTCAATATCTAATACCGTAGTGTGACTTAGCCGGTGTGCCACGGCTTCATTAGCATCGACTATGAAAAGTTGGCCATAACTGGGATTCTCGTTAGGTTCAGCATAGAGTGCTGTGTTTATTTGATAATAAATTTGACCATGGATTTCAAAACAGTACGGTCCTGGTCTTCGTGCCCCGAAGTTTACTCAATTAGCATTGAATGAAGCAAAGGAGAAAGAGCTATTATAACACCGAATATGATGATGAAAATCATTTGATTTTGTATGAGTTCTATCAAAAAGTGTACGGAGGGTCTCTGGAAAATTAGGCAATCTATCAATAATCACGTTTCCGTGACTGCAACAATCGTTGAATGAATTTCCCTTGTTAGCAACTTTTTCTGTCGCGGAATGTTTCGCATTGCAATGCGAACATAGCACATCCATTTTTCCTATATAATGCTCGGATTGTCCGTGTATCTGTTCTGTATATTTCGTTCGAGACTGTATCATCCGCTCGCGATCCTTCTGATTTCTAAGCAAATTACAATCAGTTTCAAAATTTGGTATGTTGTTAACGGAATCGACAATTTCAACATCCTGAGCCACTACGTGACTGCAACCTACAGTATCGACAATTCCAACATGCTGAGCCACTACATGACTGCAACCTAGAGTATCGATAATTCCAACATCCTGAAACACTACGTGACTGAAATTTGCGGTATTCAATATAGCAAGCTGGGCGCGACGCTGACGTTGATACAAAGCATTTTTCACCATACGTGCTTCGAAAACGGGGGGTTTCGTAGCCTGCGAAGCGTGGCGTAAACGGCGGTATGCAGGCCAGCGGGTACGAAAGTACTTTACAAACCCTAGGGTTTCCAAGCCTCTTATGACAAACCCGCATCGCAGGCTACGAAACCCCCCGTTTTCGAAGCTCTCATGGTGAAAAATAGTATACGCGGCGCGGGGCTGAAACCTCGCGATCGCGCACTCGCCTGTAGATGGCTGCACTGGCGTGCAGCCATCTCCACGCTCGTTTGCAATCGCTCGGTTTCGCCCCTTGCCACGTAATCTACTATTTTTTACGACGCAAACGATCAAATTCTACGATTTCTTCATCAGTTCGATTTATTTTACGGCATGGCATTGTAAAGATAACTAAACCCTTATCAATTATTTTTTTTTCATTCCAATCACAGCTTAATACTCGTTTTCTGTTTGCTCAGTACTCGTTTTGTGTTTGCTCAGTACTCGTTTTGTTTGCTCAGTACTTTGTAACGTGGTGTTTGCGGTCACCCGTTACATTGAACCAGCTGAGACGTCCTGAAGGACACAGCGGGGGGAAAAATGACATCCTATACACTCAGGGGAAACTCGATCAAGCGTCGTACTAGTTATTATTTGTTTATGTTTAATTCTTTGTATTTTTACGCTCTTTATATGTAATTCTTCGCCGAGGATCAACGCTGCGACAGCTCTACACTTCGGCACTCTCCAACAATCTCCGTCACGGCTACGCACCTACGAACGTGCAAGCTACCTGGCCTAGGATAAAGAGGTCAGAGATAGCCAGCGTTTCCCGATCACCCGAAACTCTCGACGCAGTCCAGCTGCCGGCGTATAGGGATGAGCTCACACAAATCCTCCCGCCAGCTGATCTGACCAACTCCATGGAGTTAGGCCGCTAACGCTGAGGATGTCTCCGAGACCGGTGTTTTGAGCCGAGTGGAGGCCACTACTCGACTTCCTGGCTCGGTGACCGAGGTTATAAAGCCTGCAGACCCGTAACACCTACTGTTTCAGCTACCGCATCGTCGTCAGGAACCCCCTAGACGAGACGTCTCCGAACTCTGAGGGCTCGCTCGTGATCAGGACTGAAAGATGCCCAGCACGACTGGTGGAGGCGGCCTGCGATACGAACACATCTACCGCCTACCGCCAGAGTCCGGCTAAGGGAAGACCGCGTGGATTCCCATCGGACCGACTCAGAGCATCGGCAGCAGCAGATCGGTATAGCCCTAGCGAGCTACAACGCGAGAGAAGCCACGATCGTGACGTCAGAGGAACCGAGGATTGCCGAATGTCCAGATTTGCATAAGAGGGGTGATCGTTGACCTATCACCGCTAAGTGGCTGTTCCGAACTTTGACTTCGTACGGCTGAGCCATGAGTGACACGAATTGTCTATAAATCAGGGAGAGCAACGAGACTCGGTCTCTTCTACGCTTCGCTGTGCTCCCGAAAGGACGTCTCCAGCTACGAACATTTATAGATAATTCCTCCTCTTGCTTACCTCATCCCTCTATCGTTTCTGTAACTTCAATTCTCTACCATCTCGCTACCGCACATTTTTCCTACCGCATTTCTCCTTCCGTTAGCTTTGTTAAGTAATTTAGAGTCATTCTTTTGTTAATTTAACTTCAAGTCAGTGTCTTTTCACGCCTGCATTTAAGGTAAGGCTTCCGCCTATTTATGTAAAGTTACGAGGTCGTTCTACCGTTCTATCGTTCAGTCTTGTGATCTGACGATCTATCGCTCAGTCTGTATTTAATACCTACCGTATGGCTCTTATATCGTTCTACCGTCTGTAGGCGAATCTTTGTTTGAGAATCACGGTCTCGTCGGTGCTGCGTGTTGAGAATATACAGTACATTTATATCGTACTTGTTCCTTTATATATATAGATGTGTGAGTGAGAGCGAACGGACAGCGCGGGTGACCGTACAAACGTTGACGAACGTCGAGCAAAGAGACGAACGCGCTCATAGTCAGTCGCTGTAATGCTCAAGCATGGGAGCACACGTGTCGCAAACGAATAAGAAAAGGATACCTGTAAACTTGATTATTACCAATAAAGATTATATTTATACAAATAAATCCAAGTCCATCAATTTATTTAACATGGTAGCAGAGCGTGGTTAGCGGTTTGTGATGAGAAGAGATAAATATCGTTTGCAAAGTGCCGTCTCATTCACGAAGGAACGTTTGAGAACGTGTCGCGATATAAAATGGCGAAAGTTAACGACATCACAATACCGGTGTTTGATGGAGAGGACTACAGCATGTGGAAAAAACGTATCACATTGTTTTTGAGGTATAAAAAATGTGAGGAAGTAATAAAACGAGCGAAAACGACTCAAGATAAAGACTCGTGGGATGATAGTGATCTGAAGGCAATGAACTATATATACAGCGCGATAACGAACAAGCAATTGGAGTTTGTGAGTGATAAAACGACGTCGTACGAAGTGATGAAAAAGTTCGATGAAATGTACTTGAAAGAATCTACGGCATTGCAAATTGTGTGCAGAAACAAACTGGAAAAATTGAAACTCAAAGACTTTAGTGAAACAGGAACATTTTTCAGTGTTTTTGAACGGTCTGTGAACGAGCTAAAATCCGCGGGTGCTAGTGTATCTGAAAAAGAGAAGCTAAATTATATGCTAAATACACTACCTGAATCGTACAGTTACGTAGGCGATTTGATAGACGCCTTAAAGGAGGAAGATCAAACTGTGGACTATGTGAAAAGTAAAATCCAAATGGCTGAACTAAAACTTCAAAAAGATGAATACCCTGAAAGAAAATCAAATGCATTTGTTGCGGATAAAAGTCGACAGGAACAAGGGTGCTTTAAATGTGGCAGGTTTGGTCATTTCGCGAGAGACTGCAGATATGGCGGCGGCCATGCGGCAAGCAGAGGCGAATATTGGAGAAGACCAACACGTGGTCGAGGAGAAGCCGGAAGAGGCCATTACGCCAGGGGGCGTGGAAATTTTCGTGGACAGCGAGGAGCGAGCGCACATCGCGCAATACAAGAAGGACAGAAGAGTCCAGAGGCCGGCTGCAGCGCGTGGGTCACGACGGTCGACTACCACGCGGCACACAACAGTGAGACGAATAGGTTAAGCGATTGCGAAATAACTTGGCTGTTAGACAGCGGTTGTACGGATCATATAATTAATAATGAAAAATACTTTGAAAAATCTGTCGATTTAAAAGAACCGGTTAACGTTTATCTAGGAGATAATCGGGTTGTCAAAGCAACAAAAATTGGAAATGTAGTAAGCTACTTTGAAGCGTTTGGCAAGGAAAATAAAGTCAACATGCGAAATGTGTTCTATGCTAAAGATATGCATTCAAATTTGATAAGCTACGGTAAAATAGCTGAAAACAACACGATTATCTCTAAAGGGAAAATGACAAAAATTGTCGATTGCAGCGGCAATCTCACGGCAGTAGCCTGGAAAGGAAACGGTCTGTATGTCATGAAAAGTAAATTGGACTATAGAGAGTCGTCAGTAAATGTCGCTAATAAGGTGGTTGAAAATATGAGTCAAAAGGAAAAATGGCATCGCATGCTGGGCCATGTAAACTTCAACTACTTGAGTACCTTGAGCAGAAATCAACTGTTAGAGGGTATCCCAAGTGAACTTGAGAACGAATTTATGAAGTGTAAAACGTGTATTGAGAGTAAAATGCACAACGTCGCGTTCGAAAACAAAAGAGATAGAGCAAATGATCTCTTGGAGATTATACATACCGACGTGTGTGGACCGTTCAAAACAAAGGGACTTAACGGGGAAAAATTCTTCGTTTCTTTTATTGATGATTACAGTAAAATTGCCAAAGTGTACTGCATTAAATCGAAAGCAGAAGTACATGATTGTTTTGTACGGGTTGTTAACGAATGTGAAAACTTAACGGGAAAAAAGGTTAAACTCTTAAGATGTGATAATGGGAAAGAATACTTGAATGGCAGTATTTACCAGTTCACCAGAGAAAAGGGTATTAAAATTGACCCCTGTCCAGTATATGTGCACGAATTAAATGGAACTGCGGAACGTTTCAACAGAACAATAATGGACATGGCGCGTTGTCTATTGGCAGAAGCACAGGTACATAAATGCTATTGGCCGGAAATAATCTGTGCAGCTATCTATTTAAAAAACCGTACTTTAGCTAATACTATCGAAAAGAAAACGCCGTATGAAATATTCTTTGGAAAGAAGCCGAATGTTACAAATTTACGTTTATACGGGAGCAAGGTTTTCGTAAGAAAACCAGAACAGAAGAGAACGTCTAAATGGGACAAAAAGGCAGATATGGGAATTCTGCTAGGTTACAGTGAAGTAGGATACAGAGTACTTGTAAACAATAGAATAATTGTCGCTAGACACGTAGACATTGTTGAAGAAAATGTGAAATGTATTGGTATGAGTGAGAATGAATCTGACAGTGAAGAGAACGATGATGAATTTGTTGATGAAGGATTATCAGACGAAAGCTTTAAAAGTACAGATGAAAATGAAAAGGTTAAAATTGAAAATGATCAAGACTCAGAGCCAGAAACTGATCATGTAGCACGAAGGTCTCAGCGTAAAAGAAACCCCCCAGAGCGTTTCGAGGTAAATTACGCGTACAATAATAATGTTTATGCAAACTTTTGTAGAGCAGATACTCCCAATACGTTTGAGGAGGCGCTCGAAAGTAGAGAAAGTAAGCAGTGGGTAAAAGCAATGGATAGAGAAATAGATTGTTTGAATAAAAATGGAACCTGGAAATTAGTCGAAAGTTCAAGAGGTGAGAAAGTTTTGGATGTAAAATGGGTGTATACAAAGAAGTCTGACGAAAGCTATAAGGCGAGGTTAGTTGTCAGAGGATACCAACAAACAAACGAAGTTGATGATGTTTATTCGCCTGTAGCAAAAATGCAAACGCTAAAAATTCTGTTGGCATATAGTTGTCAAATGGGCCTAGATATTGAACAAATGGATGTAGTAACGGCTTTCTTGAATGGTAAGGTAAGCTCTGAAGTCTACGTCCACCAACCGGAAGGTTATGATGATGGCACAAATAGGGTATGTAGGCTAGTAAAAGCTCTTTACGGTCTAAAAGAAAGCCCTAGAGCTTGGTACGACTGCCTTGATAAATACTTGACAAGCTTGGGTATGAACAAAAGTAATTTGGATAATTGCTTGTACACATTTGGAAAGGGTAAAGATTCTACTTACGTGTTAATATTTGTCGATGATTTGCTAATCTGTGGCATAAACAAAACTAGAGTACAGAAGGTCAAGGATCTCTTGTCAGGAAAGTTTGAGATGAAAGATCTCGGCAAAATAAAAGAATACCTTGGTATCAACATAGAGTATAATAACCAAAGTCATGAAATGAAACTAAGCCAAACAAAATATATCGAGTCATTGGTAAGAAAGTACAAGTTAGAAAGTAGTAAACTATACAATACACCAATGGAAGTAAATCTAAAAATCGAAAAATCTGACGTGTGTGAAAGAAGCATTCAGTATAGAAATCTGATTGGTGCATTGTTGTATATAAGCTCAGGTACGAGACCTGACATTAGTTACAGTGTGAATTATCTAAGTAGATACCAGAACTGTTACGACGAAACACATTTCAAATACGCTTTGAGAGTATTGAAATATTTGTACTCCACAAAGGATTTGAAATTGGAATACAACAGAAACGAAAACTCGGAATTCGTTGATTGCTATGTAGACGCCGATTGGGCAGGTGATCATCTAGATAGAAAATCCACTACAGGGTATGTAATTCGATTATTCGGAAACGCTATATACTGGAAATCGAAAAAACAAAAGAGTGTAACGAAAGCTTCGACATTTGCAGAATATGTAGCACTGTCGGAAGCCGTAACAGAGTTGATTTTTGTAAAAGAATTGATAAAAATATTCGATGCAAGCTTGACTAAACCAATAAACGTTTACGAAGATAATTCGGGAGCGATAGATATAGCAAAATATGGGAACTTCACTAAGAATTCTAAGCACATTGAAGTTCACTACCATTACGTAAATGATTACGTGACAAAAAACGTAATCAACATAGAAAAGGTAAACTCTGATGAAAATATGGCTGATATTTTCACCAAAGCGTTATGCAAAGAAAAATTTATAAAGCTGCGAGATATGTTGAACCTGAAATGTACAATATAAATGTAAGGAGGTGTGTTGAGAATATACAGTACATTTATATCGTACTTGTTCCTTTATATATATAGATGTGTGAGTGAGAGCGAACGGACAGCGCGGGTGACCGTACGAACGTTGACGAACGTCGAGCAAAGAGACGAACGCGCTCATAGTCAGTCGCTGTAATGCTCAAGCATGGGAGCACACGTGTCGCAAACGAATAAGAAAAGGATACCTGTAAACTTGATTATTACCAATAAAGATTATATTTATACAAATAAATCCAAGTCCATCAATTTATTTAACACTGCGCTTGCGACCGCGATCCCGTGTGATTCCATTTACGTTACGTTTCTGTTCTTTACCGATCCGTTATACGTTACGCTATACGTTTGAGCAACCTTTACTGAACGACCTCCCGACCTAACCACTTTTCGTGATATCTCTTGATATTTGAACATGATCTTTTTGTAACGACGCTCTATCGTGCCCTTCTGGTTTACGATTTATATTTTGTTGTTTATCTGTATGGTAATTTACGATTTACGCATGCCATTGCATGCGATTTACGATTGAGTTTCCCTGAGGTAGTTCCCCTTGCGTAGAAGCAGCCGCGGAACTAGTTTATTGATTATTTATTGTTCTTTGATTTCTTTGCCTATCGTTACGACTACGCTACCTTCCGTATATATGTCTTTTTGATAATTTCCGTAGCGATGATTGTAACGATTTGTACTCCGCGTTATTTTTAGTATTGTAACTTTGAAGTAATTCTTTGTGAATATTTTATTGACTTTTTGCTCTCGTTTCGCCTATCGTACAGATTCCTTATCTACCTCTTTCTATCGTAATTAACGCATCGCATTTTGCTTATGAGTACGACGTCGCTTTGTGACGCTTTATACCTTTAAGTCGGTATCTTTGATTATATCGAGTTTGCGACTTTACCTCCTTCCGTTAATTCTGCCTTGTTCTGTACGATGCGCTTACGTTTGGCTGTTTTTATGTAATAATTCTCTTACGTACTCTTGTGAATCTTCTCGCTTATGACTGATTTCTGTGATTATTTATTGTAAAACTGGATTGCTATTGCTTTACTTAATATAGTAGGCTCCGCCTACCGTTAAACTACTTACCCACGTGTCATTTACTGGAGAACCTACCCACTCTACCATACGTTTTGAGTAAACTGCAGCTTAGCCGAGTAGTGCTTCTATCTCTCGTTATCGAACCTACCGTTTGCTGAATCTCGTTTGTTTAGTCTGTTTTGTTGATTAACCTACCGTACGGCGGTACATTCGGTACCTGGCGCCCAACCCTTTCAGTTTGGTACGTTAACTAGTAAAGAAGCTTTCTTATTGTAAACGGTGGACTGTTTTCTCAGTCTCAGTCACTTTTACCGTTACAACTCAAAACGAGTGTTTTGTGTTTACTCTTTTTTTCAATACTCGTTTTGTGTTTACTCCTTTTTTTTAATAAGATCTATCAGATTACTCACTTTGTTCAAAACTGCGCTTGCGTTTCACCAAGTTTTTATACTCACAGCGAACTCCGGTCTCCTCTGGTAGGTTGTGCTCTCCTTCTGCTTTTCTATTTACCAAAATAACAGCTCGTCCTACGTGTAAGCTGCTAGACCCTATAAGAATAATGAAACTTGAGACTTAGCAGAAATGTGAAGCTCGGTTAGTCGGAGATCATTTTATAAAATAATGATTACCATGTATCGAAGCGCAACCGAAACTGCCCGCTCAATTTGTTGCGACTGCCGGATCCTCAGCAGCCTGCACTACGTGTGAGCTGCTAGAGCCTGTAAGGATATTGCGAATTGAGACTTAGCAAAAATGTGAAGCTGAATTAGTCGGAGTTCATTCTATAAAATAATAACTACCATTCATCGAACCGCAATCGAATCTGCCCACTTTTTTACTGTTCGGGTTGTGTTATTTACAATCATTCAGCGAAGGTTATTGAAGAAGTGACCATACGACGATGCACCCTGTACCCACGTCGTAATTACATTTGTTAAAAACGACCAGAGACCGTATTTCGACGTAACGAATAGCACGAATATATAAATCTTCTTTGCGAGAACCGTGTCTAACCGTGTCAAAACAAATCAATCGTGACGGCCGGCAGTCATATTTTTCGCGCGCCCCGAGCACATTTCCGGCGAACAGCTCCGAGCGGTGCGAAGTCAGATCCGAGTGGCGTCACCGCCGTCCAATCGGCATCTCGGAAAGGAGCTGACGGAAATGCGAGATCAGCGATAGATGCGATAAATAATCGTGACAACCAACTTTTTAATGAGGGATTCTAGTCCGATCGCATTTGAAAGAAAGGAAAAATAATTCAAAATTCTAGAAACAATTCTTAATAAATAATTTGAAAATAAAAATTATTTTTCTATGTCTGTGAATGAATGAATTTAGATTCGATGAGTTAAAATAATACATTTTTCAATCAAATGCATGAAACAATTACGAACCAAATGGAAGAAAAGAAAAGAGAAGAAATAAACATTCATTGATTTATGATCTCTTTTATTAAATCGATCTTCTATTTCGTAAACCCTTATTCCTTGGAATTTCATGACTTTTAAAATTGAAAAATCTTTCAGGTTTTCCATTTATTCAATTCATAAATAATTGATAATACAGGTAACGGTTCAACTTTTTATTGAAATCAGCTGGTTTACAATATTTTTCACATAATTCTACGAAATTTTCAACACATAAATTCGTCAATCAGTTGTTACGTTCAATAAATCTTTGAAATTTCTTTCATATTTTAAATTCAATCAGAACACCATTGCACCAAAACTTGAATCACTACGTTGGTAACAAGTGAGAGGGATGTGCGATTCCCAGAGACGGCTTGAAGAGCGAATAAACCAGAAACGATTCCATTCTTACACACCTAAGAGGTTTCCCAGTAAGCTGAACGTGTGGGTGACTCCAGAGTTTAGAGCTTGACGTGTCCGCTTGTGAGCTTCCGCGATCACAGATGAATACCTGTCGACCTTAGCTTGAGAGTTAGCTTCGAAAATCACCTTCAGCAGGTTATGAATTTGGAGGAAAAAATCCGCGGTCGCATCTAGTATTTCATGAGCTGCTTGTGATTTGGCATCTTTGGCTTTTTTCGGAATGACTGCAACCCCGTTGAGCATCGGATTGAACACCGCGTCAATAACAGCCTCAGTTGCGCGACGCCCCGAAGCGTACAAGTCTGCGAGTGCATCTCGTGTTCTCGCATGATCTATAGCGTTGCGAACCGTCTTTATTGCCGTCCAAATATCTCCATGAAGCTTCTGCATTGTGTCATTCAGATTATTTGTAGTAGCTCGAACGTCCAATTTGGTCTGTAGGATTGCAATCGCCTGCACAGTCAGTGGAATTCCATGCAAATACGCAGCCAACGACGTTTTTTCGAAGCCCTTCGCTCTTAACCCAGCCATTGTAGAGTTGATAGGGATTCCATCACATTTGTCAATCAGGATGGCACGGACTTCACCGTAGATCAATATAGCAGCGGTTGCTAAGCCCTGGCGTAGCGTGTCTTCGGCGAGTTTAAGTTTTTTCGAAGTTTCCGCGTTCTTACTCCCTGCTGCAGAGAATCCAGCTTCCATGGCAAGAGAACTTCCGGCCAGAGTCGTAAGAAACAGAAGGATACTTAATTTGATGTCCATTTTGTTGTAATGTCTGCAGTTTCCCGACTATTGCCGAGCTTATATACTCGGAAGCACTTCCGGAAACTCCGATACGTGGACGTTATCGTCTCTTTTATCTTGTAATAAAGGCATATTGATGAGTTTCAAATTTTAATGCAATGTACACGAAGTATCGTGTCAGAAACATTCACCGAAGCATTAAGAACGGACTATTTTGATGGTTTAAAAACGGTCAGTAAAACATTTTATGCCACGTTTATTATCGTTTTAATCTCCTTTGCACGAGCTCATCATACTCGGATGCACATCCGGAAACCCCGATACGTGGGCGTTATCGTCTCTTTTACCTTGTAATAAAGGCATATTGATGAGTTTTAAATTTTAATGCAATGTACACGAAGTATCGTGTCAGAAACATTCACCGAAGCATTTAAAACGGACTACCCGTGCAAAATGGAAACGCTTGCCAAAGTCTTGTGTATAGCTTGAAATACCCTTGAAGCCGCCAAAAAACCATTGAAAAAGCCTTGTGATCAGCTTGCTGACGCTTGGCTTTTGAACCAAGAGTTTTGCAAGCCTTGGGAAACGGTTGGTTTTTATCCTGGCAAACACTTGATGACAACGCTTGGCAACACCTTGGGTCAAAAAACCCTTGCACAAGCCTTGTAATAAGCTTGCTAACGCTTGGCTTTTGAACCAAGAGTTTTGCAAGCCTTGGGAAAAGGTTGGTTTTTACCTTGGCAAACACTTGATGACAACGCTTGGCAACACCTTGGGCCAAAAACCCTTGCATAAGCCTTGTGATAAGCTTGCTAATGCTTGGCTTTTGAACCAAGAGTTTCACAAGCCTTGGGAAAAGATTGGCTTTTGCCTTGGCAAACACTTGATCATAACGCTTGGCAACACCTTGGGTCAAAAAACCCTTGCGTAAGCACTGGGATCAATTTGTGAATGCTCGGCTTTTGGACCAAGAGTTTCACAAGCGTTGGGGAAAGCTTGGCTTTTGCCTTGGCAAACATTCGAAATTAAATCGGCGTGGATCCATTCCAGGCTTCATTGTAAATATTAATGCCAGCTCATTCGACATATTTTCATTATTACTCTGTTGGACTCGTAATTCTTCACCCATCATGTGATACGATTGAGCGAATACATTATTCTCACGTATAACACTGTCAAGAATTTCTAATATTTCTCGATCTAGTGCTGCATCTTGTGTTTGTCGACAGTCGATTGCTTCGTTCGCATCCACTATAAAAAGTTGCCCATGGCTCGGTTGCTGATTTTCAGCTGGGTGTAATGCTGTATTTATCTGATAATAAATTTGACCTTGAATTTTGAAGCAATAGGGTCCACGACGCATACCATTGAAGTTTACCAGGTTCGCGTTGAATGATGCAAATGAAAATGCGCTATTGTAGTTTCTGATGCGTTTAAAAAAAGAATTCGATTTAGGATGAGTACCGTCGAATAGCGAAAGAAGTTCTCCTGGCATTTTCGGTAACGCATCTAGACATACTTTTCCATGATTGCAGCAGGTGTGAAATGAATTTTTTTGATTCGACACTTTCTCCGACGCAAAATGCTTAGCACCGCAATGTTTGCAAATTTCTGTCATTTCTCCGCCATAATGCTCCTCAACATTATCAATGTTCCCTACAGTATGAATCCTATTTTGTTCAGTTTTGCGCCGTCGATAATCTTGCTGTCGAACCCTATGACTTTGTTCGTGCTCGATTGCATTCAATTCCGCGGGTTCAAAGACTTGTAATCTTACACGCGGTGGCTGCCTACCGATATGTTCTAAGTCTACATTCGTGTTACTCGACTCATTATTAGGGATAGCTTCTACGTTATTGAGTAAACGGTTTTCTCGATTTTCTGCTGATACTTCTATTTGCGAATCGTCAAAAATAACACGTCTACTTGCTTTTGTCCTACATTTTGTGTGACTTCAGAAGTATCATTAATACTCGGATACACAATGATATTCTGCTGGGTAATCCTTGAATTTTCTCTACGTCGTCGTTGATTTTCACTATTTTTTAAACGCTTTCGTTCGTGAAATTCTTCTTCTTCCTCGGGGGACTGATAAACTTTACGTCTAGGCATTTTTTTTTTATTTACAGAGACGAGGATAAACGAATTACACAGAAATCAATCAACTCCGATTTGATTACGAATATATTATTCAACTCTTACGATTTAAGATTAAACAAAATTCTGAAATTCGTTAGTGTCTCTTTCACCAGCTTCAATCGTCACAATCATTAATTCATTACCATTATCTTCATCAGTTCTCCATGATCGTCATCAATTCGTCATCAATTCGTCATCATATTTACACGTTGTGTATCTTTTAAATGAAAATATGTTCTTATTTTTTGTCAGTTTCAATCGTCTCGATTATCAATTTACAACGTCGTCAGTCGTCATCGTCATCATCATCGTCATCGTCATGCCGATTATCTTTACAAATGAAGTAATTCCTGCCACCGACACTTGAAACCCATGCCTGAAACAAAAAAAATATCCAAATATGTATATTGTGTGGTTCGTGGATATGTAGTTTGAAATCGAAGCGGCTCAAAAGGACATTGGAACGAGAGTGAAATATGTTCATATACACTTGGTAATGGGAATGTCTTTTACTTGAGTGATCACTTTCATGTATCAATTAATATCGTGACTCAAAAAAACTTTTGATAATTATGCCCTAACCTTGTCGACAATCGGATTGGGGAAATGTCTCTTCTCTTTCTCGGTCTGCTCTCGCGCTTATTTTAAAATTCAATATTTCTTCTTTGCCCACTGCACAGTCTGGGCCACAAAATTTTCTTCCAATTTCAAAGAAGCGATAAATCCAGGAGTGGCGCATCAGTTTTCTCTGTACTCTCTTGTTTTCAGTAATTGTGGTATTTCCTTCCAATTTGAAACGTGAAAGAGATTTATTATCACTCTGACAGCTGGTTTTCAACTCGTCTGACAGTCAGCAAACGCTCGAGCATCGTGCGAGATTCTTTCGCAACCAACGTCGAACCGGTCGCAAGCCAATCGGCACAGCGGAAAAGCGGCCTCAGAATTTCGATACGACGCACGGCAAGTTCAGGCGTCACACACCGACTTTTTACTATTTTGATTCTAGTCCGATCGAATTTGAAAGAAAGGAAAAATAATTCAAAATTCTAGAAACAATTCTTAATAAATAATTTGAAAATAAAAATTATTTTTCTATGTCTGTGAATGAATGAATTTAGAATCGATGAGTTATGATAATACATTATTTAATCAAATGCATAAAACAATTACGAACCAAATGGAGGAAAAGAAAAGAGACAAAATATACGTTCATTGATTTATGATCTCTTTTATTGAATTGATTATCTATTTCGTAAACCCTTATTCCTTAAAATATCATGACTTTTGAAATTAAAAAATCTTCAGGTTTTCCATTTATTCAATTCATAAATAATTGATACGGGTAACGGTTCAAATTTTTATTCAAATGAGCTGGTTTACAATGTTTTTCACATAATTCTACAAAATTTTTGACACTTAAATTCGTCAATTAGTTAATACGTTCAATAAATCTCTGAATTTTTTTTCATATTTTATATTCAATCACGACAACATTGGACCAAAACTTGAATGACTACGTAGGCAAAAGTGAGAGGGATGTGCGATTCCCAGAGACGGCTTGAAGAGCGAATAAACCAGAAACGATTCCATTCTTACACCCCTAAGAGTGTTCGCAGTACGCTGACCGTGTGGATGACTCCGAAGTCTAGATTTACACGTGACCAGTTGTGAGCAACCGCGATCAGAGATGAATACCTCTGGACGTCAGATTGAGAGTTATCTTTTAAAATCACGTGCAGCAGGTAATCAATTTGGAGGAAAGAATCCGCCGACGACTCTAGTATTTCATGAACTGCTTCTGATTTGGCATCTTCGGCTTTTTTCGGAATAACTGCAACCCCGTTGAGCATCGGATTGAACACCGCGTCAATAACAGCCATAGTTGCGTCAAGCTCCGAAGCGGACAAGTCTGCGAGTGCATCTCGTGTTTTCGCAAAATCCAAACCGTTGCGAACCGTCTTTATTGCCGTCCAAATAACTCCATGAAGCTTTTCCATTGTGTGATTCAGCTCCTTTGTAGTAGCTCGAACGTCCAATTTGGTCTGTAGAATTGCAATCGCCTGCACAGTCGGTCGAATTCCACGCAAATACGCAGCCAACGACTTTTTTTCCGCGGCCTCCGCTCTTAACTCGGCCTTTTTACAGTTGATAGAGAGTCCTTTAGATTTGTCAGTCAGAATGGCACGGACTTCACCGTTGATACATTCAGCAACCTCTGCTAAGCCCTTGCGTGGCGTGTCTTCGGCGAGTTTAAGTTTTCTCAAAGTTTCAGAGGATCCTTTTCCCTGGGCAAGAGATCTTCCCACCACAGTCGTAAGAAACAGAAAGATAATTAATTTGATGTCCATTTTGTTGTAATGTCTGCAGTTTCCCGACTATTGCCGAGCTTATATACTCGAATGCACTTCCGGAAACTCCGATACGTGGGCGTTATCGTCTCTTTTATCTTGTAATAAAGGCATATTGATGAGTTTTAAATTTTAATGCAATGTACACGAAGTATCGTGTCAGAAACATTCACCGAAGCATTAAAAACGGACTATTTTGATGGTTTAAAAACGGTCAGTAAAACATTTTATGCCACGTTTATTATCGTTTTAATCTCCTTTGCACGAGCTCATCATACTCGAATGCACATCCGGAAACTCCGATACGTGGGCGTTATCGTCTTTTTTTATCTTGCAATAAAGGCAATGATGAGTTTTAAATTTTAATGCAATGTACACGAAGTATCGTGTCAGAAACATTCACCGAAGCATTAAAAACCGACTATTTTGATGGTTTAAAAACGGTCAGTAAAACATTTTATGCCACGTTTATTATCGTTTTAATCTCCTTTGCACGAGCTTATATACTCGAATGCACTTCCGGAAACTCCGATACGTGGGCGTTATCGGCTCTTTTATCTTGTAATAAAGGCATATCGATGAGTTTTAAATTTTAATGCAATGTACACGAAGTATCGTGTCAGAAACATTCACCGAAGCATTAAAAACGGACTATTTTGATGGTTTAAAAACGGTCAGTGAAACATTTTATGCCACGTTTATTATCGTTTTAATCTCCTTTGCTTGAGCTCATCCCGTTATTCGACGCCCATAATCGCCGATACATTAGTTAATGCCTCTGTTAATTTTTTTTTAGTGACATATTCAGTCTACGCTTGGAAGTGATTCGGATGAAACTCACAATTTTTTCGCAAAGAGTCAACATTTTCACTCCAACGTGTGGAGTGGTTTATTTTTCGCTAATTTCTTTTTTTTCTTCCAATTGGAGAGTTGAAAATAATACATGCAAAAAATCGTGATGTTCGAGGAGAATTTAGCACTAATTATCCATATTTGACACGACGTATTACTTTCAGCTAATAGAAGTTACGCCATATATAGAAGAATACAAGATGAGTCGGTAATTCGTGCAGACAATCAGCAGCACCGTTGCATTGGACCGATCCAGGTCATTTTGGTCTCAAATTATTCATAAATGATGACTTTATCAACTAAGCATGGAACTTTTTCAGCTTGCAAGAAATGACAAAGTTACTCAGTTTATAAAGTTTTTTTTTCAATAGACGCGGGAGTTATTTCACTATGGATGGTTGCTGAAACATTTTCCTATGTCACACCGGATTTTTTTATGAATTGATAATGGTTGACAAAATCTTTATTAGAAAAAAAAAATATTGCGAAGAATCTATTTTTTTTTGTTTTTCGCCACGAGACGTATTGTATAAAATTTTTCGAAATGGTCATATTGATTGACACGATTTAAAAATATGAAAAAATTCTGAAAAATCGTCTGTCAATCATGGCGATCAATATGACCATTTTAAAAAATTTCGTACAATACGTCTCGTGGCGAAAACGAAAAAAAAAACCGAGTCCCTTTCAAAGTGAGAACAATCATATAAAAAATCGCGGACCAAATCCGAGAGGTCAAGGGTCAAACCCAGGTTGATTTGGCATGGAATATAATTTCATTTAAAAATGGGTTTCCAATGACACAATAATCGCCGAATCCGGATCACAAAATATGGCGGAAGAAACAAAAAAAAAAACAAAATGTAAATTTTAGGCTTCTAATCGGATGGACCGTTGATAATTGACTGAACACCGTTTCTCACTGGAAAGTAAAAAAGAATCATAATATGTTTCGAATCTCCAAAACAGTTTCATAAATTTACCAGAACCGTATCGATATTGAGATAAAGTGATTGAAAACTCGGCATGTTTCTTCAATATTAGGACACAAATATGAAATTTCAAGATATTTTATATCAATTTCATTCAAATCACCACGATTTGTAAATTTCATTCCTTAAGAATCAAAATCTGAAGAGTCGAAGGTCTGATTAAAACTAATTTATTCTCGGCTGATTGGATCACCTATTTTTTAATTTGCACAACTGACTCGAGATTCCCGATCAGCCGTTAAAAAACATCCTTCGGATTATACGAATTTCGATCCTAATCTGAAGATAGAAAAAAAAATGTCCAAGAATTATTCAATTTTACAAATCTGACTTCGAATTCGCGATCAGTGATCTAAATATTCTTGCGATATCAATTTTCTTCAAAATCTGTTGATCCGTTCTCAAGATATCGTCACTTTCATTTCATTTCTTCAAAATTTCATTATACGATGATCAGATAATTCGGAAATTGAAACTGAACGGATCAAAGCAAAAATCTGAACATTTCAATTTCCCACGTAGTTAGTAGTTTGTCACGAAAAATAGTAGATTAATTTTCATTGTCTCTGATTGGGGAGTTTTAACTCTTACATGGTAAAACGGTGCCGATTTCAATAATCAAATAATCGGTATCCGTTTGTCCCTAAGTCGGTAACAAAGTTGCATCAACTCCGCGAGTCACTGGCTGTCGTATCGGTACAATTGCAGGAATAATACGACCGCGGTCCCACAGAGCCACCGGGCCCAACCACCGGTGCGTTCCAACAGTGGGCCCAACGGTCCCTTTAATTCTACATTTCAAAATGGCGCCTCGTAAGAAAGCCTCAAGCGCATCGCGCGAGCCGATAATAAGTGCAAACGACAAGGAGAACAGCTATCTCAACGGACTGAGGGATTGTCAGTGCAAAGTCCGGAGACGCGAGACCCTCAGAAGCGCGAAAACTCAGGTGGTATGTCGATTTATCACCCGTAACTTAATCCACCACGATTTCGCCTCCTCGATCGCGTCAGTCCCGACCGCGATTGCGAGTCAAAATCGAAGGAAATATTATGTTTGATTTTATTTTTCGGATTTTTCATCCGGAAAATCGGTGTAACCGTGGGGTTTGGAAGGTTAAAAATTGAAACTGTGTTTGGAGCGTGAGAACGAATCTGACCAGTGTCCAGTGTCCGGTTGCCAAAAACCTGTTGCGGGTCAGGGAAGTCCGTTGTGATTCAAAGATTCAGATCCAGTCGTTCGAATATCGAACGTTAGGCGCGCTGCTGGTCTTGTTTTAGTAGTTTTTATTCGCTGTTGGTAAAGAAGCTCAATTAACGATGTTGCGCGCCGATTTGGACAGTCGAACGATTGACTAGGTAGGTGTTACGAGCGGCTGGTCCGAGCGAACAAGTTAAATAAATAATTAAATATTCAATTAACAAGGTGTTATGCTACTCGCTACAAAATGAACAATTGTTCTTACGAACAATCTTTTTATGAGTGATTCTGTCAGGAATTTAATAGTTGAATCACCCGATGGGATTCGGATTGTTTGACGTCCTATACAGGCCCGTATTGTTTAAACAAATAATAATGAAGGGCTGAAACTAAATATATCTAAAGGAAAAGTGATTTTCAAATGATGAAAATAATTATTTGAACTGGTAAAAATGAAATATATTCTGTTAATAATTCTGTTCAACTCTGCATAGAACTACTGTACAAAGTTAGTAGCCTATACGATATTAATCAAATCCTTAGGGCTTATGCCTCAAGATAACTCAGTATCAGGATTAGATTTGCAAATGATTATTCATGAACATAAAATAAATGATAAAATAATTAAATGAATATGCTACTAACGGTCAGTTAATATAATTTTACATAAATGATATAAATTTCTTGTATTGAAACATTCTCTAATTTTATGGAATTCTCCTATTCCTCAATCCTTCCATATTATTTCAATCTTGCAACAAGTCTAATTGCCTAATTATTAATATTATACAAAATACATAAAATGGAAATGAAACAGATTATAACGAGCGTCGAGACTTAGCTTTTGGCGAGTGGAGGAATGAGCCACAGGTGGAGGTGTAGGTGTATGGCTGATGATGCGTACCGGCGGGCTGCTGTACAGATTGGCAAGCGCACGTTCCACTAATACACTGTTATTGGTGTATTGAGTCTCAGTTCAGGGTCTTTGATAAGCACGTTTTATTTAAGCGAATGAATCCACGCGGAGAGTTATAAAGCACTGATTCTAATTATGCGAAAGATAAAGAAGAATGAATTGAATTGATATTCGGGATATTATGAACACTTAAATTTACCTTCCGGTTTGGAAGGGCGGGAAGCTGGACACTGACTAAAACCGAACCTAAGTGTTAAATAAATGAATTGAAAAGAATGTAGATTTCGAGATTAGGGTTCCTTCGGGCCGTGATCCTATGCTAACACAAGGTTGTAAGGGCGGTTATTCCGAACTTTGTGACTCTAGTTTTATCCCGGTTCTCTACGACTGCTCACTATGAGGCTTGATAGACGAAAGACGAATTTTCAAGTGCGTGACTCCTGAGGTGGACTCTAATGTATTAATGCGCGCCAGCCAAACTGCAAGTTCCGCACTTTTCTCGCCTCCTAATTGGTTAGGCGTAGGGACTTACTTATGAGTCCCCGTACGCGTGCTGCGGCTCATTACTCCACCTCCAGCGGCTATAGTCTCTGCGCTGTAACTCATTATTTTAATAATAAGTAATTTAGACTAAATGATTATCAACATTCACTCAACAGGCAATCCTTAATGGATAGTCAGTTAGGTGAAGTCTTATCTTTAACGGGTTTTTGGATTTGTTTTTATAAAAATGAATAATTTTAACAAAAGATTATTTCAAATGGTCTATAGGCGAAGCATGGGTGTTCAGCGTCAGCAAAACCCCATGGTTCCAAGTATTGTATTGTATTGTATTGTACTTTATTTATATGCCGTGGCCTGCATTATGGCCATTGGGCAAGCGAAGAATTTACAAAATAACAAGTTGGTTTTAGATTCTAGAATATGAGGTAAACAATAATTAGAAAGGATCAATAATGAGCATTGGTAGAAATGAATGGAGGGAGAAGCATGCATATAACATAATAAATTAAAACAATAAAGAAATAGTAACAATAAAGAAATAGTAACAAAAGTAAGCAGTCTAGAGATATGTACAATGAGGAAGTAACTAACTAGCTAGCTAGGCTGACATAATAACTGCATATGCGATGTGATGTGGCGAGACAAAAGAGAAGAAGTAGGAAACATGAATGAAAAAGAGTGAGATAAGATGGATGAACTGTAAATATAGGATGATATATACGCAGTGGAGATAAAAGTGTGACAGCCGAAAACCAGTTTGCAAACTGGCACGGTAACAAACTTATCTAAAAATACAGCATGATCTGAAGTAAACATATAACAGAAGGTGCAGAGAGTGACTTAGATTGAGATAAAAGCATAAGATGATGATGAGCGAATGAAATGAATATATAAGGATGAAATACACGATACAATATCAGATGAAAACAAATGAGCATAAATATATTCCTAGCAAATAACTACTCGGATACTGCTAGGAAACAGTACAGAGAGTGCATGAGTTAACATGAATGTATAAAGCAGTGATTAAATGAACAATAAATATAAATATAAAAAGAAAAATATAAATATAAAAAGAAAAATGGGGAGGTGGGGGCGCTTGAAACTCAAAGCCTCGCTTGTGGTAGGACCGAATCGCGAATCATCTCAGTCTCGTGAAAATGTTCCAAGAGCCTCCTCTTAAATGTCTCCAGGGTGGCCGAATTTCGTATCGAAGGCGGCAAACTATCCCAGAAATGGATAGATGTTAGAAGAAAGGAGTCACGGTAGGTAGAGGTTCTGTGGGCTGGGACATGGAAGGCAGAGGAGGCATTAGCGTTTACAAGTCTAAGGGAACGGCGTAGCGTGGGATCAGGATCCTGGAAAAGCATGCGAAGGTAGGGTGGAGACGAAGTGTCCAGTAACTGGTAGAGAAAGGAGCCTAGAAAAAATAGCCGACGGTCCCCAACCAGAAGCCACCCGAGCTTGCGTCGATAGGGTGTGATGTGGACATCTTTCCGAAGCGAGAATATAAAGCGTATTCCGCAGTTTATAAGTCTCTGCAATTTGAGATTCAGAATGCGTGGAGCATCATTGTATACTAAACAGCAGTAATCGAGGTGTGGGAGAATCAGGGAAGTGACAAGCAAGGTCTTGACCTGTGGAGAGAATACTTGAGTGTGGCACCTGAGCCTTCGTAAAGTTGCGTAGACCCTTCTGGAAATTTGTGACACATGATCATTCCATGTAAGATCAGACGATATCAGGACACCAAGGTTACGAACTGTACTCACATATGGAATAGTCTGTCCATTCAGAGAAACCGTAGGAACATGCGAGTTTTTGAGCTGGGATAAGTGGGGCACAGAACCAAGGATGATAGCCTTGGTCTTAGTGACATTGAGTTTAAGCCCATTAGCAAGCGCCCAGTTCGAGACTGCATCCGCATCCTTGCTCACGTTAGTAACTGCTGCAGATAGGGCATTAACAGGAGAATGCAGGTAAATCTGCAGATCATCTGCAAAAATGACATAGCTAGTGTGCTTAAGGACCAGACCAATATCATTGATGAACAGCAGAAAGAGAAGCGGGCCAAGAACCGAACCCTGAGGTACGCCCGAATGATTAGATAGGAAATTCGAGTGGTTTCCACTGAGATCCTGAACCGCTTGAGATCTGCCCGACAAATAAGAATGGAACCATCTGACGACTTTCTCCGACAAGCCGTACCGCCGAAGTTTGGATAAGAGGAGCCGGTGATCTATACTGTCAAACGCTTTGCTGAAGTCAAACAAGACAAGAATAGTGATGCACTTGTTATCAATTGCTCGCTTCGCGTCATCTAGAACTTTAAGCAGAGCAGATTGCGTGCTGTGAAATCTGCGAAAGCCCGATTGAGCTTGGTCAAAAATGGCATTACTTTCCAAATATGGCACCAGTTGATTGGCAACAACACGCTCGAAGTACTGACCAAGTACTGACCGTTTGTAACACTAGCCTAGCCTAGTTATCGGGGAGTACGTGCCGTTTAGCCAGTCAAGGAGGTGATAAATAACCAAAAGAAATACAATATTCATAATATGTCAAGACAATGCATTACTTGCTCGTGGGAAAATAAAATAAAAATGAAAAATGAATTTAGGTACGATAAGCTAAAGTTGCGATCGTAACACTTCTCTGGGACTAAGGAACGCCCGTGGATACATGTTGTCTATCCGCTGGTTGTCACGCTTCTGTGAGTGCTTGTGTTTTTCAAGCGTCTTTAGTTTCAACAAAACAATTGGATTTCTTTCTTTTAACCAATCGGTGGATTCGTTTGGTTGCTACACTCAGTATTTTGTCTCTGATCGCGCGCATCGTGACAGTTGACTCATGTTCCGGAGTGCGTTGGATTCGCTCGATTACGAATAAACGGTGTACCCTAAATCGTGACCCCGTTTTTAATGAGTCATTTTTCAGATTTCTTCTTTACCTCGATGGGCTGATAGAAAAAGCCCTGGTTTTGGTCGAAGATGTGTCTCTTGCAGCTATTCTAGCCTTACATCTCGTCCTCTCTACGAAAGGATTCTGGATTTTGGGATTCCGACACGGCTTCGATGACATATGGATTTCTACATGGATTTCTACACGGATATCTGGAAGATCAGACCATCTCAAACTGGATATGAGGGTGTGCTGATTTTTCCGGTCCTGGTGGTCCTTCTGGGTGCGATCCTTGGTTCCTGTGTCCTTCAAACTTTCCTGAGGAAGTTCGTTGACCGATTTTTCAACGGATGGACAATTCTCCCACCGGTTGGACGATCCTCTCACCGGGTGGTCTCTTCGACTTCGCACCAGATGGAACCTACAGGATCTTCACAGGATCTTCACCAAGGACAGATGCGCAGCAACGTTGGATTGCTGAATAATTTTTGGGATTGTGGTGCTTACTATCCACTTTCTGGTTTTCTGAGGTTTCCCAGAAAGTAGTCGATAGGCTAATGCCGGATAGTTCTTGGAAGAACTCCAGTTTGGCAGAGCCTCAGCTCTATTTTTGTGTCGATTTGTAAATTGTTTTCGACCGTTCTTCCAAGAGTCGGGACGCCTCTTCTTCGGCGGGGGGAGTAATGTTATAAAGGTACCCGTTATATCAGGGTTTGACAGGGGAAGTCATAATGAGACACCCCTGAACTTAGTACCCTGAGGAAATAGTTGATAGAAATAAGTGATATGAAATATCTGAATTACTGGTTGCTGCGTCAACCAGTATTATTGTGAAAACAGTCTTGTCCCAGCCTTTAAACTCTGAACACGTATATTCACTTGCTGAATAAACACATATTTTCTTTGCACCTTAAACTTTGTCTCACGAGTCGCCTATATCATTTCGGGAGAACCCTTTATTTATGCGTAACAAGGTCCCAACCTTCGTTACACTGGTGTCAGAAGTGGGATTCTTCCTGATCCGGTAGTTGGTGGTTTTGTGGGTGAAAGAGGAGGTGATCAGAAAAACGACCACACAAAAGCAAACACGAAAAGAAAAACGAAAGAAAACTTCGAGATGCAAGAAGCACATATTGAACTGTCGGCGCCGCCTCCTGCGAAGCAGAGACGAGTGACCAGAAGAACTCGGGAATTACCATCCCTTTTGTCGGAGATTGAGGAGCTCGCTGCCCAAGGATCGGCGACTTCTGGAAATCCCGCTGTTTCACGGACGCGGACACCAGTTCCTGTGGACACTGAGGGCTTTGGAGACCCTACTGTCCCGGAGTTGCTGAACCAGCTCCAATTAAGTTCACGACTTAATATTGAATTGAATAATTTCCGAGAGGAAAATTTGCTTGCTCAGGAACAAGCTGAGAAGGATAGGCGTCTGGACATGGAAATGCGCCGCCTCGAGCTTGAGCGCGAGCGGGATGAACGTCGAGCTGAAGTCGAAGCTCGACGTCTCGAGTTAGAGCAAGAAAAGGAGGAACGTCAGCTAATGGTTCAACGCATCCAGGCCGATTTCCAACGTCGGCAAGACGAGATGCGCCAGGACTTGCAGCAACAACAGGATGACCTCAGGCTTCGCTTGGAACGTGTGGAGAGCCGTGGAGTTCAGGTGCTGGAAAATCAACCCAGACCGGCTTCGGGAGGCCGCGCTAGACCTCCAATCCGGTTTTCGAGCCGATTTGTGTCCGCCGAGGCACCAAGGTCAGACAACAACACACAATTTTTATCTCGACCTGGTCCAAGCAGGGCGATGCCTCTGGCACCGCTCTCACCAGAGCTTCAGACACAAGTTTGTAGCGGAGAAGTACCACGGTATGATCAGGTCATTAGACGAAGAGACGTGGAAGCTCGTCCGTCAGTGAATTTATTAGGACGAGAGGATGTGCAGTTTCCCGCAGACCAGATCGGAAGCAGGAATCTTAATTCTAACATTTATAGGCAATATTCTTCAGGAAACAATGTTCGTGGAGATGTTGCCGGGTCGCCAAAGCAGTTGTTTCCGGAGACTAATTTCGACCATTTCTCTCATGTTACTCCTAGAAATGTCAATGTGTTGCCTCCGCGTACCCTTACTAACTTGTACGGCGCCAGGGGTGGTGGAGAGAACCGCGATAGTTGCTTTACGGGAGTAGAAACGAGTGTTCCTCAACATCCACCTCAGAGGGCACCGGAGACACGGCTTCCTCCACGCACAGCTCGGATTTCCACATGGATTTTCGGAAGTTTGGACTGGTTGAGAGATACGATCGTTCCGATTTCTTCATTATCCTCTTTATCATCTGTCAAGTGCTCTATGAGTACATTTTTCAAAGAACGAAATCTCGTTTCAATGGGAAACAATGTTCTCGGAATTGAGATTGACTTCACAATCCCTTATCCTTGATACTCATCCCTGTCCTCCAACTCCAGGGTGTGCTGACTTTTCCGGTCCTGATGGTCCTTCTGGGTGCGACCTTCGGTTCCTGTGTTCCTTGACCATCCCTGAGGGAGTTTGTCAGCCGATCTTTCGACGGATAGTCTATTCTTCCACCGGTTGGACATTTCTCCCATCGGTTGGACTCTTTGACTTCACCCCGTATGGAACCTGCAGGATCTTCATAGGATCATAACAGGATCTTCACAGGATCTTCACCTGTAGCGACGTTGGATTAATGGATAATTTTTGGGATTGTGGTGCTTACTATCCACTTTCTGGTTTTCTGAGGTTTTCCAGAAAGTAGTCGATAGGCTAATGCCGGATAGTTCTTGGGAGAACACCAGTTTGAAAGAGCCTCAGCTCTATTTTTGTGTCGATTTGTTAGTTGTTTTTCGACCGTTCTTCCAAGAGTCGGGACGACTCTTCTTCAGCGGGGGGAGTAATGTTATAAAGGTACCCGTTGTATGAGGGTTTGACAGGGGAAGTCATAATGAGACACCCCTGAACTTAGTACCCTGAGGAAATAGTTGATAGAAATAAGTGATATGAAATATCTGAATTACTGGTTGCTGCGTCAACCAGTATTATTGTGAAAACAGTCTTGTCCCAGACTTTAAACTCTGAACACGTATATTCACTTGCTGAATAAACACATATTTTCTTCTATATTCAATACGTTATGGTACAAGCAAAGATTTCACGGCGTATGCGCGTACTATGGTACACGTCATGCGGCTACATCAACGGATTTGAAGAAAGGTATCGATATTGAGTGATTGAGAGTATGGCTAGTTGGTCGAAGGATTGAGAGTTTTTTGTTAACTTTTTAGTATTGTTACGAGATAGGAGCGCTTTTGCGAGCGTGTTCATGACTTAGTTCCAACTATGTATTGAGCCGAGTTGCGGCCAATGTTAATAGGCTTACACGAGAGGTAAGATATATCATGCATTTCGACGGTGGGCCCTCATGAAAGGTGGGACATACCGTGCGAGCAATCACATATCTATAAGGATTTTATTGTTCATCGGAGAAAAGTAATCAGAGGTTTCTCTAAACATCTACATAGTTATCATGAGAACGAGACTCGAATATAATTGAACGATCAAACGAACTTACCTGTTGTGAAGTTCGATCGTAATTATATGAAGAGTCTCTTCCGAATGATAAGGACCCATCCGAGATTTGGATGAGACCCAATAATCTTATCCCAACCCTTGTTTTGGAATGAAAACCTATAAACGTTATGAAGAAACAGGGCACGCTGACGTAGGGGGTCTCTTTTGTTTTTGGTTGACGATCGTGGCATTACAATGTGTGAAGTAGCGGTACTACATAGTTATCATTCGAACGAGACTCTTCATATAATTACGATCGAACTTCTCAACAGGTAGGTTCGTTTGATCGTTCAATAATTCATCGCTAGATCTGCAAATTCAACAACTTTTACTTTATTCGGGAAATTGAACATTTGACGTCATACAGTGTTCTTTATGTTCATTAAAATCCAACTTTTTCAATATTTCAATATTCATATTCAACAGTTTTGAAAATTCAAAATCATTCGGAAATTTCAGAGCCAAGATTATACTAAGTTTTATACACAGAATGTTTTCGAAATTCGGCTGACTGATGTAAAAATTCGTGATAATTTCATTCAAAAATGGGTTTCCAATGCCACAATGATTGCCGAACGGGATCACAAAATATTGCGGAAGGAACCAAAGAAGGAAAATTTTAGGCTTTTAATCGGATGAACTGTTGATAATTGACTGAAATACCGTTTCTCATTGAAAAGTAAAAAAGAATCATATTAGGTTTCGAATCTCCAAAACAGTTTCATAAATTTAATAGAAACGTATCGATATTGAGATAAAGTGATTGAAAACCCGGCATGTTTTTTCAATATTACGACACAAATATGAAATTTCTAGATGTTTTATATGGAGTCCATTTGAATCGCCAGGATTTGTAAATTTCATTCCTGTTTGTGTAACAAAATTCAAGATATTTTTAACGGTGTATGTTCGAAATAAAATCGTAATTGGATCCCAAATCATGTTCTCCGAGTCTTTGGGATCAGTAGATTTGTAGATATTCCGTCAAATTTTCCAGGTTTTGTTGATAGATTTCTTTTTTTGCAATTGGAATAAAAATCGAACCAAATGTAAGACTTCGAATTTTTTCGCGTTCAATTTCAAATTTTGAATTTCAGGCTAAAATCTATTGTCCGGTAACTCAGAGGTTCGGCGAATTCGAGTCTGTCGTTTCTTTACGTGGAAGAAAGGGTCCCATATGTTTTTGAACTGCGAAAAAAATAATTCCGATACAAAATTATGGACACTAGAATGTTGAATCGCGTGCTGTAGTCGATATTCTGGTAAAACATAAGCATTTTCTTTTTATGACGCTGTGATAAAATTTGATCAGAGTTTATATGAAACAATACAAAATTACACGCCCCAATTCAATGTGATTCTATAAAATATCATTAAGTCTGATACACATAATTTTTAATTCTTTTATGAAGTCCGATCGAATTTGATACGATTCAGTCATTTCTTTTTTTTTCAAATTGCCACTGTGTGATTTGATGAGAAGAAAATTCTGGTAGAAATCGATAGAATTTGACCGAATTTCATCAAATCTGATAGAGTTTAATCAAATCCCTGGAAAACATCCGGATGTATACGAGTCGAATCAAATTTGAAAGAAAGGAAAGAAAACAATTTTACAAACACGTTTTATCCAAATTATACAAAAAATTCTAGAAATTTCTTTTAATAAATAGTTCAGAAAAAAACATTATTTTTCTGTGTCAGCGGTGAATGAATGAATTTAGAATTGATGAGTTGGGATAATAAATTTTTTATTCAAATGCATGAAACAATTACGAACCAACCGGAAGAAAAGAAAAGAAAAAAAAATATGAATTCATTGATCTTTGATCTCTTTTATTGAATTGATTATCTATTTCGTATACTTATTCCTTATTCCTTGAAATTTCATGACTTTTGATATTGAAAAAATCTTTCAGGTTTTCCCATCTATTCATTTCATAAATAATTATTACAGGTAACGGTTCAAATTTTTATTCAAATTAGCTGGTTTACAATATTTTTCACATAATTGTACAAAATTTTTGACACATAAATTCGTCAATTAGTTGTTACGTTCAATAAATCTTTGAAATTTCTTTCACATTTTAAATTCAATCAAGACAACATTAGACCAAAAGTTGAATCACTACGTTGGCAACAAGCTAGCGTAATTTGTGATTCCCAAAGGCGGCTTGAAGAGCGAATAAACCAGTCACGATTCCATTCTTATGCAGATAAGAGGTTTCGCAGTAAGAAAGTAAGTAAGCCGTTCGTGTGGGTGACTGCGAGGTATAGGGCTTCAGACGTCCTTTCGTAAGCACTCGCGATCCGATATGAATACTTCTGGCAGTCAGCTTGAGTTTGAGCGCTGAAAAGCGCATCCAACAGGAAATTAACTTGTACGAAAGAACCCGACGCCGAATCGTGTATTTCAGAAGCTATTTTTGGTAGGAGCCATGGAATTAGATCTATGGCCTCTTCCGGAATAACTGCGGGCCCCTCGACAATCGCATTGAACACCCCGTCAATAATAGCCTGAGTTGCGACTTGCCCCGAAGCTGCCAATTTTTTGAATTCAGCTTCTGCTTCCGCATAATTCTTAGCGTTGCGAACCGTCCTAATTGCCGTCCAAATGAGTTCATGAAGCATTTGCATTGCGCCATTCAGTTTTTTTATAGTAGCCGGAACATCCAATTTGGTCTGTAGGATTGCAATCGCCTCCACAGTCACTGGAACTCCAGACAAATACGCAGTCAACGACTCTTTTTCGGCGGCCTCCGCTCTTGACTCAGCCTCTTTACAGTTGATAGAGAGTCCTTTAGTTTTGTCATTCAGGATGGCTAGGACTTCACCGTTGATCAATGTAGCAACCTTTACTAACACCTTGAGTGGCGTCTCTACGGCGCGGTGAAGTTTTACCAAAGTTGCCCCGATCTGAGTCTCTGCTGGACAGGGTACATTTCCCTGGACAAGAGAGCTTCCCACCACAGTCGTAAGAAACAGAAGGATACTTAATTTGCTGTCCATTTTGTTGTAATGTCTGCAGTTTCCCGACTATTGCCGAGCTTATATACTCGAATGCACTTCCGGAAACTCCGATCCGTGGGCGTTATCGTCTCTTTTATCTTGTAGTAAAGGCATATTGATGAGTTGTAAATTTTAATGCAATGTACACGAAGTATCGTGTCAGAAACATTCACCGAAGCATTAAAAATGGACTATTTTAATGGTTTAAAAACGGTCAGTAAAACATTTTATGCCACGTTTATTATCGTTTTAATCTCCTTTGCACGAGCTCATCAAACTCGAATGCACATCCGGAAACTCCGATACGTGGGCGTTATCGTCTCTTTTATCTTGTAGTAAAGGCATATTGATGAGTTTTAAATTTTAATGCAATGTACACGAAGTATCGTGTCAGAAACGTTCACCGAAGCATAAAAAACGGACTATTTTGATGGTTTAAAAACGGTCAGTAAAACATTTTATGCCACGTTATTATCGTTTTAATCTCCTTTGCACGAGCTCATCATACTCGAATGCACATCCGGAAACTCTGATACGTGGGCGTTATCGTCTTTTTTTATCTTGTAATAAAGGCTCAATGATGAGTTTTAAATTTTAATGCAATGTACACGAAGAATCGTGTCAGAAACATTCACCGAAGCATTAAAAACGGACTATTTTGATGGTTTAAAAACGGTCAGTAAAACATTTTATGACTCGTTGATTATCGTTTTAATCTCCTTTGCACGAGCTCATCATACTCGAATGCACATCCGGAAACTCCGATACGTGGGCGTTATCGTCTTTTTTTATCTTGCAATAAAGGCTCAATGATGAGTTTTAAATTTTAATGCAATGTACACGAAGAATCGTGTCAGAAACATTCACCGAAGCATTAAAAATGGACTATTTTGATGGTTTGAAAACGGTCAGTAAAACATTTCATGCCACGTTTATTATCGTTTTAATCTCCGTTGCACGAGCTCATCAAACTCGAATGCACATCCGGAAACTCCGATACGTGGGCGTTATCGTCTATTTTTATCTTGTAATAAAGGCTCAATGATGAGTTTTAAATTTTAATGCAATGTACACGAAGAATCGTGTCAGAAACATTCACCGAAGCATAAAAAACGGACTATTTTGATGGTTTAAAAACGGTCAGTAAAACATTTCATGCCACGTTCATTATCGTTTTAATCTCCGTTGCACGAGCTCATCATACTCGAATGCACATCCGGAAACTCTGATACGTGGGCCTTATCGTCTTTTTTTTATCTTGCAATAAATGCTCAATGATGAGTTTTAAATTTTAATGCAATGTACACGAAGTATCGTGTCAGAAACGTTCACCGAAGCATAAAAAACGGACCATTTTGATGGTTTAAAAACGGTCAGTAAAACATTTTATGCCACGTTTATTATCGTTTTAATCTCCTTTGCACGAGCTCATCATACTCGAATGCACATCCGGAAACTACGATGCGTCGGCCTTATCGTCTTTTTTTTATCTTGCAATAAATGCTCAATGATGAGTTTTAAATTTTAATGCAATGTACACGAAGTATCGTGTCAGAAACATTCACCGAAGCATAAAAAACGGACTATTTTAATGGTTTAAAAACGGTCAGTAAAACATTTTATGCCACGTTTATTATCGTTTTAATCTCCTTTGCACGAGCTCATCATACTCGAATGCACATCCGGAAACTCCGATACGTGGGCGTTATCGTCTTTTTTATCTTGTAATGAAGGCTCCTTGATGAGTTTTAAATGTTTATGCAATGTACACGAAGTATCGTGTCAGAAACATGCACCGAAGCATTAAAAACGGACTATTTTGATGGTTTAAAAACGGTCAGTAAAACATTTTATGACACGTTGATTATCGTTTTAATACACACATACATATTCACTCTATACGCTTGGGAGGGAAAAATTCTTTTTCTTCGAATTGCAGAGTTGGAAAAAATACAAAAAAAAAATCATGATGTTCGAGGAGGGTTTAACACTAATTCTCCATATTTCATGAGGTATTACTTTTAGCTAATAGAAGTTACGCCATATATAGAAGAATACAACATTAGTCGGTTCGTGCAGGGAATCAGCAGCACCGTTGCACCGATCCGCGATCCAGGTCATTTCTGTCCTAAATTGTTCATAAATGATGCCTCTATGAAATGAGCATGGAACTTTTTCATCTCGCAAGAAATGACAAAGTTATTTAGTTTTTACAGTTTTTTTTTTCTTCAATAGAAACGTGAGTTATTTCACTATAGATGGTTGCTGAAATATTTTCCTATGTACACCGGATTTTTTTATTAATTGATAGTGGTTGACAACACCTTTATTAGAAAAAAAAACCTTGCGAAAAATCTCAATTTTTTTTCTAAATCCAGTGTGACATAGGACAATGTTTCAGCAACCATCTATAGTGAAATAACTCCCGCTTCTATTGAAAACAAAAAACCTTAAAAACAGTGAGAAGGAAAATGTCCCCACTTCGGCTCTGGGCTAAGAAATTTTGACATCTTACAGACGATTTTTCAGAATTTTTTCATATTTTTATCAATCATGTCGATCGATATGACCATTTTCAAAAATTTTCGACAATGCGTCTCGTGGCGAGAAAAAAAAACCGAGTCCCTTTCAAAGTGAGAACCACGGAGTAATAATAAGGAGATCCCACTCAAGCACTCTGAACACGTATATTCACTTGCTGAATAAACATATAATTTCTTGCACCTTAAACTTGGTGTCACGTGTCGCCTTTATCATTTCGGGAGAACCCTTTATTTATTAGTAACAAGGTCCCATCCTTCGTTACAATATTCTCAAACAGGTGGAATTATGGAGATTATTTTAGACGTGCAAGGTTTTCTCCAAAGCAATAATGTTACCGGCTAAAAACAGAGTTACCAATGCCTGGTTAACACGAAATTATCACGGAATACCGTGGGATGTTGGAAATATGGCTTACACCGATGTGCAGAAAGTGTTGAAGAAAATTGTTCAGGACGCGAGTTACCTGTACGTGAAGGGACTGGAGAAGAAAGAGTGGGTGGAAAGAATAATCAACTATATTCGAAACCTGTCATCACGAGGCCCTTCCAAGATACCACTGTGCTTTCGAAAACGTTCAGCTTCTGAAACAGTGGTACGTGACGGAGTGTCCGTGTTCCCTCAGCAAATCTTTGCACTTGTACCTACAACTGGGTAGTCTGAAGCAGGTATCATCAAGTAACAGCAGCCTTGCGTAGCGACGTGGACGATACTACTATAATGATTCAGTCTCTCGAGGCTCGGTTCCGGGAAGATTCGAAGAATTATCTCATCAACACCGAGACGGTACAAGACCTCGCAACTCGCAACGCACAGCTCATTTCACACATAGACGAGAGATTGAGAACATTAGAGACCGCTGAAAAGCAGTTGATAGAGCGAATACTTGCACTTGAAAATGAACGATAAAAAGCTAGAACTCGTAACGGAGCTGCATACACGGTGAAAAGAAGTTACCAACGTCGACGTATAGACGAGACTTGGCAAGCTGACCTCGTTGATATGAAAGCTTACGCTAGACAAAATAAAGGTTACAAACACTTGCTCACTGTCATTGACATTTTTCAAAGTATGCGTGGGCTGTACCGATTAAGAGTAAGACTGGTGATGATATTACCAATGCCACGAAGTCTCTATTCTTCCAGGGACGTATACCTAAAAAATTACACGTGGATCAAGGAAAGGAATTCTACCATACGAAATTCGAATCTCTCGTGAATCGTCACGGTATCGTGTTGTACTCTACGTACAGTAATTTAAAGGCATCAATCTGTGAACGCTTCAATCGTACACTGAAATGTAAAATGTGGATGCAGTTCAGTCTCCGAGGTAGCTATAAGTGGACCGATATTTTGAATGAGTTGGTATCCGCTTACAATAACACCAAAAATCGAACTATACGCATGAAGCCTAAGGATGTGTCAGCCGCGAACGAACAGCTGCTGCTACGTAATGTGTACCAGAAAGTTCGCGCAAGATCTACGAAGCCGCCGAAATTCTCACCCCTGGTCAGAATTCGTTGCTCGAAAACGCGGGTTGGACTGATGTCGAGGAGAGCCGAAAATTGACTCATATCAACGGTTACTTCGATGTGTGCATACCGTTGAATATGATTCTTGGTTTTGCCGAGGATTATCGTAAGATTATCGTCAATGCTAAATAAAACACGAGTTGATCCTAACAAGAGCGAAAACTGACATGAACGCTGTACTTGTTGTAACCGATAAAGAAGAATTCAAGATCACAATCAATAACATAGAATGGTTAATGCCGTACGTTAAACTCTCGGATCAGCGAAAAATTGAGCTATAACAGAGTTACATCGAGAAAGATCCACTCGTCTCCGTGAGTTTCCGTTCTTGGGAACTTTACGAGTACCCTCTACTCCCCCTCACTTCCAAACACGTTTGGACCGTGAAAACCTCGTCTCAACTAGAAAAACCTCGATACGTTATGCTGGGCTTTCAGACCAACCGTAAGAACAAAACGGATAAAAATGCTAGCCACTTCGATCACTGCAGCATCACTAACGTCAAGCTCTACCTAAATTCGCAACGCTATGCATACGGTAACTTGAACCTTATGAAAAATGAATTTCTGGAACACGCTCCTCTGTTCATCATTGATTGTTCGGAGCAGAACGAGTCTCTCAAATTTGGACCCGTTGATATTCGTTTGGAGTTTGAGTCAAAGAATAATTTTCCTATCGGGACCTCAGCGTATTGCGTCATCCTTCATGATCGTATTGTGGAATATAATCCGATAAGTGGTGCAGTTAAAAAATTGGTGTAAAACCATTCATGTATTATTGTATAACTATATCTGATTTTGAAATAAAGAAAAATTGATCATAAAAAGACTTGTTCATCTCGTTCTACCTTAGCCTAAAGTCTTACATAAACAGAAGATAACTGCATCTGCTGATCTATGTTCCTGTATGACGTTGCTCGAAGTCTTCAATACTAGGTCAACTAAGATTATTTGTGTAAGGTATGTGCAGTCTGGAAAGATCCATTGAGCCGGTCGACACACATGAATTCCAGGAATCAACCGTTCGCTCGAAAAATTGTTTATTTGCAGTTAATTAATGATGAGCAATTTGATACTATGGTTTGGAATGTAACATTGAATGTAATTTTATATTGGAATCGCGGTATCTTTACAGTTGGAAAGAGCATTTAGCGAAGTGCTGCGTGTCGAAACGGGTTCAAAATAATTCCAGGAATCCTTCCTTGACTCAAGCATTATTCATATGCAATTAATTAATGATAAGCAATCCGACACTATTGTTCGAAAAATTAACGAGGAATGTAATTTGATATTTGAATTGCGGTGTCTTTTGAAGCTGTAAATTGCGTATGGTGAAGATTCTAGAATCTCACTGCGTGCCGCGTGGCGCAGCAGGTCATATTTCAGGAATTTTGTAGTCCAATCAATTCAGAAAAAGCTTCAGGAATCGCACGGTCTGCCGCGTGGCGCTAGGAACGGCTCCCCGACCACAGGAAATGACGTCATACCCGTTCCAGAAGATGACTCGTTGTGAATTGCCCGCCTCGACACATGCGCAGTAAACCTGCATTTCAAATCTCCCGCCCTCATCGCCCTTGAGTTTCCCACCCTAACGCCACAGGAAATGACGTCATACCCGAATGTTCCGGAAGATGACTGATCGTCCTTGATTTTGAATTTCCCGCCTCGACACATGCGCAGTACAACTGCATTTCCAATCTCCCGCCCTCGCGCATGCGCAGTAGGTTGATTTCGGGACTTAGAAATTTTCGGGTGGCCCAGAAGCCCTGTTACCTATCTACTTACGAGTGCTATCAAAGTAAGAAATTCAGGAATATCGATAAGTGGTTAAACCTCAAGTGATAGTGATGGAACTCGTTTAATATTAGTTCAATCGGAGTGATCGTGCCATATAGTGAACACAGATCACAGTTTTCAATGCTTCGGTGAATGTTTCTGACACGATACACTTCGTGTACATTGCATTAAAATTTAAAACTCATCAATGAGCCTTTATTACAAGATAAAAGAGACGATAACGCCAACGTATCGGACTTTCCGGAAGTGCATTCGAGTATATAAGCTCGGCAATAGTCGGGAAACTGCAGACATTACAACAAAATGGACATCAAATTAAGTATCCTTCTGTTTCTTACGACTGTGTTAGGAAGCTCTCTTGCCACGGGAATTGGATCCTCTGCAGCAGGGAGTAAGAACGGGGAAACTTTGAGAAAACTTAAACTCGCCGAAGACACGCTACGCCAGGGCTTAGCAGAGGTTGCTGAATGTATCAACGATGAAGTCCGTGCCATCCTGAGTGACAAATCTAAAGGACTCCCTATCAACTCTACAAGGGCTGAGTCAAGAGCGAAGGCCGCCGAAAAAAAGTCGTTGGCTGCGTATTTGCGTGGAATTCCACTGACTGTGCAGGCGATTGCAATCCTACAGACCAAATTGGACGTTCGAGCTACTACAAATAATCTGACTGACACAATGCAGAAGGTTCATGGAGATATTTGGACGGCAATAAAGACGGTTCGCAACGGTTTTGATTATAAGAAAACAGGAGATGCATGGGTGGACTTTTCCGTTTCTAACATTCACGCGACTAGGGCTGTTATTAACGCGGTGTTCAATCCGATGCTCAACGGGGCCGCAGTTATTCCGGAAAAAGCCAAAGATGCCGAATCAAAAGCAGCTTATGAAATACATTATTCGATGGTGGCTACTGTCACCCAAATTAATTTCCTGGTGGAGGTGATTTTCAAAGCTAAATCTCCAGCCGACTTCGAGAAGTATTCAACTGAGATCGCGGCTGCTGACGACAGGACACGTCGAGCTATAGACTCCGGAGTCACCCACACGTTCAGCTTACTGCGAATCCTCTTAGGTGTGTAAGAATGGAATCGTTTCTGGTTTATTCGCTCTTCAAGCCGTCTCTGGGAATCCCACATCCCTCTAACTTGTTGCCAACGTAGTGATTCAAGTTTTGGTTCAATGTTGTCTTGATTGAATACAAAGTATAAAAGAAATTTCAAAGATTTATTGAACGTATTAACTAATTGACGAATTTAAGTGTAAAAAATTTTGTAGAATGATGTGAAAAATATTGTAAGTCAGCTATTTTGAATAAAAATTTGAACCGTTACCCGTATCAATTATTTATGAATTGAATAAATGGAAAACCTGAAGATTTTTTAATTTTAAAAGTCATGAAATTTTAAGGAATAAGGGTTTACGAAATAGATAATCAATTCCATAAAAGAGATCATAAATCAATGAATGTATACCCACACGGAACACTTAGTTGATTTTACGTATGAAATACGTTTTAACGTCTGTCTACGTATACAGCTAAAATGATACGTATACTATATGTGTACGTGATGTACACAATCAAGACGTATTTTCTATACGAAGTATATACGTATAACACTTGTATTATTCGCGTCAATGCCGAAGCCGTTTTTTACGTACTGCATGTACGTATAAATTACATTCATATTGCGTATAGTATTAAGACAATCATAAAACTTTTATTATATGTACCATCAACGTATATAATTGGTAATTATTTGGATGTTTTGAAAAACCCATCCTATACGCATTATGTACGTATCTTTCACGTCACGCAAAACAACGCTTTTTAAATGTTTGATGTACATACGGAAGACGTATCACTTAGGTTGCCGAATAAGATCTTCAAGACACCTTCGATTTACCTTCGATTTACGTACGATATACGTCGAGTAAAAGTGAGATCTTCGTATTGATAACAACGTAGGCGACACGAAAGGTATGTTTCGCATACGTATCGCATTGTGACATTGACTGATTGACGACGTATACATTTTCTTGTTCCTAACATTTAATATACGTGGATGCGACATATTTTTACTATAAGCCGAAATGCACCTAGCTACCGCTTTTCTGCCATACGTACGTTATACGTACAGTAGATGTGTGTATCTCGGCATTGGGCACAACCGAAGTAATACGAAAGACTTACGTACAGCCCACGGTTTGCAGACCCACCTGATTTCGACGATTCGTATACGTAAATCAGACGTAATAAGTCAGTTCGCTGAATCGCACTTATAGCTACTCCTTTCCCGGCATACGTATATTAGACGTACAGCAGATGTGTTTATCTTGGCGTCGGGCACAACCGAAGGAATATGTGAGCCATACGTAGAGCAGGACACAGTTTGCAGACTCGAATGATTTCGACGTTTCGTATACGTAAACCAGACCTATTAGTTCAGTAGGCCTGAATGCCAATTTTTACCGTATTTTCGTTCTACGTACGATATACGTACGGCAGATGTGTGTATCTTGACGTTTGGCACAACCAAAATGATACGATAGACATACGTACAGCACACGCTTTGCAGAATCGCCTGATTTCTACGTTTCGTATACGTAAATCAGACGTACTAATCCAGTAGGCTGAACGCACCAAGCTACCTCTTTTTCGTCATACGGATGTTATACGTACCTACAGCATACAACAAGACACGGTTTGCAGACTCGCTTGATTTCGACGTTTCGTATACGTAAACCAGACCTATTAGTTTAGTGAGCCAAATGCAAATTTTCACCGTATTTCCGGTATATGTACGATATACGTACACCAGACGTTCCCAGCACATTTGACAGCTTCAACGATATTCTTTTTCTATCGAGCGATCGAGTGTAGTCATAAATAGATTCTTACAGAGATTAGTGAACTTACATTACTGAAGAATGTATCATTGTCCCTGATAAAATCATGTATAGAAACGCTGCATGGTTGGACAAGCGGCAGCTTAGCGTAGTGGTTAGGGCGTGCGACTAGTAATACGAAGAGCGGCGAGCGTACTCGGTTCGAACCCCGGCTGGGTCTTAGAAAAGCGAAAAATTTAAGCGATCGCAAAATGCGTTTTAATTAACAGGCGTGCTCAACTATGAATAAAAATAACCTAAAATATCGGAAATCTCCAATAATAGGTTAAAAAAATAACGTATTACATAATAATCTTTTTTTCAAATTCCTTATACGTATCTCACACGTTCTCTATACGTATAAATAGTCTACCCATATGTGTTCTCTATACAAGAAAAGCGTAATATGTTATGCATATATATACGTTTGATTTACGTATAGTACACGTATTGGAAATCATGAAGAGTACGAAAAACATACGTATCGCATCAGTATATTAGACGTAAATCGACGTACAGCGCAGGGAAAACTACGTAATATATACGTTTCGATATACGTCTTACAGTGGTTCCTTGTACCTCTAAAATACATATTCTATACATCTTAGCGGACGTTTCGTATTCGTTCCTTACACGGATTTTAGCCGGTCATTTAGCCTATTTCTATCCCAAACGTAAACCTCCAACTTACGTATATCAGACATATAACGTCTAAATTATTACGTCCCATATACGTATAAAATTGGTAAGTGTTCTGTGTGGGTATTTTTTCTCTTTTCTCTTCTTCCATTTGGTTCGTAATTGTTTCATGCATTTGATTGAAAAATGTATTATCCTAACTCATCGATTCTGAATTCATTCATTCACAGACATAGAAAAATAATTTTTTTTCTCAACTATTTATTAAAAGGAATTTTGTAAAATTTTGTGTATGATTTGGATAAAACGTGTTAAAATTGTTTTCTTTCCTTTCTTTCAAATTTCATTGGACTCGTATACATCCGGAATTTTTTTCAATGATTTGATTGAACTCGATCAGATTCGATGACATTCGATCAAATTCAATCGAATTCTACCGTGATTTTGTCTTCATCAGATCACACAGTGGTCATTTGAAAATAAATGTCCAAGTCTTATCAAAATCGATAGGACTTTAACGATTTATTTTCAATAGCTTTGTTAATGTTTCGGCCGACACGATAATCCATGAAACATTTAGATTCCGGAACTCATCGGGAGGCTTTCCGAACTTTATGACACGATAAGCGGCGAAATATCAACGCAAGTGATTCCGAAACGACGCAATAATTTCGAACCTGAACGTCGTTTTTCAACGTTTGTGTGCAAATCGTGGAAACATACTTCGCGAATCAATTGCGTCGAAGCTGTTCATTTTCATGGACGACAAATTTTGAGATAAAAAGAGCGTGCTGATCTACTCAACTGACGGTATCGAAGTAACGCGACAATCCTAGTCCCCAGATAGCAGAGTTTCCGGAAGTGCATTCGAGTACATAAGGTGAGCACAACTCTGGAAACCGAAGACATTCGAACAAAATGGACAACGAATAAGGTATCCTTCTGTTTCTGTGCAGCAGAGCCAACGATCGGTGCCATATTGGCAAAAATTCAACTCGCCGAAGACACGCCACTCAAGGGCTCAGCAAAGTTTGCTAAATTGCCCAACGGTGAAGTCCTTGCCGTCCTGACTGACAAATCTAAAGGACTCTCTATCAATTCCAAAAAGGCTGAATCGAGAGCGAAGGCCGCAGAAAAAAAGTCGTTGGCTGCATTTTTGGTTCGCACACAATCATTATCGGACACAAAATAATAAACCTGCCATATCGGACACATTTTCTTTCGGACAATTTCAGATCGGGCACATCCGGATCGCACTTTGATGACACCTGGTCATTTCGGTGACTGTCAACAAAGTGAAATTGAATAGATCGGTCACTTCGATGACAGGGGTTCCTTGGCGTAATCCTCAAATGTCTCAAATGTCAAATTTTGCCGACATATTTTGGCTAAATGGAGTTTACAACTGCATAATTTCGGCTAGAGGGATAGTTTTTCGTTACCCCGGACTCAGGCAAACCCAGCATATCTAGTGAAAATATCGTGCCTAGGGACCCGAATGTTAATATTTATGATGTGTCCGATCCGGATGTGCCATGGCTCGGTTGCTTTTGTCGTTAGTCTTTCCTTTCAGTTGCCAAGCAGATTCGTGGAGTTATTTGTTATCGGAGAATTATCCAGAGAAAGTGAGGTAAGATTGACATATCGGAGTATATTATCCATAGAAAGTCAGTAAGAATTATTCAGGTAAATAATGGTAGATATCATATCACGTAATATTTCGACATAAAAACAAGAATGAGCGTCATAATTAACGGTAATTGTGTTAATGGAGAATTCTTTTCGCAGGTGCCGAAATTGAATTCCGGGTAGAATTCTCTCTGTTGCTGCTGCTGCTGTTTCCAGGTACGAAAGAAGTTCGATGTCGTGTAATTTTCGAATCTATACGAAAATTTATGAGAAAAAAGAGAACAATATGTGAAATGATTATGACATTACTATGAAAAATATGACGATGAGAAATGATGATGCTGATTGAAATATGAAATATTGAAAGTTACACATACACATAGTTAACATTGCGATTGATAATTTCAAAGATACGACAAATGATTTTACAGATTCGACGCCAACTGTTCAAAGTACCGAGAAAAACACAGGTAACATTAATTTTTCATCCAAAGGAGACAGGTTAGATAGCATTGAGCCAGTTTACGATTCAAATCGTGATATATCAGGTATATTACGTGGTAAATCTGTGATAAATTGAAATCATACTTACAAAATCATAAAGAAAACCAAGACGAACTATGATCATTATGATCAACATTATGCAGGACCAATGAATGTTTTGTGCATTAAATGTTGTGCTAAGCCTTTCAAACGAGAAAAAGTGTCGAACAAACTATCATTCGGAGACTGTTGTGCTCATGGAGAAGTATATCCAGAGAATTTACCAAACCCTCCTCGTGAATTGAAAGAACTGTTTGATAGTACACGTCCTAAATCCAATGATTTCTTCGAACGTATTAGGTACTGTAATAACTCCTTATCTTTTGCATCTTACAGAATGACTATAAAATCGAGATCCGAGTTGGCTCAACGAGAGAGAAAAAAACATTCCAGAGGGAGGAACGCGTCTCAGTTATTGGAACACTGAAAATAGAAAACGAACTACCCTAATAATAATTTATAATTTATAATAACTATAAATAATAATTTATAAAAACAAAAATCAATTTTCTTCATCTATGCATGAATGAATGAATTGAGAATCGATGAGTTAGGATGATAAATTTTTCAATCAGATATATAAAACAATTACGAACCAAACGGAAGAAAAGAAAAGAAAAAATCTAGATTCATCGATGTTAGGTATACAGGTGGAAAGTAAGGTAACTTCGGGTTTGGTTCACTCCTTTCGGTGATATACTTTTATTAACGTGGAATAACTTGGGTTATGCACAGGTTACAGGTAGTAACAGGCTAGGTTAAATTCAAAATCCTTTTTTTTTCTTTTTATTGTTATTGGGAAATGGTACTGCTGTACAGGTAAGGTATCTGAATCATAGCTCAATCTATCTACCAGTTTACGCTGTCTCGTTGATCGGCGCAACACGGGAAAAGCGTGCGGTAGTTGTGGCTCGTTTCTTTGTTCGAGATCTGCATTCGCATCACTTATTTCAGTATTATTTTTCATCTGTATCGGTATGTCATCATTCGTGGTGACGTTTCCTATATCGCGATTCATGAGAGATGGTAGGAAAGGTGTCTCCGGGTTAGGTGGAGGTACAGATTTAGAGGGTAGTGGCAGTGTTATTTCTAATTATTCTGATCGTTTTGGAGTATTTTATCCAATTTCTCTTATTTGATCGACATGACGTTTCCATATGCGATCATGATACAAGCGTACAAGGTAGTGAAGTTTACCAAGACGTTCACTAACGCGACCAAAAACCCATTTATACTGGTGGACATGATACGTTATAGCTTCGTATTAACGTCAGGGGAGACAGCGTCCTTGTGAGCGGCTGCTCTCCTAGTAGGTATCTAAGGTGTAAAAGAGTTGAAGAAACCAGGCGCGGCGTAGTAGTAGAGTATAGAGGTGTTTATTGTGGACTTTAGTATGCTTTGGGGAAGAGATGTTGCTGGCGCGCTGGGCTGAAAGAAGTGATTCGCTCTGGGCTGAGCGCGGTCTTTTATACCCCACCGGCGGCTGGTGGGGGAGAGCCTGCGCAAGCGCGGTGCGTGTGCTCTAGGCGGGTAAACATGGGTTCCGGGCGGGAGTGCCTGGTATTGGCGGAGCGTTCGCGGTATAGTTTCGGTAAGCCGCCGTCGGCTTCCGAGGGCGGGTCGAAGCTAGGTGTATGTTTGGCTGCCTGCATGTAGGCGCTCGTAGGTGTATGGAGGGTTAGGCGTGTATCAGACATAGTCTCGCACGGCAACTCGTTGGTTTAGCACAAAATTGCGAACTTGTCCTGTTACTTCTACATTTGTCTTTGGTATAACAGTCTTCGGTTTGAGTAAATCTAGTCTACAGCGAATGTTACGACCGAACATGAGTTCTGCCGGGGAGACCTTGGTCACACAATGAGGCATTCTTCTGTATTGTAATAGCATTTTCGCTAATTCTAAATTGCGATCGTTTGGATTGGGATTTGGAGCTCGTAACGATTTTTATAACGTCTGTACGCACCTCTCCGCTAAACCGTTGCTTGCGGGATGGTACGGTGCAGTCAGGCAATGTTTAATTCCGTTTGATTTTAGAAATTTCTCGAATTCTCCTGAGACGAATTGCCTGCCATTGTCACTGACCGAAGTGCATGGTAATCCAAACCGTGCAAATATATCTCTGCAGACCCTGAATGTCGTTTTAGTCGACATATCTTTCGTCATTATGATCTCCGGCCACCTGGAGTAGGCGTCTGCAAGAATGAAGTAATATGAATTGAAAAACGGGCCTGCATAGTCAATACGTACACGTTGGAACGGAGTACCTACTCTCTCCCAGTGATTAGTAGGTACAATGCTAGGATTGTTTCTAATTTTGTTACAGTTTGCACAATTTTGACTTATTTTTTCTATATCTGTATCCATGGTTTTCCACCAACAGAAGCTTCTCGCTAAGCTTTCCATTTTATTTACTCCGAAATGTGAACAATGCAGTTCGTTCAAGATTTCTTGCTGTAATTTTTTCTGTACTGTAATTCTTTGGGTACAATTTCTCTCTGGCCTCGAAAGATGCAACCCTGTTACAGAGAAAATTCAGATTGATGTAAGTTAAATCTTAAATCCTTAGAAACCTCTTTTCTTGTTTTTAAAGCTTCTAACAAGGGTTTTAGCAAGATATCTTTTTCAGTTTCTACAGCTAGTTTTGATAGCGTGACGGGAAGCGTCTTGATTTGTTCAATTTCGAAAACATCTGATTCGTCCCAAGTAGGTAGCTCTTCACTTTTCAGTGGTAAGCGTGATAACCCATCTCCATTGGCATTTAATTTGCCGTCTTTGTATTTTATGTCGTAAGTGAAGGCTTGCAAAAATATTGCATAGTGCTGCATGCGTGTAGCACTCAAAACTGGTAAGCTTTTCTTCGGACAAAAAATTTGAAGCAATGGCTTATGACCCGTTAGCAATGTAAAGTAACTGCCATACAAGTATTGGTAAAATTTGCGAACACCAAAAATTATTGCATACGCCTCTTTGTCAATTTGAGAGTATCGTTGCTGAGTAGCTGATAACGTTTGTGAGGCAAACTGAATCGGTTTCTCGGTACCGTCGGGATAGATGTGGGACAAGACTGCGCCTACTCGGTATGGTGACGCATCTGTCGCCAAAACCATCGGTAAACTTGTATCGAAATGTGCCAAAAAATCAGGAGACTGAATTCTTCTTTTCACTAATTTGAACGATTTGTTGCATCTTTTACTCCAACGGAAAGGCACACCTTCGTGAAGTAACTGGTTTAACGGGTGCAAAATTGAGCTGAGGGTTGAAAAAAACCGCCCGTAATAGTTTACCAGTCCAATGAAGGAACATAATTGTGTCTTGTCTGTTGGTATTGGCATTTTTTGTATCGCCTCTATTTTTACTTTGGATTGGTGTACACCCGATTTGTCGATAGTAAAACCACAGTATTCAATTTTATCGGCAAGAAATTCGGATTTGCTAAGGTTAATACGTAAATTGTAATCTGCAAGTCGTTTGAGAACTTCTTCTGGTCGAGCCAAATGAATTTCGTCAGTCTCGCCAGTGATTCTGATATCATCTAAGAAAACACTGACCCCAGGTATTCCTTGTAAGATCTTTTCGATCTCTCGCTGCCATATAGCAGGGGCAGAAGCAATTCCAAACATCATTCGAGTTGCTTGGTACAACCCTTTGTGCGTGTTTAGAGCGAGCAATTCCCGATCCTCTGGACGAACTTCTAAATGTAAATACGCCCAGCTTAGATCAATTTTACTGAATTTTTGTCCACCTGCCATAGTCGCGAAAAGTTCATCGTTTGTAGGTAATGGATGTTCATCCACTTGCAACCACGGATTGATTGTAATTTTGGAATCTCCGCATACCCGTACTCGGCCGTTACCTTTAACCACAGGCACAACGGGTGTACCCCAATCGGCTGAATCAACTTTTATAAGAATACCTTGTTCAACTAAGTCATGTAATTCTTTTTCAATTTGAGGCATCAGTGCAAAGGGTACGGAACGGGCTTTGACAAAAACTGGTTGCGCACCAGGTTTCAGCGTTAACCGCGCTTGAACTCCTTTAATTTTGCCAATTCCCGGCTGAAAATTAACCGCGTATTTTGTTAATAATGATTGTAAGACCTCATTTGTGTCTGCATCTGTACCGACCTGTTGCACTATGTCCCATAATCCTAACTTGAGTTGGCGTATCCATTCACGACCAAGCAATGGTTCTCTGTCAATCGAAACCACGTATATGTTAAGAACGAATTTTGTATTTTGATATGAGATATCGCAAGGTAGAAACCCGAGGACTTCGAGAATCTGTCGGCAGTACGTAACTAATTTAACAGAAGTTGGCATTGTAACAGCGTTTGGGAACAAACTTGCAAATTGCCTTTGCCCCATGATCGTAACGGAAGCTCCGCTATCGACCTCGAATTGCACTGAAACATCGTTTACCAATAACTTCGTGTGGAATTTTTGTCTAAATTCCGTATGCTCTTCAGCATCTACTGCTCTGACGACTTCGTCTACCTCTGATTCATCTACGTCAATTGCATTTGTATTGGTCTCTGCTGTTGGCTAAGTGACCTTGAATCTGGCAATTTGAACAGACCAAGTTCTTTCTATCGCATTTATCAGCAAAGTGCTTTGGACTGCCGTAACGAAAGCACTGATTTTTCGCGGTGGAGGTAGCTACAGGAGTGGTATGTGTATTTGGATTTGTATTTGCATTTCGATTCCAGCGCTTGAAATTTTTTTTTGTACCTGTAATAGCGTGTATACCGCCTTTGTTTTGTAGTTGCGCTGCGTCTTTCGAAGATAACTCCATACCTGTAGCTATCTCCAGGGCTGTATCTAGAGTTAAATTCTTAGTTTCTAAGAGTCGATTTTGGATACGTTCGCTTCGTATTCCAAAAGCGAATTGATTACGTAGCGCTGTCTTCAGGTAGTCACCGAATTTGCAGCCGATAGCAAGCTTCTGTAAAGCTGTGAGGAACTCGTGTACACTGTCGCCCTCGTGTTGTTTCCTCTGGTGAAAACGGTAATTCTCAGCGATTTCCAAGGGCGCCGGACTGTAGTATTGCTCCAGCTGATTGACCAGATCCGCATAGGTTTTTTCTTCCGGAGCTTCGGGTGCAAGCTTATCGCATATTGTGTCATAAGCTTCTGGACCCATGTAATGTAATAGGTATCCGACTTTTTTGTCGTCCTGCACATTGAAGATTGTGAAGGCACCTTCGAGTCTTTTAACCCAGCGGCTTCATTCAGATTTGGAATTGTCAAACTGTTCGATTGTAAACACAGTTTGCACTGTTGTGATGTGTGTAGGCGCTGGAGTTACCATTTTGATGTGGTAGTAGTGTAAAGTTATTGAAACTCACACATGACGCGACTCCAAAACGCAGACACTGTATTGTATGTACCTGTGCTTTGTACTTTCGCACTGCTCGAAGGTGATGTATCGACGTTGCTCGATATGTATAACGAAAACAAATCTGCACTTACAATAGTCCTTCTCCTGTAGAGATTGTACGTGGAGTAGAATCTGTGTCTATTGGTCCAACCTAGGCTCGTCTTCGACTGTACTTCGAGACTGCCTTCCACTGTACTGTGAACACGACCCCACTTTAACTTGCGCTTTGTAGAGTTCACTTCGAATCCTCGTCGCCAATTTGTTAGGTATACAGGTGGAAAGTAAGGTAACTTCGGGTTTGGTTCACTCCTTTCGGTAATATACTTTCATCAACGTGGAATAACTTGGGTTATACACAGGTTACAGGTAGTAACGGACTAGGCGTTTCGCCATCTTGGCGTAGGAGAGCGGCGGGCGTATTACAAAGTAAGACGCTCATTAAACCTATATGTATAGTATGTATACCTCTAAACATAAGAATTGATTCATGATCTCTTTTATTGACTTGATTATCTATTTCGTACACCCTTATTCCTTAAAATTTCACGACTTTTAAAATAAAAAATATTTCAGGTTTTCCATTTATTCACTTTATAAATAATTAATACAGGTAATAAATTAATGGTTCAAATTTTTATTAAAATTAGCTGGTTTACAATATTTTTCCCATAATTCTACAAAATTGTTGACACACAAATTCGTCAATCAGTTGTTACGTTTAATGAATCTTTAAAATTTCTTTCACACTTCAAATTCAATCAGAACACCATTGCACCAAAACTTGAATCACTACGTTGGGAACAAGTTAGAGGAATGTGCGATTCCCAGAGACGGCTTGAAGAGCGAAGAAACCGGAAACGATTCCATTTTTACACACCTAAGAGGATTCGCAGTAAGCTGAACGTGTGGATGACTCCGGAGTCTATCGCTCGATGTGTCATGTTGTGAGCAGTCGCGACCTTAAATACATACTCATTGAACTCAGCTGAAGATTGAACTTTGAAAATCACCGGCACCAGGGAAACAATTTGGGAAAAAGTGGCCACCAGCGAAGCATGTATTTCATAAGCTGCTTCTAATTGGGTCGGTTGAATAGCATCTTTGGCTTTTGTCGGAATAACTGCGGCCCCGTTGAGCATCGGATTGAACACCGCGTCAATAACAGCCTGAGTTGCGTCAAGCTCCGGAGCGGCCAAGGCTCTGAGTGCATCTCGTGTTTTCGCATAATCAAAACCGTTGCGAACCGTCTGTATTACCGTCCAAATAATTCCATGAAGCTTCTGCAGTGCGCCATTCAGATTATTTCTAGTAGCTCGAACGTCCAATTTGGTCTGTAGGATTGCAATCGCCTGCACAGTGAGTGGAATTCCACGCAAACACGCAGCCAACGATTCTCTTTCGGCGGTCTCCGCTCTCAACTCGGCCTTTTTAGAGTTGGTACGGAGTCCTTTAGATTTGTCACTCAGGATCGCACGGACTTCACCGTTGAGCAATGTAGCAGCGTTTGCTAAGCCGTCACGTAGCGTGTCTTCGGCGAGTTTAAGTTTTCTCAAAGTTTCCCCGTTCTTACTCCCTGCTGCAGAGGATCCAATTCCCGTGGCAAGAGAGCTTCCTACCACAGTCGTAAGAAACAGAGGGATACTTAATTTCAAGTCCATTTTGTTGTAATGTCTGCTGCAGTTTCCCGACTATTGCCGAGCTTACATACTCGAATGCACTTCCGGAAACTCCGATACGCGGGCGTTATCGTCTCTTTTATCTTGTAATAAAAGCATATCGATGAGTTTTAAATTTTAATGCAATGTACATGAAGTATCGTGTCAGAAACATTCACCGAAGCATTAAAAACGGACTATTTTGATGGTTTAAAAACGGTCAGTAAAACATTTTATGCCACGTTGATTATCGTTTGAATCTCCTTTGCACGAGCTAATCTCGTTATTCGACGCCCATAATCGCCTATACATTAGTCAATGCCTCTCTTAATTTTTTTTAGTGATATATTCACTCTACGCTTGGAATTGTTTCGGATGAAACTCACAATTTTTTCGCAAAGAGTCAACATTTTCACTCCAACGTGTGGAGTGGTTTATTTTTCGCTAATTGCTTTTGTTTCTTCCAATTGGAGAGTTGGAAAAAAAATACATGAAAAAAATCATGATGTTCGAGGAGGATTTAACACCAAATATACACATTTGACACGAGGTATTACTTTCAACTACACTGTTAGAAAAAGTTGCGGTGTAAGACGGCCCGGAGTAGAGGTTAAAAGATTTGGTGTTGATTATGACACTATTTTAGTGGTAGAAACGACCCCGGCCAGGTTGTAAATGGGAAAACTGGTGTCACTTTGGCCCTTGTGACGCGATTCACCGAGCTTAACACCTCTTGGAGTACTACACGGAGAAAAAGGAGCGGTTCCTGTAGCTGATTGAATACATATTTGCATGAACATAACCTATAACAGCTATGGGAGCCATGCTGTCAGTTGCTGCAACCTACCGTATAGCTCCCACAACTATACTCCGGCTCCAACAGCTATACTCTGCACTCCTGTAGCTGGACAACACACTGTTATGACCTGATTGTAAGCTACGGAAACCAGAAGTCTGGCTGTCACAACCACTCCTTTTTCTCCGTGTAGCTACACCGATAACGGAGTAAATTCACTTGCGTTCCAAAATCGGTGTCCGAATTGACACCGAAAATAGTCTATAGAAGTCCACACCATTAGGTTTCAATTTGACACTTTTTGGTGCGTGAATGGCACCGATCGGTGTTATTTTATCCGATCCCCTCAAATCGGCAATAATCAATTTGTTTATTTCATTCTTCTATACTTTTAAGAACGTACGCGACGTGGTCAAACAAACATCTGAGATGGTGGTTAATGGATGTTTTTGAACAAGTCATTGTCCATGGTGCAGAAATCATCTACCGAAAAGTTGCAACCTAAGCTATCCGGCCGTATAGCGTAGTGGTTAGAGCGTGCGACTAGTAATAAAACAGCGGCGAGCGTTCCGGGTTCAAACCCCGCCTAGGTCTTAGAAATGCGAAAAAACTTACAGCGAACTCAATATGCGTTTTAATTGACATCCGTACTGAAAAACAAGTTAGGGATAGCCTACAACACCTAAAATACCAATAAAAAGCAAAAACTCTACCTAATTTATTGATTTTTTTTCATCACATGGGAAAACACTGTTTCGGAGGCCGAAAAGATCACACCGTTCAGTGCAAAGCTGCACGGTGTATTTTCTTCTAACACCGTTTGGTGTGCATTAACCTCGCGAATTCAACACCGCAATTTTGTTACTATTGAATGTAATCGGTGTCGACCGTAATTAACACCTTACGGTGTTATTGCATATGAACCATCTCGGTGTTGAACCACGGTGTAGCCTGGTAACACCAAGAATTTTACAATGTGCCACTACACCAAAATCGGTGTGGACTTCTATAGACGTCGGTGCGGTGTTAGATCGGTGTCAGTTTTAACACCGGTTTTCTAACAGTGTAATAGAAGTTACGCCACATATAGAAGAATACAAGATTAGTCGGTAATTCGTGCAGGGAATCAGCAGCACCGTTGCATTGGACCGATTCAGGTCATTTTGGTCTCAAATTGTTCATAAATGAAGACTTTATCAAATGAGCATGGAACTTTTTCATCTTGCAAGAAATGACAAAGTTAGTCAATTTTTCAGGTTGTTTTTCAATAGACGCGGTAGTTATTTCACTATGGATGGTTGCGAGGGGCTCACCACTGAGACTCGATGAGACTGCGAGACGGCACAGTCCCTATTGAAATCTTTGGCAGTCTTTCGCCGTCTCGCTCGCAATCTCTCGTCTCTCTGACGCTTGAGACGAAAATGCGCTAAGGCCCATGCGCAAAATTTGTATTTCCGGAACTTTGATAAAAATTTTCTCCATACACTGTTAGAAAACCGGTGTTAAAATTAACACCGATCTAACACCGTACCGACGTCTATAGAAGTCCACACCGATTTTGGTGTAATGGCACATTGTAAAAGTCCCGGTGTTACCAGGCTACACCGTGGTTCAACACCGACATAGTTGGCATGCAGCTACACCGAAAGGTGTTAATCACGGTCGACACCGATAACATTCAATTATTGAAAAATCGCGGTGTCAGAACTCTGAGTTGAATGTGCACTAAACGGTGTTACATTAATACACCGTGTTCTGCACCGAACGGTGTTACAAAATTATTGAATCCCTACGGTGCTAAAATGAAGCCAAAATGGTGCGCCTGCTTGGCACCAAACGGTGTTATGGGATCATGTGATCCCTGCAGTGCACCATACGGTGTCAAAATGGTGCGCCTGCTTAACACCAAACGGTGTTATGGGATCATGTGATCCCCGCAGTGCACCATACGGTGTCAAAATGGTGCGCCTGCTTAACACCGAACGGTGTTATGGGATTATGTGATCTATACGATACACCGAACGGTGTTAAAATGAACAAGTCGAGATATTTATGAAATAAATGTGATTTACTAAAGTATATACATATACGATTCAGTAGTATGCAGTGAGATATATAATATTATAATACATAACTATATATTTATATACCTATATATTTGTCCAACAATATACTCATGCAGGCAGTATACGAACAGTCTTATGAGATTCTGTGATCTACACAGCAGGCACATAGTGCGATAAACATCTATTGCATATATTCATTCATATTATAGATATAGTACGTTTAAATTCGAATACAAAACTCTTGGATTATGCGAGTAATATTGGAAAAAGGCGGGAAACGCAGAACTGGAGGAAGAAAATAGGCTTTCAATAAAATAGAGTAATAATTAGGAAAATCGTTAACGTGTAGTTGAAAATCTGTTTTCGGGCAAACACTCGTAAATTGCGATGTGTTGGAAAGCTTAGAATGAAATCCAGTTAAAACGGGAAATCCAGATAAGATTAAATCACAAATATCGAACAAAGAAAAATTCAAGGTATTTGAAAATAAATGCTTTGTAACGAATACCTCCAAAATCCAATAATTAGAAACCTTATGATATAGATAAAATTTGGTCTACGAAGATCAACATTGAATCTACGTAGATGTAGACTTTTTTGCAATTGTGTATATTCACAATGTACACAACAGAAAAATGTTCAAATACCTTATTATATATGTATGTTCATAATGCTCATTAAAGAATACGTAGAGACAGTTATGAAATCAAAGTATTTGATATTTAGGAATAATAAACCAATCTGTGCTATCAGACGACTGGTGAAGTTCATAAGCAGGCTTGTGTCTCAATGTGGCTAGGTTTACGATGGAATATGGTGTTCCGGGGTCCGAATGTTTCGAAACCGAAAAAGCGCGATACTGCTCATGGAAATACTGCGTATTCCAGTCTGAGCATATAGCATAGGCTTCGATATCATGGGTGAAAATAATTTGTATTTGTTTGAAAATTGGCAGATCTGTTCGCGTTTCGACCTTTGTGGTGATAAAAAACCCAACTTCATATAGAAAATTCAGTTTTAGACTGGTAACCAATAGAACTTCCCTGCAATTTTGAATTCCAGTTGTCTTCAAGTTTTACTTATTCATGAGACAACCAAATTCAATGAAAGAACCGCGTCCTGTAAGTGTGACTGTACCCAAGTCTTTGTGACATATTTTCCAATTGTAATACATGAATTTTTGATGCTGATTAGCTAAGCTTTTGGTTATGTGAATGAAATTGCGATACTTATGAGCCAGGTTTTTGAAATAATTGTGTTTGCCCTCAAACCTCATACACCACAAAAAAACCAAAGGTCCCATAGCCTCAATTACTGCAGGGTAGTGGATCATAAAATGATGTTCAGGTAGCAAGCCTCTATCAAATTCTGATTGGAATAGAGTATGGTGATCCTCAATCAACAGTCTCAGTTGCCCTATCATTCCTGTGGTTATTTCCGGTGAAAAAACTATTTCAATTATGTGAATAAGCTGTGTTATAACTGTCCATTTCTTTTTGATGAGATTGAACTTACTGTTACTCTCAGTTACAATATCTCCCAGAATTGATGGAAGATAGCGTATTAAGCACCAAGTTTGTGCAGCTTTTTCACCTATGCGCAGACCGATCTTGTCTAGTGAAATAGGACTAGGCTTGTTGGTCATGTCTATTTTTCCGTAAACAAAATTGTCAATTCTTCCATTCAATTCTGATAGCTTTATCAACTTTAAATCATTTACGATAAATTTGAGAAACAATTTAATTTCGAATTGTGCAACTCCTTCTAAAATGTCATGCATGATGTCAACAGTCTTACTTCTGAAAGTGTTAAAATATCGAAGTTCATTTAATAAACAGTAGCTTTTGACACCAAATTCACCGATGATCCCATTACTACTTCGATTCAACAATTTATCTTCACTCGTCATCACTCTGGCTTCATGTTTATTAGCAACGCAAAGTCTGCAATAATTAGTGGCGGAGAAAGACTCAGCTAAGCCTAGCAATGTATTACCGCCCAAATTATCAAAGCTCAAAGCGATAATAGTGCCTTTCAAAGTACCCATAGCAGTTTCCACGCCAATTGTTTCGAGAATCTTTAAGTCTTCAACTATCGGTTTCAAAATTTGATCGAATCCGAATTTTTCCAGATCTGCTACGTAAAACAAGCCAGCTAAGTGAATGTGTTCCAACTGCGAGTTCAAATGCGGTGGGAGGTTACGTAGTATAAAATATATGCCACCTAACTTATGAATTTTTGTTTTAGTACCAAGGGGATTTGTGGTTTCAAAGTCATCGTAGTAGATTTGAATTTGTGAAAAATTTTTTGCTTTTTGAAACAATGGATTCGATGAGTAGTACGAGCCATCTGTAATGTCCTTAAGGGTTGATTTGTCATGTTTGCGTTCAGAGTTTAGTATCCGCTTCACAGAGTTATTACTTATTATTAGTTTGAGCGTTTCTAAAATTGGTACATACATAAACTTGCATGGCACTGGCATGGATTTGTAGCTATTGGTGGATTTATCAAACACTTGGTCATAACGGATACCTATCTGAATTTCTTTAGGAAGCACGTAACCAGGCAGGCCAGTATATATGTTATTAACTTTGTGTACCGTTTCCACAGATTTCAAAAGTGTTTTTTTGTGTTTAAATAATCTTGAAGCTTAGCAGGCATACTTGAGCATTTATATAGATTAGACAGTTCATGAAGAATCCCTGACAATAAACTATGTGTACCTTCCAAGAGGAATTGCATTGTCGTTTTCGGAATTGTAAGTGAATCTAATTTCAATGCGTACGTGACTTCATGTGGAAGATCTTGAGATACTTGAAAACTTTCGTGCAGAGGATGCACCGTGCTATTTGGTTGGATGTCAGACGATTCTATGTTACCTGATTCTGATTCAGCGCTTGTTTTTGAATCCGATCCCAGTTCCAAGTTTGACTCTATATCAGGCCTAATTTCTGAATTTACTTCTACATCTGATTTCTCAAATTGCTGTAAGGTTTCATGTGAGGCAAGATCATTGTCCGCAGTATCACTCATGTTTGAATCAGTCCTCTCACCTATTTGCACTAAGTTCGTTTTACGACTTACATTCGACGGAGAGTCATAACTGATGTGCTTAAGCATGTGCCGCCTAAGTCCACTGTACGTTCTGAACGAAGAATAACAGTGATAGTAACAACACCTCACTTTTAACTCTGTATGCTGAAATAAACCGTGGTCAGTGCACAGATGTCTGGTAACATCGACCACTGTGGCCAGTTTTTTTAAACAAATATAGCATTGAAAAACCATCGTACCGGTCGTCAACTGAAAACTTTAACTGCACAAATGTCAGACGATGATTCAAAGAGCAATAAGAGCCTGCTTATGAATTTCACCTTACACATTAATGAGAAGGAAATAAAAAATAACCTTCTTCCACAAAAATGCATGAAATGCATTTCGTCTTCTATTAAGACTGGAAATCTGCCCTGTAGAGAATATACGGCAATATATTGCAAGAAAAAAGCAGGTTACTTGTGTCACCTAGGATATGGAGCTAAACTTCAGCAGTGTCGTGCTGTGATAGCCACGTTCGTACTTCACGCATTCGGGCAGTAAATTTATCCGCTGATTCCATTTTATAGTAGAATTGTTGGACGAAGTTGAAGAATGTCCTCAAGTTGGGGTCGTACTCCGTGTTGAGGACGAAGTGGGACTTGAATAGTAAATCAAAGGCTGCGCTCGAGGTCTGTGCGTCGATTGGTATAATGTTACCCTCGACTGCTACGAAATATGAAGATATGGCCTTTGTATTTGGTCCTATTGCAACTAAACACGGCTGATTGGTTTTTGATTGCACATTTTCTAATGGACTTCCGATCTGAAATTATTAATCAACAAAACTTGATGTAATTAAGTTAATCGCATATTCTTTTCTTTTTTTTCTTGAAATATTAAGGGCTTGATTAAAAAAATTCGACATATTCCAAAATGTACTGGTTCCCCTAATGAAAGAGAAATATCAAGTGGAAATGTAATCTCATCTTCCACCAAATCAGAATAACTTTAAAAAAATTATTTGTGACGTTGCAGTCCCTGAGAATATTATGTACAAATTCTGTTTACCTTGTGAAATAGAATCAGCCGTTCCACAGCAGTATGAATGCCCTCTCGCTCAGCCTTCTTCTTGCCTTTGGCTGTTGCTGGTAACAGTTTTAGAAGACACATATAGGCAGTGGTAGTTTTATCCCATTCTGTAACAAACAAGAAAGAATAAGACACAGAATATTCTCATACCTATACGGTTGCAAGAATAGTGTGAAAATACCTGGGGGTTCTGGATAAAGGCTATTTCTTCGAGCTACTTCGAGGATCTTATCTTCAGAAAAATCGCTGATCCTAATATTAGGATACATCAGCTTGAAGTCTAAGTCGATCTGGAAAAGAAATGCATTTTGTAAAATGTATGTCTATTGCGGAGTTATAACATACTACTACAGTTTTGGTCTTATAGTAAAACTAACAAGGTACGGCACATCCAAAAATCTTGGGAAGTTTTCGATGATCTGTTTCGGTTCGGATCGTCGGAGGTGGTAACCCTGGTGAAAATAATTTCTACGCCAAACTACGAAAAATACCGAAGCGTAAAAATGCGTAGAAAAACGAGGTTTTTCGTAATAATTCATAATTTTTCGTAATTTGTCGTAGTTGTTCGTAGTTTTGGAAGTGGAAAACTACGAATTTTCATGAACAATTACGAAAATCTACAGTTTTCCCACAACGGAATATCAGTTCTACGAGTATCTACGGGAATCTACGAATATCTACAAACGGAATGAAGCTGAATGTTCTTGTCTTGAGTTGTCGTAGTTTTTCGTAGTTTTGGAAGTGGAAAACTACGGATTTTCTTGAACAATTACGAAAATCTACAGTTTTCCCACAACGGAATATCAGTTCTACGAGTATCTACGGGAATCTACGAATATCTACAAACGGAATGAAGCTGAATGTTCTTGTCTTGAGTTGTCGTAGTTTTTCGTAGTTTTGGAAGTGGAAAACTACGGATTTTCTTGAACAATTACGAAAATCTACAGTTTTCCCACAACGGAATATCAGTTCTACGAGTATCTACGGGAATCTACGAAAATCTACAAACGGAATGAAGCTGAATGTTCTTGTCTTGAGTTGTCGTAGTTTTTCGTAGTTTTGGAAGTGGAAAACTACGGATTTTCTTGAACAATTACGAAAATCTACAGTTTTCCCACAACGGAATATCAGTTCTACGAGTATCTACGGGAATCTACGAATATCTACAAACGGAATGAAGCTGAATGTTCTTGTCTTGATTTGTCGTAGTTTTTCGTAGTTTTGGCAGTGGAAAACTACGGATTTTCATGAACAATTACAAAAATCTACAGTTTCCCGACAACGGAATATCCCTGGTAAAAATAATTTTCACGTCAAACTACAAAAACTGTCAAATCGTAGAAATGTTCAGAAAATCGGAATTGTTTGCAATTTCTCGTAATTTTTCGTAGTCTTTCGTAGTTCCGGAAGTAGAAAACTACAAAATTTCATGATTAATTATGAAATTTACATCTTTCAAGCAACAGAATATCTTTACTACAAATATCTACGAAAGTTTACGAAAATCTACGACCATGATCAACCCGAAAAATTTTCGTAGATTTTACGGAATATGGTAGATAAGAATTGCACAAACTATGAATATCTACGAACATTTACAGAAATTTACGACTGAAATGTATGAGAATCTTTTACGTAGATCGCAAGTATAAAACTACAAAAAATTACGATAATTTAGAATTTTCTACAACAAAAGTGAAAAGTATAATTGCCGGAAGGATTTGATTAAACTTTGGCGATTGTTTGTTGAATAGTACAAATTTCTACGCAAAATTACTATAATGTATGATTTTCTACGAAAAGCTGGCAGAATATGAAGCTCAACGTGACAAAGCTTTTCAAATATTCAGTTGAAGTTCCATGTCAGTCACTAACTTCATGTTGCCAGAAAATGTCAAGTTCTGCAAGGAGATGAATTTGGGCGAGTTGAAGACCATACATCTGGGGATCACCGAGGTTAAGCAACATCGGACGCGGTCAGTACTTGGATGGGTGGCCCCTAAAAGTGAGCTAGGTTCAAATCCTTCTGGGGGTAATTTTTTTTTTTTAATTTTAAATTCAATAATTCCATCAACGTTGAGTAGATTTTCTCTGAAAATAGGTCGAATTACTATGAAATCGCTTCGTTTATTAAATTGCGGTACGGGTAGGATCCAGGTACAATCCCGAAACTGGCTTCTACAACTATCTACGAAAAAACTACGAGGAACTACGATAAACTATGAATACCTAGAAACGACAATTCATATAGACATCGAATTTCATTCTACAACTATCTACGAAAAACTACTACTCTGTACAAAATCTGGCGTAAAAATAAACTACGAAAAGTCCGAAATCCGATACTTTTTCGTAGATTCTTTTCGTAGTTTGGCGTAGAAATTATTTTCACCAGGGAAGTCTTTTGCATTGCCAACTCTATCGAGTCTCTCTGCATTTTCGGGCACGCATTTTTCAGGAACTCCAATTGTTCCTTTGTTGTCTCGTCATTTATTTCCCCAATATCAGTTGGCTTTGCGTTTCTCAGCGTGCTCAATGGCTTCTGGAATATAACGTTTTCTTTGTCAACTCTGCGCCGCCAAACGTTCCTGAGCCTCCAAGCGATGAAACCACTTCGAGAAGATGGCTCATAAAATGCTTCCTAAAATCATGCAATAATTGAAGACGCATTATTTATACGTACTTTGAAACACGAATCTTGAGAGCTGATGAAAATATAAAAAGATGAAGTCAAATTTTACTGCGAAAGCTCTTTCAAATGAAATATTATGTGAATATACCCATAAATCATTTACATAGTACACATACAGTGCAATATACACGCAATGAATATATTTTGATACTTACGTATCCACCAACAGTTCCAGGATCTTTCAAAGTAGGAAACGCTTCGACGATTTCACTAGCGCACTCAACTTTTTGTTGTTTGCTTGGGTGATACCCGAATTGGTCGATGAGTAAGTCGACAACGAAGTTTACCAATTTTTTACGGGTTTGTGGTGTTAGGGATTTCGTATTTTTGTATTCAGTCAAAATATATATTCCCGTGGTCGACTGCTCCAATTTCTCCAAGATACCCTGTAATATACGTAGCAAACTTCAATATAGACTGAGAGAGGATAAATTGGTTTCAACTCGACATCCAGCTCCAAAATTTGTTATAAATGAAATTAATGAATTGATAAGTATGAAGTAAATTATCCTTACAAGTTTTGAAGATGACTTTGTAGATGGCTCTGCTACCTTGTTTTTCAGTGAATCAGAGAGCGGCGGTACCTTAACTTTGGGCTGTGGAAGGAAATGTGTGAATCAACAAGCAGTTTGACTCATGGATACACGGAAAATAGGTTTCTACGTGGAATAACAGCACGGTCTAACCATATCTGATACAATGGAGTTCTTACAAAAAATAAAATAATATAATAATATATTATTTTATTTTTTGGAAGAACTTCATGGTTGTAAGACGTTGTAAGACACACGGGAAGAAAATAATATTCACCAATTCATAGAGTACCCGTTTTTTGGGTACAGAGCCAGTGTCCTCAGAATCATCGAAGTCTATTGATGACAGCTGATGTTTTCCTTTTCTTGGATCAGTTTCTGTTTCCAAATCTACAGTCACTAACAAATTCTCTGGTATGAAATTGCTGACCGGTAAATCCAAAAAGTTGGACGAGGGTGTAAAGTTGAAAGCTTCGTCAACAGTTACTATCAGGTAGCAAACAAACAAACAAAAATTCATACTTAATAAATTACGGTATTAAAATATCTATATCAAATATCAATAATAATATCAAAAATATAAGACCGTTGAATAGAAATAGTAAAAAAAAATCTAGGATGCAAGGGAGCTAGAGACATTGACGTTTACATGGATGGTTTGTCGAATATACGAATGTCGGGTGAAACACGCAGAAATAAAACCGTAATAAGGTATACAATTTCGAAGATAGATGGAAATAGTAAAGTGAATAAGCATACAAGAGTCAGTCAGACCAAATTAGGCATAACTTACAAGTGGAATGAGACGATGAGGCACTTGCACTTGGCACGTGTAGGCTTGCTTCAGAGTTCAACGTGATAACAAAGATTATATTGTTAAAGAGGTCGAAGAGGTCTTCTTCGATGAGGACACCGTCTTCGTCTCGTACCTGTACATCGATGTCATTGCTTATATTGAAGCAAGCTCTTGCTGAAAAATGCATTAAAGTAAAATAAACCTTGAGAAGTTAAGAAAATGTAGTTGGAATTTTTAACGGACTACTTTTAAGAAAATGTCTTGTAAAAAAATGTATACATTGTAAAATCTGTACGTCTCATCCATCTTCATTAAGGTGAAATGAAAGTCGCGTGACCTTGAAGTGAGTGCGAGAGAGATAGCGCCATAGGCCACACCACAGGAGCGAGAGAGAACGACCGCTTCCGGTTTCATTTCACCTTAAGGTCCCTATTTAGAACTCCTGGCAGTGTTGGGCAGCTGCAAATTACGTCGGGCAATTGATTACATTTCCATTATAGATGAAAATTGTAATTTATAACAATAAATTACAATTGTCATTTATAATAATAATAATAAATAACAATTGTAATTTACAACAATAATAAATCACAATTGGTATTAAAACAACAATAAATTACATTTATAACAATAATGCATTACAATTTTAATTTGTAATTTGTAATTAAGTAATTACAAATTCGCCCAACACCGGTTAAGAGCATGCTCTAGTCAGTCTTTACCCACAAAGTAGCCGCGTCACTTATTATCACTGATATCAACGCCTACGCATAACGGGCGCGAAAAAGAAGATAAGAGCGCACTTCCGCGTGAAATTCCGAACACATACATCTCAAAATATCTCTGTTTCACGCAACAATAACGACGAAATCCTTGTTCCTAACTAAAATGATAATTGCCGCTTTTAACTGGTGGTCGCGGCCATTACCATTTTAGTTAGGAACAAGAATTTTGTCGTTGTTGTTGCGCGAAACAGAGATATTTTGGGATGTATGTGTTCGGAATTTCATGCGGAAGTGCGCTCTTATCTTCTTTTTCGCGCCTGTTATGCGTAGGCGTTGATATCAGTGAAAATAAGTGACGCGGCTACTTTGTGGGTGAAGACTGACTAGAGCATGCTCTTAAGAGTATTATAGAGAATGTTCTGATGTTTAGGAACCATTGAAAAATAATCAATGAGACTGAATTCTTCCGCCTCGGTTCTACGGATACTCCGACGAAAAGTATGTAGATTCTCCGCCTTGAGTCTTCGGAGAGTGAATGCACTGTCGACGCCTTGGGTCTACGGAGACTAAGCTCTTCGCTTCAAGCCGACGGAAACTAGACCCTTCGCCTTGAGTCTACGGACTACAAGCCGAAAGATCTAGTTTCTGTCGGCTCGGGGTGAAGAATTGGGTCTGCGTCCACCCAAGGTGTCGCCAGACAATTCACTTTTCGTTGGCTCAAGGTGAAGAATCTGGTCTGCGTACACTGAAGGCGACCACAGAGGATTCACCCCCTGTCGGCTTAAGGTGAACAATCAGTATCCGTAGAACCAAGGCGAAAGAATTCAGTCTCATTGATAATTTTTCAAACATCAGAACATTTCCTATAATACTCATAACCAGTGTTGAGCGAATTTATAATTACTTAATTACAAATTACAAATTACAATTGCAATCTATAATCGAAATGTAATCAATTTCACTACGTAATTTGCAGCTGCCCAACAATTCTCTTAACCTCAATCTAACCACAAAATTTGAATCGCGCTTTTCCGCGCGAGCAGATAAAATCAAGTTAACTTGAACGAGGCCTGTTTGAAATCCCTCTCTGTGCGACTCCGAACCCCGAGAACCACTGGCTGTCTACGTGAATGAATCCAATAACATAACCTATAAACTTTGACAACAGCATTTGGAACGGAAAATTTTACCATGTAACCGAGTATAGATGAACCATGACACCGAGGTAGTTTCACTTGGGCATGTAGAACTTTCGGACACCCATCAGTGTCGCGCGATAACTGTTGAGATACACCGCACGGTGTCACTGTAACTATTGGACATCGAACGGTGTAAACGAGAACTAAGAACCCACGCGATGTAAACTCATTTACTTTCTATACATATTCACAGGTATAATTATAGTTTCTTTCACCTTTACTAATGATATTGGCCATATTGGCTATATTGGCGATGATTGACAAAGTATTTTATACATGCCTCAACAGAAACGTCTTAATTCTTGATAAAATTACGTAGACAAATCTGTTCACGCGCAGCTCTTTTTCTTGATGTTAGGAAGCGGAGATGGCATGAACGCCTGCAGCACTACTTAAAGGGTTGCAGGTATATTTTTTGGAAATGAATTGTGAAGTCGGAATAACACTAGAACATTGATATATTTGAGCGGTTGTATAATGATTGACGATGAAAGTACATGAAGATAAATGAATGTTTTGATATGTTATACAATTGACGCGAGACTGTTTGAGATGGATTGTGTTGATTGTGGCTCGCGGAGCGTTACGTAGATAGGTTTGAGGTTTGGTAAACGACTGACGAGGTTGATAGAAGAGGATGCGTTCGAGGATGATTTGAATTTTGGAGGAACTGGAAGGGATTTTGAGTTAGCTGTAATTGGTTTATGTTACATGAGTAGGGATATGGAGTAATTGCCGATTGGCTGAGATCCGAGGAGGAGGTTCTACTTGTTAAGAGTGTACATGCAGAGATTAGCGTGGGAAGACAATTTTGACCATGCGAAAGGACGATAAATTAACTTCAAGGATTTGGAAATCTCAGAACACTTGAGCGAATGATGGGATAGAAAACTGAGTTGGGAGGTTGGAAAATATCGGTGGTCACCGAAGTGGCCGACTTGAGGATGAGGTTGTACAGATGGCTAGACCGCCCAGGATGGAGATGAAGTGTGGGATCGAATAAGGTGTAATAGGATATGGAGAAACTGTAATAATTGAATAGGAGTTGCCTGCGACGGAACATACTCCCCCCGTTGATAGGGTGTAGCCCGATCAAGAAAGTCTTATGAGCTACGATATCAATTATGAGCTAAGAATTTAAGTAGTTGCAATTACGTGCTAGTGTAAAGGAATAAGATTGACGATAAGATCTAAACTTAGAATTAGTTGTTAAGGACAAAAACACACAAGTTAGCATTATGTGTATACTAGAACTAGTATTAAGAGTTCCATTGTCTTTGGTTTGTATCTGACACTGATTTGAAATTCACACATTCAACCATGATCGGTTGGGGAAGGCGGATCTTCAGTGAGGTGAATTGGCAGTGGTGCGACCTTGTGCACACTGCGATCGAATGTGCTGCGAGCGGTCTTGACCGTCACGACACGGGTGATTCCATCGGATCCCGGGTGGAGTTTGGTTATCCTACCCATGACCCATTGTAGAGGAGATATGTTGTCTTCCTTCAGTAGGACTACTGTCCCTTCCTTGATCGTCGGATGCCCTTTGGTCCACTTATGACGAGTGGTCAATTCGTTGATATATTCGCGATACCAACGCGCCCAGAAATGTTGACGGACCTGCTGTACGTGCTGCCAGTTCGAGAGACGATTTGTGGGTACGTCTCTGAGTTCTCGTTCTGGCAAGCTCGTTAAAGAATCGCCAATGAGAAAGTGGCCCGGAGTTAAGACAAGGAGATCATTGGGATCTGAGGAAATTGGAGTTAGAGGACGAGAATTCAAGATTGCCTCGATATCAACTACAAACGTATTAAAGTCTTCGTACGTAAAGAGGTTTGTTCCGACTACGCGTCGGAGATGATGCTTGAATGATTTGACAGCTGCTTCCCAAAGTCCCCCGAAGTTCGGAGCTCGCGCAGGGATGAAGTGCCAATTGATTCCTCGGTGAGAAATGTAGTTGTTGACCGCATGTTGATGTTCGGGATTTTTGAATAGTGAGTACAGTTCCTTGAGCTCATTATTCGCTCCTACAAAGTTGGTGCCATTGTCGGAGTAGATGTCTGTACAGATCCCACGTCGGGAGGTGAACCTGTGTAAAGCGGCGAGAAAAGCTTCGGTTGAAAGGTCGCTGACCACCTCCAGATGTACGGCCTTTACTGCCAGACATACGAAGATGGCGACGTAGACCTTAACCTTAAGTCGGTTTCTGTGTCGTTTTTCTTTCACGAAAAACGGTCCGCAATAGTCGATTCCAACCTTGCTAAAGGGTCGAGACGGAGTGACTCTTGCTGCAGGTAGATTACCCATGATATAGTCGATAGAAGGTGGTTGAAGTTTGCAGCAGGTGACACATGTTCGGAGAACCTTGCGCACCTGATTGCGCCCGTCGAGGAGCCAGTACCGTCGTCTCAAAGCGTAGAGCGTAGCCTGGACGCCGGAGTGGAGATGTGTTCGATGTTCGGACTCGATTATCAATCGAGTCACATGGTGCGATGCGGGAATGATCACTGGATGACGTTGATTGAACGGTAATTCCGTGTTTTTCAATCTGCCTCCGACGCGTAACAACCCGTCCGTGTCAATGAACGGATTGAGCGTGAGGAGGCGGCTACGTCGACCGACCGGCCTCTTCAATCTCAGGCATTGTAGCTCTTCAGCGAATGATAGTTGTTGTATTAAACGGATAATTACTCGCGAAGCTGCCCGTATTTCAGCGGCTGTGATCAGACCTTTCTGTCTATGGTCTAGCTTGAACCTCATGCAATACGCAACTATAGTTTCGAGTTTCCGTATGGATGAGTATCTCTCTAGAAGACTGGTGTCTAGTGTGGTTGTTTGGAGGCATTGAACCTTCCGTTTTTCCAACGACTCTTCAGACACTGGAGCGAGTATGAGTTGTGGCCACGTGTTTTCCGTTTTCCGTAGCCACGAGGGTCCCTGTTGATAAGGGGATGGCTGAATGAATTCTTCAGGTAGTTGACCTCTCGAGACGAGGTCTGCAGGGTTGTCGTGCGTACGAACATGACGCCATGAATCGATGGTTGTTTTCGTTTGGATTTCGGCCACTCTGTTCGCTACAAAGGTTTTCAATAGCGGTGGAGAAGTCCGTATCCAGTGCAAAACAATTGTAGAATCGGTCCAGTAGACTGTGCGGTCGATCTTGATTTGAAGTGCATCCTTCGCGTGTAAAAGGAGATCGGTTAATAGGAGAGCTCCGCATAACTCGAGTCTTGGGATGGAGACCGTTTTGACCGGCGCCACCCGCGATTTTGCACATAGTAGTACCGTGTGTGCTTGTCCATCGGTATCGATAGATCTTACGTAGATGCATGCGCCGTAAGCTCGTTCACTTGCGTCGCAGAATCCGTGCAATTCGACACATTTCGGATTGTCGATGATAATTCTACGATCGAAGCACAGATCGTTCAGAATTTGCAGCTGTTGATGATAATCGATCCACTCGGTATGTAAACTAATGGGCAGCGATTCGTCCCAATCTAGTTTTAGACTCCATAATTTTTGTATGAAGAGTTTTGCTGTGGTGATTACAGGGGCTAGAAGTCCTAGCGGGTCAAAGATCTTCGCGATCTCAGACAGAATAGTGCGTTTGCTCACTGCTACCGGTGTGGTGAGAGGTTTGACTGTGTAGATGATTGTGTCTGTGTTGGAATTCCACTTGACCCCAAGGGTCTTCAGGGTAGGCGAGTCACCTAGCACCAGATGACGGTTTATGCTTTCCTTTGGCAAACCATTTAATAACTCTGGTTCATTGGATGCCCATTGACGGATTTTCAGACCTGCCCGATCAAGGAGCTTGGGGAGCTGATCACGTAGCGCGATCGCTTGTTGCAATGTTTCCGCGCCCGTGAGGACGTCGTCAACGTAGAGATCTTCCTTGAGTACCTTAGCAGCTTCCGGAAAATTGTGTTTTTCATCTTCTGCTAATTGGTGTAAGCATCGGATTGCGAGATATGGAGATGATGCTAGACCGAAAGTAACCGTGTTCAATTCGTAGACTTGTTCTTCATCGCAGCCGTTCTTCCAGAGGATGCGTTGATATTTCCGATCTTCGGGTCTAACGAGGAATTGCCGATACATTTTTTCGATGTCACCGGTGAGAACGATGGGATATTTTCTGAAGCGAAGAATCAAGGAGAAGAGATCGGTTTGCAGGGTAGGGCCGACACGCAAGGTTTCGTTAAGAGAGATGCCCGTAGTGCTCTTGGCCGAACCGTCGAATACTACCCTCACAGCTGTTGTAAGGCTAGATTCTTTGAGAACCGCGTGGTGTGGTAGGTAGTAACCGGACTCCGTGTTTTCTTCTTCCTCCACTGCCGACATATGACCGAGGTCGATGTACTCCTGAAGCACGGCGTAATATTGAACCCGTAGTTCAGGATTGCGTGAGAGTTTACGTTCGATTCCGTGTAAACGCTTGCGAGCTTGGACCTTTGATTGTCCGAGCTTGAATATTTTTTCGTTGAAGGGAAGGGCGACACAGTAGCGTCCTCCTTCGGCTCGTGTGTAAAATTTCTCGAAGTGGTCTTCACAAGCACGCTCTTCGGATGTGAGATGGTTGATCGGAAGATCTTCTTCAATCTTCCAGAAGTTGGTTAGATCAAAGTGAATTTCAGACGTGGCATGGCACGTCCGTTGGACTGGTGGTTTCGCCGAGGGAGAACTCCCCCCGATGACCCAACCGAGTTGAGTTTTTTGTAGAAACAGATCTGGACCATCTGGCGGTGACAAATTTCGTTGTCCTACGCATAAGAGAGATAGAGCAGTGCCTGCACCTAGGAGCATGTCGACAGGCGCAGGTATATGAAAATCGGGGTCAGCCAATTTCACGTTTTTAGGAATTTGGATCGCGTTCCGATGAATGGGTTGATCCGGCACCATATCCGAGATGGTTGGTACTGTAAGGAATGTCAACGTTCGTTGAAACCCGTTGCTGTGAGATTGAATCGTGGCGGTGACGATGTTCTTAGAGACTGTTGTGAGTGTGTTGAGAGCACCGATAGGTATTGAACATTTCGTTTTTGTCAAACCTAGATTGTTGGCCATGTCCTCGGTGATGAAGTTAGAAGTTGAACACGTGTCAATTAAGCTGCGGCATCGTATCAGTTGTTTCTGATTGTTAACAACGTTTACGATTGCCGTGACCATAAGTTCGCTTGTTGCTGAGTTTACGACGAGGGCTACGGCTTTAGAATTTTTGGTCGGCTTCTCCGGCGGGTCTAGTCAGGCTTGTTGACCTGCTTCTTCGGGACTGACCGCACTCGTACTCTGTGGGCGGCCACCTGCTGTTTGGGTGCCCTGGCGATGGTCGTGCAATAACGAGTGATGACGTTGTTTGCACGTGCGACAATTCCGTTCGGAATGACACTCGGTGACACTATGTCTACGTCCTAGGCAATTGGAGCATAGCGATAGTTTGGTGATTGCCGATTGACGTTGGTCTATCGACAATGCTCGGAAGGTTTCACACTGATGTATAGTGTGAGACCCGGTGCAATACGCGCATGTCGCATTGTGGGTTTTGTTGGTAGTAGGCTCTGCCTTCGAGGTGTTGAAGGCCTGAGCGATAGGTTGTCCTTTTTTATTTGGACGTGATTGTGTGTTGGATTTGGAAGACGCAGGGGTCTCCGAAGGGGTAGAGAATTCTACGCAGTTGGCTCTCTTTTCGAGGAATGAGAGTAGAGTTTGGTAGCTAGGCATTTTGTTACCGGTTAATGTAAGTTCCCAATGCCATGCTGTAGTTGAGTTGATCTTTGTGAGAATAAGATCGATGAGAGGGATGTCCCAGTTTTCAACCGGTGCACCGAGGTTTTCGAGAGCTCGCACGTGTTGGTTCACGGTGTCGACCAGCTGACTAAGAGCGGCTGGCGAATCCTTTTGTAGACGTGGATACTCGCGGAGGATTGCCCAATGGCGGCGCAAGAGTCGACGGGTGCATTCGTACTTTGTCTTGAGGATAGATAAAGCAACGTCGTAGTTTGCATCTGTCGTCTCGAGCGATTGAATTGTTCTTGCTGCGTTGTCTGACAGCGATAAGCGTAGATAATGTAGTTTGCGAACCGGGGATAGATCTTCATTTTTGTCGATTAATGAAGAAAATATGTCAAAGAATGACGTCCATCCCTCGGACGAGCCGTCGAATTTCGGTAAAGTGATCGCTGGTAGCTTTACAGCTGTTGATTGCGATCTGATTGGAGATGACGATCTGACGGACCTGAACGATAGATCTGCCGGACGTTCTACTTCTCTGAGATATTTTCGCGCTCGTGCGAGGGCTTTGTTGAAGCTTGTTTGCATCGGTTCACGTTTGCTACATTCCGTTTCATCTAATTCTTCGATCTCGTCTTGTAGATCAGAGAATTTGCTGAAGGCTTTTTGCACGGTTTCGAGTGAGATGACCAAATAATCAGGATCCCGGCTTTCTTCGTCTTCTTGCCAATCATCTAAGACTTTTACGAATGAAGTGATGGCGCCTTGAATTTGGCCTCGCCTTCTACGTAAGGAGGAGATTGTGGTCATGTTGACGGGAACAAGAAGAGATGGGATGGCTGAGGAAAGGAGTTGACGATTCTAAGATTCAACGAGCTTACCTTTCGTTGCGTCGGATGACGATTGATGACCTCACTTCGATTAAGATGATGATTTGTAGATGTTCTAGCGTTGGATGTGAGCCAGTGGTTTGGTTTGTGTTCACTGAATCTTTCTGTTGAGTCCGCGGAGGGCACACAGATATCCTCAGTGAGTTCACTGATGCACTGCACTGGCACGGTAGATGCACTTTAGCACAGTATTGTTGATGTGTGTGGAATATATCCGGCTCGAAGGACCATAAAATGTTCACGCGCAGCTCTTTTTCTTGATGTTACGAAGCGGAGATGGCATGAACGCCTGCAGCACTACTTAAAGGGTTGCAGGTATATTTTTTGGGAATGAGTTGTAAAGTTGGAATAACACTAGAACATTGATATATTTAAGCGGTTGTATAATGATTGACGATGAAAGTAAATGAAGATAAATGAATGTTTTGATATGTTATACAATTGACGCGAGACTGTTTGAGATGGATTGTGTTGATTGTGGCTCGCGGAGCGTTACGCAGATAGGTTTGAGGTTTGGTAAACGACTGACGAGGTTGATAGAAGAGGATGCGTTCGAGGATGATTTGAATTTTGGAGGAACTGGAAGGGATTTTGAGTTAGCTGTAATTGGTTTATGTTACATGAGTAGGGATATGGAGTAATTGCCGATTGGCTGAGATCCGAGGAGGAGGTTCTACTTGTTAAGAGTGTACATGCAGAGGTTAGCGTGGGAAGACAATTTTGACCATGCGAAAGGACGATAAATTAACTTCAAGGATTTGGAAATCTCAGAACACTTGAGCGAATGATGGGATAGAAAACTGAGTTGGGAGGTTGGAAAATATCGGTGGTCACCGAAGTGGCCGACTTGAGGATGAGGTTGTACAGATGGCTAGACCGCCCAGGATGGAGATGAAGTGTGGGATCGAATAAGGTGTAATAGGATATGGAGAAACTGTAATAATTGAATAGGAGTTGCCTGCGACGGAACAAAATCTGTACTCACCGGCTTCCAGAAATCCTTATATTGGACAACGTCATTATTTTTCACTTTAATCCATTTTGATTCACCGAAGAATTTCACCCGGCGTAATTAACCGATCAAACGAACTTACCTGTATGTGAAGTTCGATCGTAATTATATGTAGTCTCGTTCGAGAAGATATAACTATGTGGTTTTTGTTCTCAGAAAACTCTGAGGTCAAACAATCAAACCCGGAAAAGGCGCCGGTGGACCCGGAGATCCTTGACATCCTCGGAATAGAGGCTGACAACGATAAAGGCGAGGTCGCCTCAATCGATGAGGACCTCGTAAACATTTGGCAGAAACTTGTCAACAAGGGCCTGGCTAAAGAAGAAAAAGGGGAGCTGTTGGAGGAATATAAAAGGCAATGATAATTATCTTGATTATTATTTATAAATAATGACTTGATAAGCCGCCTGCTGTAGCATTATTATCATAATGTTACACAAATGACAAATCTGTCTGCAGGACCCCAGCTTTTGAGGTCAAGAAGGTGAATGCGAAATTTGGCCTCTGTCGCTCCCAAAGATTGTTAGAAGGACTCATATGGCAGAGATCCAGAACCTCGCAGATCCTCGTTGATGGCTGTTGGCACTTCTTACGTTGTTAATGCGAGCGGAAGAATGCAACAAGCTTGAGCTTGTGAAAAGATCAGTGACGTAGCTCAGCTGTTGGAGGAATATAGAGGCAATTAATCTTATCTTGAGTATTATTTATAAATAATAACTTGATAAGCCGTCTGCTGTATCATTATTATCATAATGATACATACGTACACACTGTGTATAGTAAAAAAAAAAAAAAAGAAGAAGACAAATCTGTCTGCAGGATCCCAGCTTCGCGACCAGGAAGGCCAATATCTTCATCCCAGACCTATCCCCGCAAGTGGCGGCGCTCATTAAGAAGGCAGAGATGGATGAAACGTTCTACGGGAACGACCTCGGGGAGCGCATCAAGGAATCAAAGGCCTTGTCCCGGTTGACCCAGGAGATTAAGAGAAGCCGATGTCGACCTCTGTGAAGAAGCCTTTTTCATTCAAGGGCCCATTGCAGAGAAAGCCCTTCTCTGCCATACGGGCAATTATCAAAGCAGGGCTCAGTCGAAGCCATCCCCGTCCTACAAGCACAACAAACCACAATACTTCAACAAGCGCCACAAAGGTAGCGATGCATCGTGCCAAGAGAGATAGGTGTAAGTTAAGAACCTATAGCAGGCAGACTCAGACTGTTCGAATCCGAATGGCGAAGTATTACAAGTAACACTTTTGTGCTCAGTGTAATCCAAGGATACACGATACATTTTCAAGAGAGGCCCACCCAAAAGGGGCGCCCGACGGTTAGTATCCCCGCTGGGGAAGTAAGCCGTTACCAGTTAGCTACAAATAAGTTGATACAAAGATTGATAAGTGCCTGCCCGGCAGTTAATTCGGGTGGCTGTATACGAAGACGTGCGAATCGTTCAAGACAACCAGCCTAATAAAAATCGCTATAATTACGCAGCAAAGATATCTATCCCGGATAAGTTAGTGCGCACCTCCTTAGATTCCGCCATATTGCCGATGAGTTATGATGATACCATAAGCAATAGGTCCGCTGGGATTCGCGACTTGCACCGTTTGGTGCTATATTCACACCGATCTCGGTGCCAATGTCGAGTCTTAGAGTTAAATGACACCGGTAGATGCCGTTCTGTCACCAAATAGTGTAAAATCGACACGATTTGGTGTGGACTTCTATAGCCTATTTTCGGTGTCAATTTGTACACCAGTTTTCGAACGCAAGTGAACTCCGCAGCGGTGTACATAATGATACATTTGAGGCTAAGTTTACACCGAAATCTGGGGCAATTTCGAATTTTAGCACCGATGTTGGACAAAATAGTTTTCAGTGTAACTTATACACCAAGAGGTGTTGATCTCGGTGGATTGCGTCACAAGAGCCAAAGTAACACCAGTTTTGCCCATTGACAACATGGCCGGGGTCTTTTTCACCGCTGAAATAGTGTCATAATCAACACCAAATCTTTTGACCTCGACTCCGGACCGTCTGACACCGCAACTTTTTCTAACAGTGTACTTCGAATTACGATATTTCAACCCTATGTATACTTCGTTATACGAAAGAATGTCATCATTGTCATCAG
>JAEUYN010000809.1:0-23146 GCA_018257835.1 Euura lappo | reverse complement strand
TCTAGCAATGATCTACCCTGGTGGAAATAATTCTACGTATTTGTACGTCCATTTCTACGTGGTTCTACATTAATTGGAACATGTGAATAGTTTTTCATAGATTTTTTCGTAGATAATAGTATTTTTTCGTAGATAATTATCTACGAAAAAATACGAATTTCTACGAGTTTCTACAGGAAATTTCGTAGTTTTTTTTTCAGGGATTTTCGTAAATTGTCGTAGAATAAAGTAAGAATGTCAATTTTGGAATTCACCTGGATTTCACACCTGTATATTAATTAAGGTTCATGTTTGTAAGGGGGAAAAAAATAAAATAAAAAAATAAAAAAAAAAACACGACCCCGAAAGAGGTTCGAACCCAGCCCATTTGGAACGGGCCACCCATCCAAGTACTGACCGCGACGAATTGTGCTTAACTTTGCTCATCCCTATGTGTTCGGTCTTCGACCCGCTCCAACTCTTCCTTCTGACGTATATCCCATTTATCAACAATCGAACGTCAATGAGATGTATGGAACATGCATGAATATGCGAGAGACTGAAATTTCTTATTTTACTGTCGAAAATTGTAGAATTTCGTAATATTTTACGCCGTTTTACGTAATTTAGCTTTTACTGGTCTTGCAGCATTCAAAATTCTCTAAAGATCGAAAAATCGTATAAGATAGTAATTTTCCGAATAGATTTTCAGTATTCTACGAAAAAAATTACGACATTCATTACATTTTATTGGGGATCCGAATTTTCTTAGTTTTTCGTAAAAAGGCGTAGAAGAGCATAGAAACACGTAAAAATTCCTACTATTCTACGAAAATTTACGAAATTTTATGACAATTTTTCAGAAGTTCGTATTCTGTTATTTGTCCATAGAAAATCGTAAAAAATCGTGAAAATTCTTACTATTTTACGAAATGTTATGACGATTTCGTAGGCCTTTTTTCATTTTCGTATATTTTCATGAAAAATCGTAGAAAATCGTCAAAAATCCTAGAAATTCGTAAAAACTCTAACTATTTTACGAAAGTTTATGAAATTCATTTTACACTTTTCATTAATTGAAAGTTCCTTTTTCGTTCGTAATTTTTCGTGTTAAGTCGTAGAAATTTCGTAGAAATTCTTAGTTCTTCGTAAAATCTCGTAATTTTTCGTAGAACTTCGTATCTATCCGAACAAAGTTGTATGATTTTCTACACATTTCTACAATTTTCTACAAATTTTCTACGATTTTCTACGAGAAACTACAAATTTATACAAATTCATACGATTTTCTACGAATTCTGGTTTCGTAGTTTCTCGTGGAAATTCGTAGTTTTTTCGTAGAAATTATTTTCACCAGGGTAGTCACTCTTTTGCTGATAACTTGGTCCGAAAATTTTGTTTTTCAATTTCCCTCGTTCACACGACGAAGGATTTCTCGACTGGATCGAGGTTCCGCCGACTTCTACTTCAATCAGAATAGGGAAACGGAATAAAAAAAGCTCCATTCACGCGACTATCAGTTCAAGCCTCTGTCACCGGAGGTTCAGTCTGCTTGAGTGAACAGTGAGCATGACTAACGCAAAGGGGTTAAATAGGGGCTGCGAAGAACCTCTCGGAGAAGCTACCAGGCGTGATGGCATGCACGCTCTCGACAAACCCTTTGCTATTGTTTGCTGTCCTTATACGTCGCCGTAAATAGGTTAGGCCCGCGCTTTCAACCCCTCAAGGAAATTTCTTGTCGAAAGATCAGGGGAGTCTGTGAGGATTAACACGAGGATACGCCTTTGATCCCGTTTCGGATCGGTTGAATTTGTCTTTGAGATTCGCCGACAGGAATTGATGCCCGATTTGAGGAATGATCGGGGCTTCCTTGTCTCTAGATTCGACCAAGAAACAGTTTCCAGAAGTTAATGAAGTCTGAGTCTTTGATGGCTGAGAAGTGAGAACGATGAATATTTTTCTACACCACATGCATCAAAAACTCGTGTTTTTGATCCTCTGAAACGGGATCAAAGTCACAGTTTTTTGACCGGGGAAATAAACAGGGAAAAGAACTCGCAGGAGGGAAATAATTCATTAATAGAATAGTTCATTAGTAGAATACCAATTAAAAATGAGAATTTTGTGATTTTGAAATGAAACTGTGTAAGTAGGTATTTTTAATATGAAAGAAATTTGGCTAGCTATTGAATCCTTTATATTCTATTCGCCTTTTGGCCCAACCCGACGATGATTAACGAGTAATTAGTAATTTGAAACATGCGTTTTCGCTTATTGTACAAAATATCGTATGCATGGCACGGAGGGCGCCCGTCTGGTTCCCTAGATGCATAATAATCTGCTGTTTCTGTTGATAAAAGCTGTTTATATTTTTCGAGACGTTAATTAAACTCACCAAAAAAGACGTTGAAGACATAGAGTAGCTTGTTTTTGCGGAAATCTGAGATCGGCATCTTGTTGCTGAAACAAAATAAGAAAAGAAATAAAAATTTTTTAATTAAACTCAAGTTTCTGGAAGAATGAGTTAGCGAAGCCTGTCAGAGATACTCGCGGGTGGAAACTGGGGTGTAATAGTATATTATGCACCTAAGGGCGACAAGTTGTTTTTGACGAGTGCGAGGTTGTATCACGAGGCGAAGCCGAGGGATACAATTATCGCACGAGTCTAAAACAACGTTTGCCCTGTGGTGCATACGATATTTTATACACCAAAGGGAAATAAAGTGGTTTTTCCGGCTGGAACAGGGCAATAAACCGCCGTTTATATCCCTGAGGTGTATAAAATTTCTTATTTTCTTTCCGACATTCAAATTTATGCTTGAAAATTTTTTTAACCTGATCTCGCAGATTTACATTTCGCCGTAAGATATCCCATACGTCATTGACTGAATAAGAAATTCTCGTCAGTCTCAATCTCCTCCGTCTGCGATTGACAAGCTTTGTGAAAACTAAAACTTTATCATAGCCGCAGCGTGATTTGCGATTGGCGAAAGAGAATAAAAAAGTTATTTCACATTGCACAATTTCACAGCCTTCTGTTTCGTTATTTTATTCACCCCTTTCTGTATAGTTTTTACAAAGCTGAAAATTTACGAGATTTTATAATCTTCGAGGACTGCAGTGGAGCAGCGGCAGAGTTTCCGTTTATCATAATCCAGGATCTTAATCCATATTTCGCGAATAAAATTATCATATTTTTGGGTAACCGAAAACCACAGCGGTTTGAATAAGATTTTATTATCTCGATTGCATTACTTCCAGCCCACTGAATCGTTTCCCAAATCCTCTCTTCGTCCGTCTACTCAATTCAATCTGTCGTCACACTGTTAGAAATTTGTGTATTAATTAAAATTTCATAGCCAAGATTTATATACAGAATGTTTTGAAAATTCGGCTGAATACTCGTATGATATGAAAATTCATAATAATTTTCATTCAAAAATGGGTTTCCACTGCTACAATAATTGCCGAATCGGATCATAAAATATTGCAGAATAAACCCTTTTCAATGGATGGACTATTGATAATTGACTGAAATACCAGGATTTGTAAATTTCATTCCTGTTTGTAGAAGAAATTTCAAGATCTTTTCAACAGAGCACAAATTCCCCTTTTTGTGTTTCCCTAATTCGTCGTGAAATAAAAAAATTGTTGGCACCCCACGGCTGTCATTCTGCCGTATTTATTTATCGCTCATGTCGCATCCGGTGCTGCACCTGTCGCGTGACAGATCCGTTAGTTTTCGTGTCAGTAACTAATTGGCTTCAATTTATCCGGAGTCGCGTATAGTTTATCGTCCCGGCGCTGTACCGATTTTCCTGATAAAATTCTATGTTTTATCTCTCGTCAATTTTCTCGGTCCAAAAATCCTCCGGAAGTCTTCAACGTTTCTGCAGTTCGCGGTTGAGTAGTTGAAGAATTCTTCTTCGATTGGACGCTAAGACCCTCTCCCACCCTACCCCCTAGCCCCTAGCCCCTTCGATTGATTCGATTATGTGACAAATTGGAAGCCGGGGCTGTGGGTCTGCCCGAGATATCTTCATGTTCCACAATCGAAGTAAGTTTTCCATACACGCCCAGCAGATTCGACGTCTGTCCGATCCGAATCCGGATCCGGATGATTGAAATCTCGGTATTCCGCATGCGATATCGCATAATAACGTCCCGGCATCTCGAGCAGATGGAGGAAAAGTTTGAATATAGACTCCAGTGGAGTATGGTCGATTGGAAACCGAGATATTCCAACTACATGCCTGCAAGTATGTACTTTGAATTCAAGTGAATATATAAACATTGGTCTTCCCTTCGATGCGCTAGGGAAACATCCGCAAGAAAATCTATGACATGGTCATGATATTCCGACTGATATAATCACCCCGCGGAACAGTGTGATGTGTATGATATTCAGACTGACAGTTTGTGCAGACGTAATATGACACGATTACTTCGGTTCTTCAATATCGTTCTGAACAATAATTGAAAGATACTCAATTCATCTATACGATACGAAAGGATACGAAAGGATAGGAAAGGATTGCGGAACTCTTACTGAATGGAATTGTTGCTAACGGTAATATAATTTGATTGATAGATAGCTAATAGAAACATATTAGGAATTGTTATACAGGGTGAATTCCTGACGATGATACAGTCTGAAGTTGGCTAGAATCAAGAAATAAGCTTTCAGACACTTGGATTGGTTCGGGACTGTAGTCTGAAAGGTTGTTGGCTGGAATCGAAAAACAAACTTTGAGATAGTTTTGAACTAATCCAAGTGTCTAAAAGCTCGTTTCCCGATTCTAGACAACTTCAGACTCTGTTATCGTAAGGAAATCACTCTGTATGTAATCCAGTCACTGCTGAAGTTCAGTTTTTTCATCATATCTCTGGAACTATTGATCCTATCGTCACGAAGGTTATTAGAAAAAATGAAGATTATTAAATTCCCTACAATAAAGGTTCAATACAATTTTTTCATATCTTTAATAGTTTTTGTGTAATACAGCCGTGAAAATCACTTTCTCGGTATAGAACCTTGCAAGAATTATGTCGGTATTCACTAGTACATTGGAGAAAAACTATCAAAGATACGAGAAAAATGTATTGAACGTTTATTGTAAGGAATTTAGCAAGCTTCATTTTTTATAATAACTTCCGTTACGATAGGACCAATAGTTGTCGAGATATTATGAAAAAACTGAATTCCAGAATCCATAAAATATTCTTTTAATACTGCAGAACAGTTTTTATCGCAGGTATAAAAAGTTTAATAAAATTATTATGCGGCAAGATAAAAAAATTGAAGTAGAACATCATACTGATAGATTTTACCACACTTGTTACATATCTTCAATGGTTTTTGTGTAATACAGCCGTGAAAATCACTTTCTCGGTATAAAACCTTGCGAGAATCACGTACGTATTTACTAGTGTATTGGAGAAAAACTATCAAAGATACGAGAAAAATGTATTGAATCTTTATTGTAGAGAATTCAACAAGCTTCATTTTTTATAATAACCTCCGTGACGATAGGACCAATATTTGTCGAGATATTGCGATAAAACTGAATTCAAGAATCCATAAAATATTCTTCCAATGCTGTAAAACAGTTTTTATCGTAGGCATAAAAAGTACGATAAAATTAATATGCGGCAAGATTAGAAAATTGTACTAGAATATCATACTATACATTCTACTAAATTTCTCTAACCTGTTCCGTGAGGCAGCTTAATAGAATCCAAAGAATGAATATAGGAAAAAAAGAAGAAAAAAAAAAATTGTAACCGAATGAAAGTAAGAGAGTCGAGAGTGGTTTTGGTCTTCAGAGACCCGACTATCTTATTTTCTGTGGTAAAATGAGAAAAGGATAAGAAAGAGGATAGAGAAGGAATAAAAATCGCGAAGGCGAAAGAGGAGCTGCACGCTGAGGGTATTTTCCAGATAACATAATAGCGAAAGATGGCAGATCTCTAACGATGCAGAGATACAACTATACGTGTATCTACGTTTCTCGCGACACCTTTACCTCTGGGTTTCAGTGCTGTTGGTTTAAATTCTTCAAAAATAAAATAAAATAATTGAAAAAAAAACAGAAGAGAAATAAGAACCTCTCGACTCGTCTCGGCTCCTGCAGGCCACGAGAAATCTCGTTCGGTTTTATTAGACGTTTACATTTTGGTAATGGTGATGCGATATACGGTTTCAGCTCCTGCACGACGCAGAAAAATGATGGGGGGGCTAAGAACGAGCATCAAGAATACAATAAAAATACTTTTTACCCAGCTAATAATAATAATAAAAAAAAAAGTTAAACGAGAAGAAAATTCCGACGTGTTTTATCGACACGACAGACACGTGACGAAGATTCATTTCTCTGTTAGATACATGCGAATCAGTTTTTATGCACGATATCAAATTTCTTTTCCACACGACGTGCGTAAAGTTCGATTTTACGCACGCAAGCGTGCGTGTAATCCGACTTTATTTTTGTTCGATACATGTGCGAAAGTCGTTTTTCGCACTTGTATCGAAATATACTAATTCCTCACCGTACGCCGCGTGAAACGCGAACTTCACGCGGGGTAGTTTTTACAACCAGCTCACAGCGTAATTTGAAAGCTTGTAAATCCCAATTATCTTTTCATTATGCGAATGAACATGCAGTCAAGAATTTTTAACATCGTCGTAATATCGCGTGTGTGCTGCGTGTTGGCTGCTGATGGTTAAACGCGATCTGCTCATTTTTATTTTCCTTTTCTTTCTCACGTCGTGTATCGTGACACCCGGTGCTTTCCAGGCACTGAAAGAGTTCGACGAAGATCGATACAATCGCGAAACTCGGTAACACGAATTTTATTTATCACTTTCTAATACTCTATTAATCACTTTGGCCGTATGGCATTTTTATTCTTTTATCTGTCGTATTAGTACAATCTTTGACGAACGTTTTGGCGCAAAGATAGCTGAGAAATTCGCAAAAGTGGCAAATTTTCCGTGTTTTTTAGAATATCAGCCGCCATTTTCCTAATTTCCATGTTTTTCTCAAATTTTTCGGTTCAATCTAGGGAACCGAATCCCCAGAATAGCCCCATCTGCGGGTACTTGGAATCGTGGCAATAAGGGAGAATCCTTGGGCCTCTTCGACACTCTATATGTCTCTTAATTATCAAATTTTTTAAAACGAATACCTACCGCTGACTTTCATCGACAAAAAATGTGACAAACAATTTGGAACTGAGAAAAATAGTGTATTTTTCTTCAATTTTTCATAAACGGCATGTGAATTTTTACCCCACTTTCAGCGGTCGTAGCCTGCCTAGTCCCGTTAATAACCCAGCCTCGTTATACCGGAAACTCATTATAATTGTTTCACACACGCGCCTGAGGCTTTCAATTATTTTGGCCCGTTCTATTAATCATCGTTATCACACTATAATTGAAGGATAATCATCAGGTTTGTCTGTAATCCGACGGACCGTGAATACATTATATAATAGCGAAAAATTATGCACGGTATAATTGGATGTTTGAACATCTTTTACCTGCATCGCAGAAAATCTGTGCGATATATAATTCCGTCAGTTTCAAAGGCCTGACGTTCACTGGATATAAAGCTCTTGATTATTTCTGACGTCGATATAATAGGAGCAGGAACGTCGGTCACGTCAGTTGAATGTCATGTGATTTCCATTGAAAAATACAGGGTCGTTTCATTTTTTTTTTTTTCGTAATTCTAGTTCATTAATTTCACTCAAAAACATTTTTAACAGTTAAATTAATTCAACCTCTCACAGAAGGGGGAGAACCGGATATACGTCCATCTGCTTGAAAAAGAATCTAGAATATCCTGGAAATCTGAGGGAATTTTGTTTCTCCGGAAATTATATCCTGGAATCCTTAGGGAATTTTGTGCTCTTCGCTAAGGGAATTTTGCTAAAAGAGGTCAATTTTTCGGTTTATTGTTTTTTTGTATCTGTTTTTTGGAAATCTAAAATTAGTGTCAAATTGCAAAAGGAGACAAGTATATTTCGATTAAATTCGTGTGTCTAAGAAATTGACCGAACAAAAAAACCAAGAGACAAAAGAGTGGTCCAAGAGAGAAACTGGAAAAATTGAGAAAAAAAAATCGCCTGGAATATCCTGCAATTCTCAGAGAATCTTAGATCCTGAATTGAGTGGATATCCTGGAGAAGAGAGTCTTCTTAAATTGAGTAAATTCCAACCTAATTCAGAAGTAATAATCATGTGAACCGATGAGAATAATAAATTATGATATAAATCGGAGATCAACACCGTCCATGTACTTCAGCCCCTGATAATAATGGATAAAAAAAATCGTGCATGCATATCGGGGTTACGTCGCGGATAATAATCACGTGGGAATAAATCCAATCGGTTGTGAATCTCTGATGAAAATATCCAGCGAAGGTTGTGTGTATAAAATCGTAAAAAAAAAGAAGAAGAAAAAAATGAATATAAATAGATGCGATCAATATGTATATGCGAGAAGAGCAGGCTTCGAGCGACCTTGCGTAATGTATATGCAGGCTTATTTATGCCTGAGCATAAATTTATAACGGACTATTTATCCTTTTATTTTTCCTAGAGGCAGAGGCAGGCCTCTCACAGCTCGAGCCTAAAATTCTTATCCGGTTTCTCCATTTTTTTTTTTTATTTTATCGTATAATTCCGCTATTAGATCACGACTCCTCGACTTTTTCAACCCCTATAAAAGTCCGAAATGACACTTTTACACGTTATTACACACAGGCGAACTTCGATGCTCCCCCAACCCTGCGACAGATGCGGTTTAGACTTTTGTGAGAAATGTCTTTGCCACGCTAGGTGAGGTCCAAAGGGACAGGAATTCTCAAAGGGATACAAAATGGCGAAGGATGTGATGTAGGTTAGAAGGTGAATCCATTATTCTTATTTCTCATATGAATACATTTCATCCCTCGCTCGCAGGCATCGACCACGTTTCGTTATCATTTTCTCTTTAGCTTCATTTCTGTTACTTTTTTTTTCTCAGTGTAGCAGTAATACGACGATATTATCGATATTTTAATACGCCTGACCTACGTCGGTTTGAGTTCGATATCAATAAATCATTCGGTCTACAGATGCAGATGCTGTAAAATTTCGACTAAAAATTATAGCAACTTCGACGCTAAACGATTTTTGAATTCCACCCACGCGTTGTGAAAGCCACACGTAGGACGGAAGGGAAATTACGGTGCTGCGTTATATCCTTCCAAAGAGAAGAAAAAGAGACACACAAGAAGATGAAAGCAAACCAAGAAGCGAATAAAAATGAACAAAAAACCTCTCGAGGATGTGTCGTCGCGTCTCAATCGTGCGGAATTTTTCCTTCTATACGTGCAGAAGTTCGAACTCGTGTTCAGTCAGACGTGTCTGACTCTCAAAAATGAAGAAACAAAAAAAAAGGTTGAATTTCTTTTCTCTTTTTCAGTGGCAGAACAGAAAAAGAGTATCGAGGGTCGCCACGGCTCAGCCAATAACTCGAAATTGTTCGGGTCGACTCTGAGCCACCCTTCGCCTCGGGGTTCATTTCGTACATATACGAAGGTATACTGAACGGAATTAGGGGAGGAAAAGTGGATCGAAACTTCTATTTTTGAACGAAGAAAATACGCGGGGAGCTTCGTGATGAGGAGAGCCTCATTATGTCATTACAACATGGATCGTTAAGCAGATTCTGGAAGACGTACATTTCGAGCCCTGAAGCTTTCCCCGAGGAAAGAAAAATGCTGTCTCTTGTTTTTAGGGTAAAAGTTTGACCAGCTTTCCTCATAAAGATTCCCAATATTGGTACCCTTTTTCTTTGTATTCTGGTAGTATTTTATTCTTCCCCCCAATTCGAAGTACGTGACAGGATCGTTGTCGTGAAATTTGCGAGAGTTCTGTCCATTTTGAAGAGAAACAAAAAAAATTGTTTCCGTCGTTTCTGCAGCGATGGAGAGACGGAAGTGTAAAAGTTTAGTGAACTATTATGCACACGGGGCGAGGGTTACTCTCCGACAAACTCTGTTGCAAATAGAAGTCGAGATTTACATGTATGTACACCTCGGCTTCGTGTTGAGAAATTTCTATCGCAGCTTGCGAAACTCTGAACCAGAAACCAGCTTTTATCTCTCACGACTATTTCTATGGAATTTGGAGAACGTGATGAATATAAATATCGCTGATTAAATTCCGCGACGAAAAATAGTTCATCAAATTAACTAGATCTTAAGATTAAATATTGTGTTCAAGAAGAAGCTTTTTCGGGAGGTTCATCCAAGCCTCTCAGAGTTTGTGTTAATTCAAGTACGAAACAATCGATTATAGAGTTTTTCCCGAATTAAAGTGCGAAGTTTGGATGGTAGAAATCCAATTTTCACCCCGTTAGGAATGAAGTTTAATTAATCACGTTTAATAAAGGAACAATTTCATCCCCATTGTTGGGCGCGAGCTTCTGGCCTGATTTTCCACTATTGTATTTCCACCAGCTGTTTACCCACTGCTGAGTGATTGGTTTAATCACTTTATCATTTTACGCGGTTTCTATGTAGATTTTCAGACAATAGAAGCTCCGAGTTTTCCAGACAGTTCCGCAACAATCACCCGGCTCGTTCTGATTTTTTTTTTAACAAATTCGAGGTCTTTGGCACCAACGAGTGCCTGAAAAACCGACCATCTACGCGGCTACAGATATTCGAAAGCTAGTGGCGAGGCGGGCACGCAGCCAAAGATAAAACGAGGGAAAGCACGAGCTCCGTTAGGATCTGCTCGAGCTTTTGCCTCATTGTGTTTCTCGCCTAGCTTGGCTCGAGTCGTTCCAGCACCGAAACAAAGCAAAAAACGTCATGAGCTTATCAGGAGCTTGTGGTAATTGAGACGCGAGCTTGAACGAGAAAGCAAAAGAAATTAGCAACTGTCTCGTTAAGAGGGTCCCGAGGGCACTCAATTACTGAGGAACAACTTTACCCCCCCTCCGGATGTTGAGTTTATCCAGCACCCGGAAATGCGACGAGGTCGAAGGTAGGATATCAGTCAGGATAAGAAATATGTTTCCGATGGCACTCTGGCGAAGCAACAAAAACCGGGTCCTCAGAACCTTAATTGGACAGAGATCGAGACGCTGAGATAAGTCGCGAGATATTGGGCGAGGATGATCTGCTCTGTCTTAGCTTCTGTCCCGGACATCCGCTTTATCGAACGGTGTAAAGTCGTTGGGTGGTAATCTAGCAGACGGGATAAATTCGCGAATTCGTTAATTTACACTTTCAAATCGATGATACAGGGTGGCTCGTTTCACGTGTCGATAATGGGAGGGGCTTAAAGCTTAACTTGCAAACTATCAGACGTAGATTTGACGTCAAAAACGCATTTCGAGGCTTGGATTGACAGCTTTGAAACGCTTTTTTGAAATCATCGTGTCAAATTTATGTCACTTTAAGCCCCTCCCATTTTCGACCAGTAAAATGGGCCACCCTGTATACAATTATTTGAAGTGTGTAATGTGAGGCTGTTATTGTAGGTTCTTGAATCGTTTTCAGAAATCTCGTCGTCTTGATGGGATAAAATCGTGAATTCATTAATCTACACTTTGAAGTCGATTATACAGGGTGGCTCGTTCCGCGTGTCGATAATGGGAGGGGCCCTAAGTGGCTTAACTTTCAAACTATCAGACGTAGATTTGACGACAAAAACGCATTTCGAGGCTTGGATTGACAGCTTTGAAACGCTTTTTTGGAATCATCGTTTCAAATTTATGTCACTTCAAGCCCCTCCCATTTTCGACCAGTAAAATGGGCCACCCTGTACATAATTCTTTGAAGTGTGTAATGTGAGGCTGTTATTGTAGGTTCTTGAATCGTTTTCAGAAATCTCGTCGTCTTGATGGGATAAATTCGCGAATTCATTAATTTACACTTTGAAGTTGATTATACAGGGTGGCTCGTTTCACGTGTCGATAATGGGAGGGGCTTAAAGCTTAACTTTCAAACTATCAGACGTAGATTTGACGTCAAAAACGCTTTTCAAGCTTGGATTGACAGCTTTGAAACGCTTTTTTGAAGTCATCGTTTCAAATTTATGTAACTTTAAGCCCCTCCCATTTCCGACCAGTAAAATGGGCCACCCTGTATACAATTCTTTGAAGTGTGTAATGTGAGGCTGTTATTGTAGGTTCTTGAATCGTTTTCAGAAATCTCGTCGTCTTGATGGGATAAATTCGCGAATTCATTAATTTACACTTTGAAGTCGATTATACAGGGTGGCTCGTTCCGCGTGTCGATAATGGGAGGGGCCCTAAGTGGCTTAAGTTTCAAACTATCAGACGTAGATTTGACGACAAAAACGCATTTCGAGGCTTGGATTGACAGCTTTGAAACGCTTTTTTGGAATCATCGTTTCAAATTTATGTCACTTTAAGCCCCTCCCATTTTCGACCAGTAAAATGGGCCACCCTGTACATAATTCTTTGAAGTGTGTAATGTGAGGCTGTTATTGTAGGTTCTTGAATCGTTTTCAGAAATCTCGTCGTCTTGATGGGATAAAATCGCGAATTCATTAATCTACACTTTGAAGTCGATTATACAGGGTGGCTCGTTCCGCGTGTCGATAATGGGAGGGGCCCTAAGTGGCTTAAGTTTCAAACTATCAGACGCAGATTTGACGTCAAAAACGCATTTCGAAGCTTGGATTGTCGGCTTTGAAACGCGTTTTTGAAATCATCGTTTCAAATTTATGTCACTTTAAACCCCTCCCATTTTCGACCAGTAAAATGGGCCACCCTGTATACAATTCTTTGAAGTGTGTAATGTGAGGCTGTTATTGTAGGTTCTTGAATCGTTTTCAGAAATCTCGTCGTCTTGATGGGATAAATTCGCGAATTCGTTAGTTTACACTTTTAAATCGATTATACAGGGTGGCTCGTTTCACGTGTCGATAATGGGAGGGGCTTAAAGCTTAACTTGCAAACTATCAGACGTAGATTTGACGTCAAAAACGCATTCCGAGGCTTGGATTGACAGCTTTGAAACGCTTTTTTGAAATCATCGTTTCAAATTTATGTCACTTTAAGCCCCTCCCATTTTCGACCAGTAAAATGGGCCACCCTGTATATAATTCTTTGAAATGTGTAATGTGAGGCTGTTATTGTAGGTTCTTGAATCGTTCTCAGAAATCTCGTCGTCTTGGGATAAATTTTGCTTACGATTCAATTTCACCGTCAAAATTGTACCCGCTAAGTCAAAGTCTGTGATTATACAGTCGCTCAGAATTAAGCCAGAGCACTTTGAGACTCAAGCGGCTGTTATTCAAAGACCGAATAGATTTAGACAGATTTCTCTGAAACCCTTCACGGATCTGAACGGTTGTACCCGACGTAATCATACATTTATCCCACGCAAACAGAATAAATAGAACAGAAACCTCTAGAATAACAAAATCTTCCGAAATTTCCAAAATTCTTTCAAGAACCCAAAAATTATTTTGAACTAATTCTTCGAGCATGGATTCAACGAATGATACTTTGGGATATTCAATTTTTGAGAATTAGTCATTTTTGAAATTATACTTGACTCTTTTGAGATCGTAGAATAAAATTCTTACGTCAATCAAGTTCTTCTATATTATTTGTAAAATCCATTTAAAAAATTGCGAATGGCATAGTGAATTTAATTTTTCGGGATATTCTTTAGACTCTCAAGATAAATGTGCAAAAAATCGAGAAAATACAAATTCGATTCTTTGTCGTTACGATTCTGCGACGTCTGCTTGAAATTATATTGTTAAATTTCGAAACCTCCCTCCAAAGATAGGAGTTTCACGAACATTCACCCCTCGCCCATTGATATTCCCCAAAGATTTAGCTAATTTGTATTCGGTATGCGCGAAGGTGAATCGCACCAATGTTCCGTAGGGTAATTCACAAAGTTTATGTCACTTCGTGAAGACAGTGGAGTGAATCCTTCAGTACGTATCAAATACTAGAATTCCCACTATCACTCGCTCTCGTTGCTCATTCTCATTATAACACTCAATTTTAACCCCTAGCTGAATAACTGAACAACTTTAACTGAATAACTTCGAGGTATAATGAAAAACGTTCATTTATCAATTTCACTGGTCACACCACGCCAAAACTGGGTGAAATGAGTTCATTTTTTGGATTTTTTCTTCCTACAATATCGACTACAATTCCCATGTAGAAATTATCTTTCAATATTTTATAAATTTGATAATAATTCAATATTTAATATTCCAATAATTTTTCCCAAAAGGGCCATGGATAGTTTTTCCCATTTGTGATTCAATTTCCACATGGAAATTAAAGTTCGCAAATTTTGGAGGCGATGAAAAGCACGATCACTGCCAAAATAATCGTCCGATTGATTCCAAATTTGAAAGGAATATTCCCAACAGGAATTCCCATGGTGTAACCTAGGATTTTCTTCATTCTATCTCAAATTGTGAAAATGGTACCTGTTTGTGTATATTTCGTGCTTTTCAAGCCTCTAAACGCTCACAAAAAAATTTATAACTAATCACCGGATGAGCATATCCAAAAAATCCTAGACTAAACCATAGATAATCCTGTTGGGAATATGCCCGCCTAAAAATTGGTGAACTTGTAGTAAATATGCTCGACAATGAAGCCTTGAAAATTGAATGAGTTTCACCCAGTCGTTGCATGGGAAAAAAATCTCAGATTTGTGTTCATATTAGTGACCCTTAAAATAGACTCGTATGAATCCTCGCTTACAATGATGAAACAATTTCAGTTTACACCCGATCAGCATCTGTTAGATTTCTCGTTCCAAAGTTCCGGTTTACTCGTTCTAAATTCGTCCGATTATACCGTTATTTAAAATCAAATCGATCAAATTATTCCTTTGATCATGAGATATTATATTCGACGAAATTCGTCTACTGGATTCTATTTATTCATTTTTTTCATGGATTCCTCTTTATCGGGTTACCGGAAAATCGGAAATCCATCAAAAGCCCAGGAACCGAAAAACTCCGCGAGTCTTTCGACAAATACTTCGACAAAAAAAAAAATACTACTAACTCCGAGTCGTGTATCGACGTAGAAATTTCTGTTCTCAAAGAGAAGCTTTACGGCATTGACGCCCAGATAAAAGAGGGCTATGCCATAGAGTAAATATTGAAGAGGAAAAAACGATCCCTAGAAACATTCCTGACGGTTCTGTTTATTTGATTTTTCGCACGAGCTTTGCTCCGCTAAGCGGCTGACTAACTCTCTATAAAAAAACAAGATAAAAAGCTTGAAAAAACTATTAAATGCATCGTGCAGAGAAGCTCAATTAACTTTACAACGTCAGGTTCCATGCGAGCACGCGATCACTAGTCATATTCATATGCGATATATTGTCTAAACTCTAGAATCTAGGTCAATGGAAGAGATTTTGGCGGATAAAACCCATTAGCTTATCAAAGTTGGCTAATTAACGAATCCTAGGGTGAAAAGTTTAACGACTAAACTTGATTCTGATATTTTATAGACATTTTTTTTTAAACTTTCCTTTTCTCTATCTTTTTTGTCGCATGAGCCGCGAGGGATTCGAGACAATGAGGAACTGAAGTGGTCATACCTCACGGCATGTTGTAACTACTGTTCTTGTTTGGCATTAAAAAATAACAAAAAAGAGCTTTTGTTCCTTAAATCCACGGCTGAGGTACCGCGAGTGTAGAGAATATACGTGATATCGAGGAGGGTTCTACACGAAGGGTTGAAATTTCGTCGTTATTTGGATAACAGGAACATGCATGAGGAGATAAGTTAACGGATGAAAGGCTCACTCCGCTCTGGTACCGGCAATACTAGGGGAGAATCGGGGAAAACGGAGATATTTGTGTTTGAAACCAAAGGAATCACGATTCAGGATCAATCTGGGATCAACCATCTATGAACAATTATCTAGCTGCTATAAGGACGATATTTTGTGATTTTGAACCGTCGAGCTAAAAAAATACTCTTCTAGATTGTGAGTCGATTTGAATTTGTAAAAAATCGCGAATAAAATGGGGACCGTGGCTAAAAATCGATACATCAAGTGGATTTTGATTTTTAATAGATAATCGACCATGTTTAATTAAGATAAAAATTCAATCAAGGTTACAGACCCGGTGATTACAATCAATTTTTGGATTTCAATGCACAGTTATTTCCGCTGAACTGCAGATCGCATCTCGCTGTCAGCCAGAATCAGAAAATCCCCATTTTCCCAAGTCTACCCTACAAGCCCTAAAGGAAAGCTAGTCAAAATCCTGGATGAAGAGATAACGATTCTCCTTTACATGCAAATGAATCCAAATCCTCGAAAATTGTCGAACCAGACGTAAGAGGGTAAAAGAACAGTCTACATGTTCTTTTGACAATGAGCAGATTCCGCGAATCCCTTTCAAAAATCTCGCGGAATCCACCAGCTGGATGGAAAAGTCGACGCGTAACGAGCGGTTCGGACCTCGTGGAAATAGGCTTGAATCGAGGAACAGAGACTGTAACCCCGTCCGGAGTTAGAAAGAGGGTGGAAAATCGAAGTGGTTCAGCTTCCGCATATCTCTTCAGACGCTCCCTTCATTTATGGTTATGAATAGGGCTTTAGGTCCGACGTTTCTCGAACTTTTGGCAAAAATTTTCTGATTTCTTTGAGCCTCTTGAATGAGGGCATCGGAACAAGATCCACGAGCCAAGGGGTGGAAAATTTATTCCGAGCTTGGCACCGAAATCGGATGAAATCTCGCGCTCGAAGAACCCACGGTTCCTACACCGTAAAAAATGTCGCGTGACTAATGGCATAAGGTCGTAAGCGCCAAAAACGCGATTTTGGTGGCAAAAGGTCGTATAATTTTTTTTTTCACGTCATTCGCTCCGAAAACGGTCAAAACGTATAGATCAATTGAAATTACGAGTTCGAAAAATGTAAGTGCAAAAGGTCGTAAGCGCCAATTTTTTTCAAATTTTTTTTTCACGATTTTTTCAAATAGCCGTAAAAACTCGTGAAACGCAAAGAAAAATCGAAATCGACGTCCTTTCGAAAATTTCGATAAAAAATATTCGTACGTAACTGCAGAAGGTCGTAAGCGCCAATTTTTTATTTTATTTTTTTTTTTCACGATTTTTTCAAATGGCCGTAAAAACTCGTGAAACGCAAAGAAAAATCGAAATCGACGTCGTTTCGAAAATTTCGATAAAAAATATTCATAGGTAACTGCAGAAGGTCGTAAGCGCCAATTTTTTATTTTTTTTTCACGTTTTTTTCAAATAGCTGTGAAAACTCGTGAAACGCAAAGAAAAATCGAAATCGACGTCGTTTCGAAAATTTCGATAAAAAATATTCATAGGTAACTGCAGAAGGTCGTAAGCGCCCAACTTACGACCTTTTGCACTTACATTTTTCGATCTCGTAATTTCAATTGATCTATAGGTTTGGAACGTTTTCAGAGCGATTGGCGTGAAAAAAAAAAATTATACGACTTTATGCCATTATAAACAGCAAAACGTCGTATAATGGCGCTTACGTCCTTATGTCATTAGACACGCGATGTGGTTGGAAGTTTCATTCACACGAAGGAGTCACGAAATCGATTCTGATTTTAGTTAAATTATTCCACAAATACGACGGATTTGGTGGAAAATTTTTCAAAATTTATCCACAATTTCGCATTTTTGTGACAAATATTGAAAATTTGTGCATAAATTCAAAGAACGTGAATACCGATTCACTCTGCTGTACTAAATTTGTAATTTTACAAGACTTTCGTTTAGTTAATGTGTACTGTGAATTCACAACAATTTTTTACTAGGGATCTACCGGATAGCGAAGAAAATCGCCCAATGTTGTATTTTCAATGTTCAAGTTGGAACATTAAAGCGTGAAACTAAGGATTTTCATTTCCTGCTTATTTCGTTCTTGTCACTTTGATTTTGTTCCATTTCTATCACCTTTACACTGACTTCTATGGATGTGAATGAGGTCAAAAAGAAATAAGAATTTATGAGGATAATCATCTTCTGAACAGTATATTGAAAATTTGTATTGCTGTCCGGATATCCGGCACATCCCTATTTTTACAGTGCGGCGGGATACGTGACCCGGAATCGATTCGAGAATTCAAAACGACGCGTTTGACTAAGAAACGGAATTCCATCAGCGTTACGAGACACGGGGGGATTATTCCGGTTTTTTTTCGCGTTACAGACTCCGGGGGGAGCCGAACGAGCCCGAAGTGGAGTCTGATATGCAGCGGAGAACGAGCCAGGGTCTGATAATAGCGACCCAAGGTGTTACCTCGCCGTGCGGAAAATCCACCGTGTAAAGAACTCCCATGCCGGTGGTATAAAGCTCCGAGCTTTTGTACCCGGGTCACAAAGGCACGAGACCCTCTTCCGCTCTATCTCTTCATTTATTACTGTAATAATAACGACACGAGATACTTGAACATAGTTTTTCTCTTCCCCTTCTTCAGGTCACACACATCTTCGTGTCGATTTTATAATCTCTTTGACAAGTTTCCCGCGCGGTATCCGCCGTGAAACTTACTCCCTGCGAACTTTGGATTGATTACGAAGTTCCTTTTTTCTTCTTATCTCGCTCATTACAATCACGTCGAGTGACCCTTGTAGAAAAATACTATTGGATACCCGAATTCACCATTCAGCACCATTAACATTGAATAGTATTCAATAGTTTTCAACAATAAATTGAATAGTTTTCGAGAGCTTTCAATAATGAATTCGGAATTCTTTGTTTTTGGTGAACCCTTGCAGAAAAATACTATTGGATGTCCGAATTTTTCATTGAGCACCATTGAAATTGAATAGTTCTTAATAATAAATTGAATAGTTTTCAAAAGCTCTCAATGATAAATTCGGCCATCCAATAGTATTTTTCTGTGAGGGGAGTAAGTTTCTCAGATACAATTTTTCTTTTCAGACTTTTTGCAAAGACTATTTTTCGATCGAAAATCGACGTACGAAGATTCTGAAATGTTATGGTAAACGTAACGAAATGTATTCCCGGTTCTAGAGGGACGATAAATGGCCAGATTCGAACTCGGATCTAGTATCAGGTGTTTGAAATATTCGGAAAGATCTCGAGAAAGAATTTTTCATATTTCAAGACATTAATTTGATGTGAGACAGTTTGAAGATTCATTGCTTCACATACTTCAATGTTCTCGAAAAAGCTCCTTATTCTTCTCTCATTCTCTTCGAATCGTGTTATAAAAGTTTGTATATTTTTCTGCTCATACCCAGGAGAATCGCAGTAATCTTGACCGAGACAGAGACTAGAGGCGAATGTATAGATAAAATGGGAAAGCAGAAGAAGAATAATATTGGCTGAATAGTACGAAAATTTCCTCCAGCTCGAACTCAAACGAGCTTTTCTACTATATCGCCTTTGAATCCTGCACAGTTTCTGAATTGAAGAATGGAAATTGCCGGGGTCGTGCTTTATTTACCATAATAATGTAAATAAACCCGACTTCTCGAGATCTTCGATTTCTGAGCTTGCGAGAGCTTCCGACATCGATAAATCTCGCGAATTCCTACATCATATTCCATAGCAATAACCGATGCGTTTTTCCTCAGCAATAAATTCTCCCCATCTTCTCATCTTCTTCCCCCTGAGCTTTCTTTGTGTTTTAATCTTCCAAGCACACGCTGCGCTGGGGTGGAAAAAAAATATCTTCCAGTTGGTGATTCTCTGAAACACGAGGCTAGTTATCAGCCCGAGGGAGAGAATAAGCCTAAGAAAGACGTTAACCGAACGATGAGACGGGGAGAAAAAGAAAACAGGGGTGATCATCATCCCCTAAATCTACCAGATGTCCCAAACTCGGAGCTTTTTCATTTTATCGCAGAAATTTATTCAGCCTCTCTTATACGAAAAAAAAATGGCCCGAAAATGAGGCGATTATTTTATCAGAAGGCTTATCACTTCAATCAGTAAATTTACCTCTGGCCTAAATCGCTCAATCTTTGAACAATCTTTAAGCTGAATAAATAAATCTCTGACTTGATAAATTTCATCTATTTTTATCTATGCTTCTATTCCTAGCTGTCACGGTGATAGAAAATCGAATGATGGGTCATATGGAGAAATTGAAACGGAATCAACAGAAGTTTTCGTACATTCCAGGGTTTTTTGGAATCACTGACGTTAAATCAATCCGGTTGACTGGTGGGTAAAATTTGTTCAGCGTAATTTGGTTAAACTGATAAATTGAAAACCCATCTCAAACAAACTTGGCTTACTAATCTCGAGTTTGAACGGGACTCGGTTAAGCCTTCGTGTTCACTGAATATGGTAGGAGGTGAGGGCGAAGTACTGTCAATAGTTGAGCTCGCTAATCGCCTCTGGATGATCGTTAATGAACAGATATGCAAATATGGACTTAATTATCCACGGAGTGACCGAAAAGCCGCGGATTTATCCAATTTTGGAATAGGTACATTCTTTATTTGAGATAAAGAATAATTATCCCCATATAGCAACCCGTGTTCATTTTGCTGTAAAAATAATCGGAAGCAACCAACTCCAACCTATTGATTAATGTACCGGCACAGATGAAACTCGATTACTGAGCTTCGGGCAATGGGAATGCTTGGCAATTAAAACGGAGTAATCGACACGGGCTTATGTTAATAATCGCAGTAAAACCGGCCCGTTAATGATAGTGACCATCGCATGGATTTCCACATCGACAAAGATTACCAAATGTAGTTTAGAATTTAGAGCAACAGCGTGCAGGAATTAAAACAAATATTCCAGAATGTTATCACCGAAGCTTTTACGTCGATTACAAAAATTGCATTAATTTAAAAGAAATGTTAGAAGTAAAAAAAGTAAGAACACATCCTGGGACACTTTGTCCTGTTGCGAGGGGTTGATCTGATTACTGTTATAATCTGTGTAATTTCTTGTAATCTTTCTGTAATCACTTGAAATATCATTGTGATCTTCCTATATTATCCTCGAAATTTTCATGTAATCTTCGCCTTTGTGATCTTTTGTAATATTTCTGTAACTTTTGCAATTTTTTAAGTGATCACTGGAATATTCCTGCGATCTTTGGGTAATTCTTGGGATGTTTTGTAATCTATTGTAGATCCTATAATCTATAATCTATGTTGTAATCGCTTGAAATCTTATTGTAATATTTAGTAATAATTTGTGATAATTTTTTGTAACATTTTGCGATCTTGCAATTTTTATGTTATCACTGTAATTCTTGTAATCTTTACAGTTTATATGTATAATCACTGTAATTTTTGTAATTTCTCCAATTTTTATGTAGTAACTGTAATTCTCGTAATCTCACGTAATTCTTTCAATATCCCGTAATCTTTTCAACCATTTGTAATTGTAATCAGCCTCCTGGATTTTCGCATCTCGTAATGAACCCCTCGTCTCGTTAATTATCTCCGACAGTGTCGTTACAAAACTAGACCATAACGCGATAGAGACGGATTTCGTGAAATGGAAAAGGAGAAGGACGCCCTGGTGAAAATAATTTCTACGCCAAACTACGAAAAATACCGAAGCGTAAAAATGCGTAGAAAAACGAGGTTTTTCGTAATAATTCATAATTTTTCGTAATTTGTCGTAGTTGTTCGTAGTTTTGGAAGTAGAAAACTACGAATTTTCATGAACAATTACGAAAATCTACAGTTTTCCCACAACGGAATATCAATTCTACGAGTATCTACGGGAATCTACGAATATCTACAAACGGAATGAAGCTGAATGTTCTTGTCTTGAGTTGTCGTAGTTTTTCGTAGTTTTGGAAGTGGAAAACTACGGATTTTCTTGAACAATTACGAAAATCTACAGTTTTCCCACAACGGAATATCAGTTCTACGAGTATCTACGGGAATCTACGAAAATCTACAAACGGAATGAAGCTGAATGTTCTTGTCTTGATTTGTCGTAGTTTTTCGTAGTTTTGGCAGTGGAAAACTACGGATTTTCATGAACAATTACAAAAATCTACAGTTTCCCGACAACGGAATATCCCTGGTAAAAATAATTTTCACGTCAAACTACAAAAACTGTCAAATCGTAGAAATGTTCAGAAAATCGGAATTGTTTGCAATTCCTCGTAATTTTTCGTAGTCTTTCGTAGTTCCGGAAGTAGAAAACTACAAAATTTCATGATTAATTATGGAAATTTACATCTTTCAAGCAACAGAATATCTTTACTACAAATATCTACGAAAGTTTACGAAAATCTACGACCATGATCAACCCGAAAAATTTTCGTAGATTTTACGGAATATGGTAGATAAGAATTGCACAAACTATGAATATCTACGAACATTTACAGAAATTTACGACTGAAATGTATGAGAATCTTTTTACGTAGATCGCAAGTATAAAACTACAAAAAATTACGATAATTTAGAATTTTCTACAACAAAAGTGAAAAGTCTAATTGCCGGAAGGATTTGATTAAACTTTGGCGATTGTTTGTTGAATAGTACGAATTTCTACGCAAAATTACTATAATGTATGATTTTCTACGAAAAGCTGGCAGAATATGAAGCTTAACGTGACAAAGCTTTTCAAATATTCAGTTGAAGTTCCATGTCAGTCACTAACTTCATGTTGCCAGAAAATGTCAAGTTCTGCAAGGAGATGAATTTGGGCGAGTTGAAGACCATACATCTGGGGATCACCGAGGTTAAGCAACATCGGACGCGGTCAGTGCTTGGATGGGTGGCCCCTAAAAGTGAGCTAGGTTCAAATCCTTCTGGGGGTAAATTTTTTTTTTTTTTTAATTTTAAATTCAATAATTCCATCAACGTTGAGTAGATTTTTTCTAAAAATAGGTCGAATTACTATGAAATCGCTTCGTTTATTAAATTGCGGTACGGGTAGGATCCAGGTACAATCCCAAAACTCGCTTCTACAACTATCTACGAAAAAACTACGAGGAACTACGATAAACTATGAATACCTAGAAACGACAATTCATATAGACATCGAATTTCATTCTACAACTATCTACGAAAAACTACTCTGTACAAAATCTGGCGTAAAAATAAACTACGAAAAGTCCGAAATCCGATACTTTTTCGTAGATTCTTTTCGTAGTTTGGCGTAGAAATTATTTTCACCAGGG
>JAEUYN010000808.1:0-309248 GCA_018257835.1 Euura lappo | reverse complement strand
TTCCACGTCAAATCGACCGAAAAAACGGGATTTTTTCCCTGACCCCTTTCGATCTTCTTGTCCTTTTGCACAGTCGAACTACATGTTGAAAGGATGAACTGTGATTTTTTTCAGATTTTTTTGACTCATCATTCTATCACGAAAAATAATCGAATAAATTTATTTTCAATTTTTTTTATTTTTCACGCCTACATAGCTCAAAACGTCAACAATGTATGAAAAAAGTTCCAATACCAAAATTTTGAGGCTTTTTGTGAACTTTTCGAGAGTATTTTCATCAGATTTTTAATACCCCGTTCAAGTGTAGTTTTAATACAAAATGAGTGGAAATCATTCATAACTCAAAAGTGCCCTGATCGAATTGGCTGAAATTTATGCACAGCCCGTCTTTGACAATGCCAAAGGTTGTCTGAAAATTTCAAAGTGGGCCGAGCAGTGATTCAAAAGATACATCAACAAATATTCGCACAGTGGCAAGAATTCGGCGATTATGAGGTCGCAAAAAAGTTTTTTTGGCCACGATTCGAAAATTCAACATTAAAATTCATTATTCTTGTCTACCTACTGGTGATCGCCCTTGAATTTTTGAACTGCGGCCGAAAAAACTTTTTGGCGTCCTCATAATCGCCGAATTATCGCCACCTTGCGAATATTTGTTGATGTATCTTTTGAACCACTGCTTAGCCCACTTTGAAATTTCCAGACAACCTTTGACATTGAAAAAGACATGCTGTGTAAAAATTTCAGCCAATTCGATCAGGGCACTTTTTTGTTACTGAAGATTTTCGAAGATTTTTAACCAAAACTACAGTTTCGCGAGGCACAAAATATTGCAAAAAATTATTTTCAGAAATTTCAAAGAAAGACGCGAAACTTTTGTATGAGAACTTTTTTCATTGCTCATCTGGATTTCAAGCTATGTTGGCTTGAAAAATCAAAAAAAACGCTAAAAGCTGATTATTTGACCAGCTGTAGTGAAAAAATACTTGGTCAGAAAAATCTGACAAAATTTACAGTCGATCCTTTCAACGTGTACTTTCACTGTGTAAAAGGGCAAACAGATCGAAAGGGGTCAGGGAAATCAGCCGGTCGATTTGACCTGGAATCCCCTTCTATTCTCCTTTATTCCCGTATCAGCGACGCGTTTACGGCGTTACGTGACGTCCTGGGTCACCCGGGGCGGTTCGGAGCCGGTGCATATAGCGCGATTAAAGAACGCGTCACGCCGGAATATCCCGGCCGAATGCGTGACATGAATTATGCATCGGCACGGAACACAAACTGTTCCCAGGTACATCTGGAACTTTGCACCGAAGTGCAACAAACTCTGGGAACTTTGATACAATTTTTATTGCAGGTTGTTAAAAATATTCTCCACGAATTACTAGACTGCAAAAGTCGTATTCAATTTCGTACTGGATGTAATAAAATCACGAAACACGGAGAGAGTTGCGCGACTCTTCGGACCGGTTGATGATAAACGGCACTGATTTAAAGCCGGAACGCGACCGGCTCTTCCTCTTCCTCTTCCTTTCCGCGCCGTCGCCCCTCCTTGTATTTGGGAAACTAATATAAACTTTCGAGTGGAACGGTGGCCGTGTCGAAAGTCCTCCGCACGAACCAGAGGACACTCGAGTCTACTCTACCCGCATGAACGGAATTTAGTGAAAATTTGGTCAAACGTTTTTCCCCCTATTGAATAAAATCGACATATATTTTAATTAAACAGGTTTTTTTTTCAAATTCCTTTTAATTCGTAGGCGTATGCGGCCCCGCACAATGCACCGTCTTCCGTCCCTCCTACTCTCGAATGTGCACCCTAGTACGGGCGTAGGAAACCGAAACCCTTTTCCGCTAATGGTGGCAGGCTGTGTCCTGTGTCCTGTGTCGAGTCGGGGTCGTCGTCATAAAGAAGGGCGAATCCCGACCGGGGTGCAAATAGAATGGGTACGCACTACCAGCGACGGGGAATAGGGCTCGACGAACAAAGGGTTTAAATACCAACTATACTCGTTGATAGATATATCGCAGAACCCCCCAGAGAGTGCGGACGGTATTAAAGCGGAGGTAGTGTAGGGTAGGGTAAGGTCAGCTGGTGACATAAGCGTCGTGGTTTTTTTTGTTCTTGTTTTTCTGTTTCTGTTCTTTAGGAGCAAATTCTTATCGGTCGATTATTACGCAGAGATTGCCGACAGATATTATCAGATAGCGAAGTTTGTCACTCGAAACACGAACGAACGAAGTGGGGGGGTCTGACGCGGGAGACAATTTGCCAAGTGAACGAACAACCAAACTTCGTGTTACGTTGAACTTGATACAATTAGAATTCGTAGTCAGTATCTCAAGCCGAAATTTAACGCCTGTTTTGAACCTCAAGCGCCTAAAATTGCATTAAATCTACAAATCCTCGTGATGTAGGTGAAATTATTGTAAAAAATCTTCAAATTTCATATTTGTGTCTTAATTTTGAAAAAATTATACTGACATTCACTTTTCAATCATTATATTTCAATAAAATTGTCATTTTCTCGTTGATTCTGCAACATTTTGTGATACAAATTTTATGCGCTAAAGAGGATATGAATTTCTATAGAAAAATAGTTCACAACTAAGGATCAAAACAGATGTTGAATTTCTTCAGTTAACTTTCATTCAGACCTTGTGCCGATGTTCAGAGTGCTGCGAACTTTGATACGGAATGAAAGAGGACCGTTTTCTTTTTTTATTTCTAAATCGATATCGTTGGGGCTTGAAAACTTTTTATCCAAGAAAAGAAAGAAGAAAGGATTACGATTTCCTCCAGGGATAAAACGCAGAGGATTCTCCCTAAAATATGATCGCTATTCAAAAGTTCTCGAGATCCTGATGGTATGCGATTAAAGTGAAGGTAAAAAATCGTATCATCTTCTGGATTTCATATCTCTAACTTGAATAACAAGAAAAAAAAAAGAGAAAAAAAAATGAATTTCGTGTACACAGCAAAGACGCTTAATTTAACCGTGAGAGTTGGCACAGGTGTAGTTTGTTAACTAGCATCGAGTGTTTGCTCACGACATGTGGGTAACGGTCAATATGTAGTCAGCCGCGTACGCGAGTCATCGGAATCGCGTTCCCAATCCATATATTTTTCGAACGAGCGAACGAACGTACGAGTGACTTTTAGTGAATCTAAATACAGTCGCGGTAACTGCGGAATGAAAAGAGCGACCGGCTACCATTTTTGAGTGTAAAAACTAGATAAAATAAACACGGTATACCTATGAGATAACTTTGCGAAAATCCGGGACTCTCCATGGATCTTGGTAAAATGATGTTAGCATGAAAGGAATGCTCGCAGTTTGTGTAATCAGGTTTCTTGTAATCAGTTACTCAACCTTCGCCCGTGCCTGCAGCACCGGTTATATTATTAGAGTGCAGGACAAAATGGTGGTAAATCAATACGCACTACGAGCGGCGCACGTGCAACGAGCCAATAAACCGCGACGAGTAACCCGGTTAGATTTGTGTCTTGACCAACTTATAATCTACCTACATTAGACCGAAGGGATCTGAGGAAGAAAGTTTTCAAAGAAAGTATTTCATCTTCTCTCTTTTCCGTTATTTCGTCAAGCTGAAAACGCACTTCGAGAGTGAACTTGAAAATCTGTTCGGGTTCTCCCTATATATACCTAAATCGTCAGAGAGTGAAACTTTTCCTGAGCGAATAGAAGTTTGTGGCCTAGTTTTACGGTGGACGACGCCCTTTTGCCTCCCTAGGGGATCATCGTGTGGACGAATACGCGGTTAGAGACTCCCGCTTCGCTGTAGCGGCATAAAGTTTTTCTTCTATTTTTATTGCCATCTATTTTTAGGGTTATTCGGTTTTGCCAGCGCGCTTCGCTACACGCGAGTCTTTGAATATTTTTTACGCAGAGAAAAAGAAAGAAAGAGAGCGAGAGAGAGAGAGAAAGAAAGTTTGTTGATAAACTTATTTTCGACGCGGCTGTTACGGGGTAAAAATAAAAAAATATGATACAATTTCTCGACTCTCGTTGCGCGAAGGTAGGGGAAGAGGAGAAGAAAACGTTCTGGCTCGTCGCCAAGATTCGTTAAACAGACTCTCGGGCCCCATGCCAAGACGTCTGCCACGCCGCGACGACGTTCAGAGTCAAGTACCGCGGAGAGCTGAGGACTTCTTCTTCTTATTCTTCTTCTTCTCACAGTATTTCTATTTGAATGACTTTTATCGAAAAGAAACAGATAACCACGTGCCCAACGTCCCTTCGAATTAATATTCAAATTAACATTCTATTCCCACTCGCATCACTTGCACACTCACGCGTAAACTTCTTATCATCATCGGCATCCACTTTCTACTCAATCTTTTCTCTTCTCAATTCAGCTGCACCGGTCACTCGATGACCAGTCTCGACCGGTCAATACCGGTCCCGAGACTCGAGAGAGTGAATACAAAGACGTACAAAGACGGATGTCTTTGACCGGATGTGACGCGTGTAAAATATGGGGGGGGGGGGAGATGGTTTGAGCACGGAATAATTTCACCGATGTAGTAGAGAGACAGGTGTCTGCGTGCGTAAATCATTCAAACACCATGTGCCTCTTCCTGCCAAATGTTCGCAAATTATATGCTCATACACGGTGAATTTCTGACTATGACGCTTCAATCTTTGACAAAATTAGTTCGGAAGTAATTAATTATTGAAAAACTGTATCCTAGACTCTCTTCGAGCCATAATTTTAACGCTAGTAATCGAAAATTTTGATGAGATATAAGCACCAGAAATATGTTAGTAATCAACCTTTACTGGTTGTAATAACTGGCCACGAATGGTTGGGTGGCCAAAAACGGTGCCTCTAACCTATAGTAGTTTCGAAAACGTCGTATGTATCAACACGTGCACGCTGCAGGAGGCGACTGGAATCCAAAGAACAGGACACCGTGCCGACAAGGTCACGCACGCACTCACGCACGCACGCACTCCCTCTGTGTTGGCTCACATCAGTCACACTATACGGTCGGTCGAGCGAAGTGAAGTCGAGTGTTTCCATCTTGACGAATTTTTAGTTGACCTTGGCAATGCTTGTTTCTGAGAAGTATAATAACTAACGCGTCACACGTGAAATGTGAAAATAGAGAAGAGACACGTTTTTCTCGAGTGGAGCCTGAACCTCGAGAGATATCGAGTTACCGGGGAATTCACGCTGGCCCGGGAAGAGGTTTACGACCGGCCCTCCCCGTCTCTTCTCTTTTTTCTTTTTTACTTTTTACCAGCGTCTCCCTCGCTCTCGCAGTTTGTATGTTTCGTTTTTTCTCCACCTCTGCAGACGGTAACCGGAGCACCGGAGCACCGGAGTCCGGAGTAACAGACCCCGTATACCGGAGGGCGACTGGCGAAAAAAAAACGAACTGACCCTCGGGATGAGGAACGCGGCTAGAACCCCGAGCGCACTCGGGAATTTGGCACATGGCTAACATACGCCTCCGCATACTCCGACGTTTTACGAGTCCTCAAGGCCACTTTCGTTCTTTATGCTTCCGCGATGAAGAGCCGGAGGATACGGTTTAACGGAATCGCATATGTATACCAACACGAACGAAAATTATCGAGTGTCTTTTCTTATCGTTTCGCAATCAGACGCCGAAGCTCGGGAGAACCGGGGAGGGAGATATTATACGATGACGATAAATTCGAAAGATACCCGAGCGCCTGGGATAACGACGGCCGTTGGGCATCCTCGAATGGACTCGTGTGCGCTTTCACCCGCTTATCTAATCCCGCGATCGTCGAGATACGCGGGAAACTTATCGAAACGGTTATACCTACACCTCGGTTTATAACGGTGCCTGCAGCTTCTAATTTTTCGCGACGTATCACATCTACGTCCACACACTCAAGAGACAACGGAAGTATCACAGATACACGCGACGATGCCGCATATGAATTAGCCTGTATACAAACTTGTCGGGGTCTGACCTCTGCGTGACTTACGCTCCGGTAACTACCGGTGACTCATCGCGGTCGTTCCGAACGCCGACGCACGTGGGGAGCTCCGCCGAAGTCCCGCACGCGGAAGACGCATGTACCTTCTCTCTTGTTCAATCTTTCAGAATAGAAATAAGACGAGATTCACGCGAGGAATTCGTTGTACAGTGACAAAAGTTCTCAAAAAATGAAGTTAGAAACAATCATTTCCATCATGATATTGACAGTAATTGGATGTATTTAGTAAAGAAATTAGCAATAAAAAGTTTTTTGAAAATCCCATTATTCTGGGCCTTTTTCAACCCGAACTACGTCCTTAAAAGTGGACCGTCGCTATCGGAGGGACTGAGAGACGTGGAAATAGTGGGTCAGGATTCTTGGTCATGGCGATTCCAGGTCCCCCCTCGCTCCGACGATGCTGGGACACAGATAACGCCGAGGACCGAGAGCAAGGGAGGGATGAGATCGTTCTTCGGGATATTCAACCGAACGAGTATAGAATGAGGATGGAGGGATCCTGGGAGCGGGTCGAATGCCCCCGGGTCCTTTTTTTCAAATCTGTTTTTCTCTTTTCTTTTTTTTTCTTCGTCCTGCGGTCTGGCTGCACCGCCTGCGCTGCAGAGGTGAAGAAGGCGGAGAACGAGAGACGAACGGACCGGACGAACCGGTTCCATAGATAGCGAACCAACTGGTTTCTTTAAACTCCGTTTCTACCGCCTCTCATCTCGCAGACTCGATCCTCGTCCTCTCTTACGCTTTACGGCAAATTATTTATACGATATAACACGCATTCGATGCACATCGTGGTTTTTTTTCTATCTCTCTCTCTCTCTCTCTCTCTTTCCCAGACGCATCGCCGCACGAGATAAAATTGCGAAAGATTTATCAGCGATGGAAAAATGCGAGCGTCCGTTCCACGACCGCGAGACTCCGGAGGAGATGAGGTCATCCTCTACCGCGTTTCTTCCGTCTGTTACTCGGCGTCCATCGTACATACGGTCAGCGGTTACGCAACAGGATTATTTCACGGTAAGAAATTAATTTTTCTTGTTAAAAATTTCTAATCAAAAGATTGAATAATTCATAGTTCGGGTTCGCGGTTGGTTAGGACTTCGGAGCCACCCGACCTCGGTTAACCTCTAATTTGTACACTCTGGGAGAATTCTAGGCAATGACCGTAGAGCGAGAATAAATAAAGAAATAAAACATCGATCGAAACTCCTGGCCTCGGGCCAGTCGTGTTTCCACAACCGCACTCCTCCACTCCTCGCGGTATTTCGAGATACGTATCATTTATCACTGTATAACTATAACTATAACTATAACTATAACTACAACTATAACTATTCCCGGTAAACACGGTTTTACACGGCGAGTTCGGGAACCAGGTGCCGCCGTGTGCAGCTGTGCGTGTACCCACGACTCCTCGCGATATTATATACCATTCGCAAATCTAATGTCGAGTCAAGTCTGGCAGACGGGAGATCCGATCTCATCCTATTTCATTCGATCTGATCGGTAGAAATATTCAAAGGAAGCTAGAGAGACAGAGAAGAAGATTCCTTGGGTGAGTTTATCGCAGTTACCTATTTTTATTCCACTTTATTCCTTCTGTTTTTTTTTTAAATCTTGTACAGCAACGCATCAACATCCACGTTGAAATATGTGTGGGACGAGTGGGAATAATTTCACTACTTTTTTTTTGTATAATTTATACTTTATTTCATCTTCAGAACTAAAAAACACGATTGGGAACTAGGGGTATCCTTTTTCATTTATTTATTATTTTATTCTTTCAACAAAGTCTGGAAATTTGCCAGATAAAATAACCGGTTGTCAAGAGTCTAGTTAGCCACTTGAGACGATTTATAATTTAATCCCGTAAGTTAAATACTTACTTCGAGGCTATCCGGACTTTGTCCGAGTTGATAAATCCACTCTGAGGTGACTTTGAAAATTTCCAACTTTTTGCAAATTTACGTTCCTTCGATACACGATGCAAAAAAAATCGCTCCTCCACTTTCTAAAAGAATGAAAATAAGTGAAGTGAATTAAATTCCGCAACTTTATAGCGTGGGTTGAATGTCGTTATCCATTCTGTAAACATCAGAATTTCGATTCAATATCGAGACGAAAGGCAAACATTATTCTCATAAAATTGTTGCGAAAATAGATTTTCAAGTGTTCGGTTTTACCGTTGAAAGAGAATTTAATTTCACCCCGGGTATCAAAGTATAGGATAGACGCGATCGGTATAGGAACAGCTGCGCAAATAATTTCAATACAAATTGTGTTTCGCGAAATACGCGAAACCTCGCGATTGTTAACACGGTCGGTTGTTAAACAGAGAGAAACGAGAGAAAAGGAAGGATTCGACATCGGTCTGGCGCAAACTGGACTACATACCGCTATTATGTTATTCGCATAGTATCGAATCGCGAGCGGTGCCGGAGTACCGCTAATTAAATGTGAATACCGGCTAGAACCAACGCGGTTAATTAAAATTAATGAAAAAAAAACTCCTATTCCCGCATTACATGGACGAATTAATTTAATCAACAAAATAGCGAATCTCATTCCACGTTCGCTTTTGTTCCTATGGGAAACGATCGATCCTCCATCCCAGAGGTTCCAGATTTTCGCACATGAGCTAAATATTCCTGCGGAACGTGACTCGACTACCGAGAGGATAAAAAGAAGTGGTCGAATAGTTTATAAAGAAGAGCGTTTCGCTGTGACCGAGGATACTACGAGATAAAGAATTATTCGCGTGCAGAGTCGGGTTTAGCTCTAAAGGTTATCGCGTTTCAACGAGATACGGTAGAATGGCTGACCGTGCAGAGAAGAGGGCTTATCGGTATTTCCTGGACGCCCGCGAGACCCCGGAGCAGGTATAAGTATAGCAAGTGTAAAAGCTTACGCCAGTTTTATCCTATTTATTTCCAACCACCGAGCAGGTTCGCAGAGGCAAAAGGAATCAATATGAATATAAAAAACAAAAAAAAAAAAACACACAGGTTTATTCGCAGATTTTTCTCCACTCGACAGTTTGAGTTCCGCGAAGAGGATAAAAAGAATTGGCAACGAGAGGTGAAGGTAAGCTACACGTTACAGTGAAAAGTAACGTATACTTAGTAACGAGAATCTCTAATTATAATTTAAACCGGCGCCCGTGAACTGTTACATCTCTTTTAATTAGGTAATTATATATACTCAACGTCAGAGACGTTAATTCAGGGCAATTTCATACGTCTTACCTGGAAGTGAATTGTTGCCCGTTTGAGATAGGGAGAGAGAGAGAGAGAGGGATATATATGTTCACTAGTGTACATAAATGAAGAAAGAATCGTTTAATCTGTATCGTGGGAATCGCGTCGTTAACGTTACGAAACAATTGTGATCAATTACAATCGAGATTATCATCAGATTTCGCACTCGTTTCGCAACGATTCATGAATAGCGTAATAACAATTCCGTGCGACAGATAAAACTCAAACATTCGCATTCTCGAGGTCACAAAAACGGCGCGTGATTCATTTTCCAATTATTTAATCGCCGACCGAGGACCGTTTGCATCAGACGATAGAAAAAAAATTTCGAACAATAACAGTCGTACGAAAACACCTGACGATAAGATAACAGAGATAAGGGAACCCGTCGATTTGATCGCGGAGTAACAACAATGGCGGGATCTACACTCTTCCTTTTTCCACTACCTGCGGTAAAATGAAATACGAAACAAAGAGAAGAAAAAAAAACAGAGAAAGAGAGAAATCCTGCTGCAGGGAAAGAACGTGAAAAGCGAAAACACGGACCCTTCAATTTCGTGATCGGTTGCTACTTTTTCCTTCTATTGTTGTGTTTATTTGTTCCGCATGGTTACCCTCATTCCGCAGTAACTTTTATACGGAATAGTACATTGTGTATCAAGGGCGCAAAACACTATTTTTCGAGTGTGAAATTTGCAGTACGAGCCGAAGGCGAGTGTACTGCAATCACACTCGTCAAAATAGCCTTGCGCCCGTGTTGCACACGATTTTTTTCTCAACACCTGGTCTGCAAAAATGCTTCTTTTCAGACCGAGTGAGCGGGCGCAAAACGGAACTTTGCGCCCGAGGGCAGGAAAAGAGTCGTTTGCGCCCGCTTTAGGCGGGCGCAAAGCACATTTCCGCCCGAGGGCCGAAAAGATCTGTTTTGCGCCCGCTCAAGAGGTATGAAAAGTGGCATTTTGCGACCGGGTGTGAGAAAAAGAAAAAACAATCGCTTCGCCTACTCTTGGAAGTAATTGTCACCGAAACCCCCACACGGTGTGTGATCGAGTCTCATCGGGAATTTCTCCTCCTCGTCGTTGCGATAATTTCTCCGCAGCAGAAGATCAACGATCCGATCCCCATACCGATTGGTTTTCCTATCGCGTAGCGATCCCAGGTATTCGCGATGAATTATTATCAAGGAAGCGCGACGAGGCCGTATTCCCACGCGTAAGCGTCCATCGTGATAATAAATACAAAATAATGATACGGCGGCAATAAGTTATAGAAAAATGAAGAGTAAAAATAAAAAACAAAATCGACCAACAAACTAACTGTAATAAAACACAAGAAAAATGCCAGAGATAAGCCGGTTTATCGGACGATCGCTTGTCCCCTCTAGTCACGATTCGCGTCCTGTGGGAACCGGGAACCCGTTGCACATTTTTGCAGAACCGCAGTCGCGCGACTTTTATCGGTAGTTTCGATCGTCGTGGAAAATAAACGACCGGGTGCGTGGGCGTCCGCATTGTCGTACGGTAGGTACAAAGAAGGAACGAGTCGAGTCGTTATCCGTCATCCAAATTCCAGATCAACGTCGGGGTCCATTTATGCGTCACCAAATCCTAACCTAACCTAATAAGATATCTCCCAGACTGGATAGTACGTCACAACATCCTCTTCTCGTCGACCGCGCCCTGTCGTCTCTTCTCTCTCTCTGTCTCTCTCTCCACTCGGCGCCTGTAAAGGGGTAGAGAAGCCGCGACTTGGCTATTGAAATAGCTGAGTCAAGAACCGTTACCAACTTCCCGTCTGTCTCTGACCCTCCTCTTCGCCCCCAGCCTCGCGGATAATAAATCACGAAGTGTGTTGCGTATACGCCGCCCCCGCTCAGAGTCTCGCCAATATCGTCGCGTAGTCCCTCGGCTCTTACAGCGTGTGAATAAAATCAATTAAAAATTAAGTCACGTGTTAGACCAGTTTCACACCGTACAAATGAAGATATTTCAAGCGTCGTTTATAGTCTTGGCTGGTGGTTCGCCCCCAAACTTTTGGCACTTATGTCGAACTTGTTAATGGCTCTGTGGCCGTTGGCGTCGTCGTCGTCGTCGTCGTTCCTTCACCCTAAAACCCCCATCTTCCGAGAAGTTGGTGCAGTTTAACTTGATTGCCTCGAGTTAACTTTTGACTGTATATACATACATATGTACACGTGTATCATATACATAGACGAAGTAGTTACTAGTTAGTTTAGGTCGGGTATAAATTTCAACTCCAATCCCATCATCGTCCGGATTGCGTGTGTGCAGTGCCTCCTACTTCCATAATAAACCTGATGCAGTATTTTAATCTGTTCCAACAACTCGTCAAGCGGCAATCTCCCACGCCGCGTGTATACAACTCAACTCTCTCATAACATGACTCACGAAGCGGTATTTGGTAGCCGGTAAAAAGATTCCGGAAAACACCGTATGCCCGCAAAAGAATCGTAGACGGTTCTCTACCGTTTTACGGGTCACAGCAACAGGTACTTTGGCCTCGGACCAAACAATGCCACCGCTTTACGAGCCTCGAATGACTCGCCGATAGTCCTCGGACACAATAGGGCGAGGCTATACGACGATCGAGATATAATTCAGAGTTATGCGTGTAATTGTTTATCACATTCGTCAATTAAAAAAAAAAAATGATGCCTCCCGCGGCAGTAATGACAAACGAATGTTTTATTAGCCGAGGACTAGTATACACATATATCGCAATCGGAGACCGGTGCCGTGTGCCGGTCGTATTAGCCCGAGAAATGATTAATCGTACGCGCAGCCAAGCCCCGATCGTTCGAGTTGGAGCGCGATAACGTGTAGCGAGAGATTACGGATGTGGTTGGTAAGTTTTATTATTACAGAGTAAATCCGACTGTGCGGTAACAACCGGTCGTCAAGTCGAACGACCCGTGACTAGGCAGATTTTGAAACACCGTTGCTGCTACTTCCGGGAATTTTATGCCAATTAGTTACCCGATTGATCGCCACGTCATTGGGAAGAAAAAAAATAAAAGAAGCTTTTTTTCGCATTACTCCGTAATTTTAAACCGCAATAAAAACGGGATGCGGTTCAAGTTTACACATCAGACCGGATATCGAACAGGAATTTTGCGGTTCTTCGAAACCTCGGAGAAGATCTTTCCTCGAGATCATCGTTTCGCGGAGAGAAAATTATTCGCGCGTTATTCGATAAAATCGTCAGTTTTCGATATATTATATATATATACGAGCAGAAAAAGGCACGTGGCCGACTTTAGAGAGTGGTCGTGGCACCCAAATCCAGTTTCGGAATGTCGCTCGCTTCTCGTACGGGTTCGTACACATGCTAGCAGAAGAGAGGAGATATAAGTAATCACGGATCAACGAACCGGTTCTTGAAACGACGATTTTAATCGCAACTTGAACGACGCAAAGATAACTGCGACTCGTATGACTCGAAAAATACTGGATAAGGTTAGACGAGCGTCGTGTCTGCCTCCTGACCGCCGGCACACTTTCACCTTGCGTAATCGTCTCTCTTGAACCGGGGGGGAGGGGGAGGGGAGCTTCTGGAAATCGTTTTACCCAAGAGTCATCTTCATATATATTTATCAATTCCTCGCGACTCTCCTTATCTCTTCTTCTATCTTCATCCGCATGGCTTTTGCGGTTCGTGGGCAGGATCAATTATTCAACGACTGTTATTCCAACGCGCATATCGCGATCGCGGGGAAACTCGGGCTTCTTACAACCGAATAATAGAGGAGGAGTCTGATGCACTGGTACATACAAATTACCCGCAGAGAATTAATTCCATTGCTTACATAAAACCGAGCGGGAAGGAATTAGGACACAGCGGAGTCGTCTTGTCTAATTGTAAATTACAAAGCTCTCCAGCCTTATACGCGATCCTTGGTATCAGCTATCCCTGCACTAAGGAGAATAGGAAGAACCAAGTTACCGAACAAATGACACGAACGAGACGTGGAAATGTCGACTAATTAAAACCATCCGGTATCGCCTCTCGTCTGTGTGCAATGAGGCGTATCTTATAACACACGCATGCTGGTAGCGATAAGTGAGTTTTTTACTCGAAGGAGTCACTGAAAAGTGACTGAAAGTGACTGGAAAAAGTCAATTATAACTCAGTAACTACGTCAACGGTCGTTGCGATGGGTTGTAATTCTAATCGGAGTAGAACACGAGAATAATTTGACAAAAAAGATATTTTGGCAGTGCGAAACTAAATTGTGACCAGAAAAGTGACTCGGTTGATGAAATCTTTGAAAATGTGACCGATAGTGAGAACAGTGACTCGCTATACGGGCCTTGTACTGCACGGTGTTTATCGGGACGCGGTTGCAGTAGATAAAGACCGTTATCACGCGTGTAATTGCGGACAAATGATCCGTCCTCGGGTGATGGAAAAGTATGAATCGAAATCTAATCTGGGGAGGCGATAAAATCACTGATTGTTGGCATTAGAGGTATAAGAGATAAGAGAGAAGATTGAATCTCGATCCGCGCGCATCGGGATCGATATCTTTATAAGGAGAAAACACGGAGTTCTGGTTACTCCTCAGTTCTCCGATCGGCTTTCTTGCCTGGACATGTAAATGTATTCGCGAGTGGCGAGCGCAAGATCACGTCGTCGACCGGGGGTCGCCCGAGCCTTACCAACGAGTTTGATATCCAGTATTACCGGTCCTAGAAACCAGTCCCGGAGTCTGAACGACCGCATAAGGATTCAGGGCACCTTCGACCATAAATCGAGTATAACGAGTGGTTCGTGTACGCGCTACGAATGCCGCCATTAAAATAATACCAACGAGCCAAAGAGCGGAGGAACTCCCCCGCCGCCATTTTCGCAGCTCGATTCCCTCGCAATCATCGATAATCCACATTTTCCTTAACCCCCTGACCCAGATGCGCTCTTACTCTCCTCGGGTTAAGGAAGTAAGATAAGCGGTATATATATATTGTCTTCTTCTTCTTCTTCTTATTTTTTTCTTTCAGGCGTCAGAGTTCCCGACCTCGTCCTTACTTCCACGGTTTCACGGTTCCACCTGCTGCTCCGGGGGCCGAGGGGAGACCGGGGCTGGGTTCTGACCCCGGAGGGATCCCTCGGCGCGTGTCGCACGTTCATTTTATATCCACGTTCAAGTCCGCAGTGTCGAGTTTGCTATAGGTCAGTGACGAGGTTACCCACGCTGCAGTCCACTATACGTTAGAAAAGCGGTGATAACCATGCAACAGCTGTATACAGGTCTAAATACGGTCTAGATTCTAGAACGTCAGCTTTCTCCGCTGCGCGGCGCGAGGAAATAAGAAAATAAATAAAATAAAATCTCCCTTTTACGCGAGACGAATCGTTCCATCACACTCTAGCTACGGTTGCTAATGGCTTCCCGCACCGCGTTTCTGTACGGAGAATTATACCGTTTCCGGTCGACGATTGTAATGGTTATATACGTGCTCTCTTCGCTCGTTGGACCGTCGCAGAAGAGGACAAATCATGGATAACGGCTTTCCATCAGATATCAGATATTTGCATTAAGGGGCATAGTCTAGACTTGAAAAAAAAGATTTTTTTTTTCTTTTATTTATTATATTAGTACAATCTTTAAGGAACGTTTTGGCGCAAACGTAACTGAAAAATTGGCAAAATTGAGCTTAGGAGAGCCAAAAGTGTCGGATGGTGAGCGACCAGTTCTACACGAGTCACAGTTTCCTGCAGTAACACCAGGCCCGAACTTTAAACTCGTTTTTCTCGAAACTAATTATTCTGTTAATTTTGCCACGATAACTCGAGAACGCCTCGATTCTTTTTTCTAAATGAAGGTATCGATTAGTTCCACAGATGGAACCGACGTCCGTAGAGAAAAAATAATTTTTTGGTATCGTCATAACAATTGATGTGGCAAGTTTTCCGTGTTTTTTCTAGAATATTAGCCGCCATTTTTCTGTTTTTCTCAAATTTTTCGGTTCAATCCAGGGACACGAATCCCCTGGATGAAAGGCCGTTTGAAAATTGCAGAAATTCGAATCCGGGTACTTGGAATCGTGGCAATAAGGAAGCAATTTGCGGGACTCGCGGGCCTCTTCAACGCTCTGTATCTCTCTTAATTATCAATTTTTTTTATTCAACAAATACCACTCATTTCATCGACAAAAATGTGACAAACAATTTGAAAGTGAGAAAAATTGCGTACTTTTCTTCAATTTTTCATAAACGACGTTTGAATTTTTTACCCCACATTCAGCGGTCATAGCCGGCCTAGTCCCTTTAAAATGTGGGAAATCAAATAGCAAATCGATTCTAAGACCGTTCAACAAAAGAGGAAAGAGAGTTTGCCCCGGTTTACCGATCCGTAGTTGTATGCTAGTTGGGCAATAGCCGCGTGGTGGATGTCCACTTGGCAACGGAAAGAAAACCCAGACATCCGTTATGTCACTGGCCTCTCCTCTCTTCTCCTCTCTCCTCTCTCCTCTCTCCGCTTCTCCCGCCCCGCCTAGACCTCGCTCCGACTCGACTCCGCGGTTCGTTTTAAAACACACCGCGGTCACCCGAGGCGTCGTCGATACTTCGTGTGATTATCTATTCGTCAAAATTAACGATGCTATCATATTCAGAGTTAAGCGCCAAGAGTTATGCCCCACTTAGCATATCTCCGCGATAAAAATACCTCTTTCATAAGCAAAACTTGAAGAAATTCCGATTAAAATACCCGACGAATGGAATGAGAAACGTTTCAAACCACCGAGTGTCAGACTGACTACCGCGAATAGAGTCTGATCGTGAAACGAATCGCGAGAACGCCGATTAAATATTTGGCGCGAAAATTGACCACTGCAATGCAGCGATGCGATGGGGAGTCTCGGGTCATACGATAGCTGGAAGTGTTTTTATCTCGGTAAGGATGCGTCGGGTTCGGAACGCGATAAAGTATTCCGAGAATTATCTGCGCTATTTTGATCCAAAAGAGTCTCTGGTTACCAGGAAGAGACGAAGAGAAGAAAAGAAAAAGAAGGCTCGTAACATTAGCCCGAGGAATTTGAGTGACTGAAAAAAAAAAGTTAAAATCGTCCGTCACCCATCGATAATTGGTCTATGAGATGTTTTCGTACGAAACGCGCGACAATTTGATAATTCGGCCTGTGGCGAGAACGAGAAGCGGTCGAAAACATGTTTACGAAGATATAATCGTTGACCGAATATAGATATCGTGGGTTTTTGAATTTTGGGAAACGGGAGCATCCATCGACATCGTTATCCCTCGATTTTCGCATCGTCTTACCTTTTCTATATCCATTTATCTAGGTAATAAAAAATCCTCTGGCAACCGCTCAAGGATATCCATTATATTACAATCAACGTCCACTTCACTCTGTACTCGGTGAAAGTCGAGCCATAGCTAATCACAATATCCATCCATCCGTGAGGTGTGCGATTAGGGGTTGGCGATCGACTCTGCGTCTCAAAATAGAATTTAAAAAAAAAAGCAAAAAAAAAACAAAAAACTCACTCTTCGTACTCCGATTGTTTATTTTTTGTCAAAACTACAGAGGAATAACTCGGAACACGCGAACGCGATTATCGTATCCTCGTTTATTTATCACCGTTAAAAGTCACTGGCCTAGTCCTACCACAGGGTAACGACGGTAAGGGGTTGCTTTTTTCAAGGGGTGAATTAATGCGCGCGGCGTTGCCTCCCGGGACTCGCACAAAGGACTGGCTCGCCAGCGCGATTCGTACACGTCGAGTGTGGCGCCGCGCATCGGCCAGACGAACAAACGACGAGTCGACGAGTCGACGAGGAGACGAGGAACACCGCGCGGTGCGGCGCGGTCGTTTCCACAGTCGAGGCTCGTACTCGGATGGATGGACGGATTGGTATGTATGCGTTCGTGGTATGAATAGCTCGGGGTTTACTACTCCCAAACCCCGACCCCGTCTCCACGCTACGCCGCTCTACGGTCTACACTCTACACTCTACCCGTGAGGTTATACAGATACTCGAGGGGGGAAGGGGAGGAAACTACGGGGCGCGCGCCTACTCCGCGCTGTGTATACCGAACTCGCTCTACCAGCAACAAGTTATAAACTGGAAACCCTTTTCCGTTTTTTTTTTTTTTTTCCCCGTTCTGCCTCCGTACTCGATTATCGGAACGAGTTATATTCCTCTATTTACTCTCTCTTTGTTGATTCGATATGATTTCCTTCTCTTTACAATCAGCACGGGAGATTCTATAGGGCAGATTGAACGGTAAATGATAAATTGAGGCTGTTACGCGACGAGGGTATTGATCACCCTCCCTCCCGGTCGGTGATAGTGGATGTAGATTAGCTGATGATTTTAGCTGGTAAATTGCACGAGAGTTAATGTCCTCGGTAAAAAGAAAAAGAAAAAAAAAAGAGTTATAACGAGCTTTTTTTCGTACGCCTTATGTGCGCAGGAAGTCGGTATAAAAGCAATCAGGAAACAATCTAGCATTTGCACGCGTAAGAAATACGTCAAAACGCAATAATTCATAATTCATAATTCATAATTCATCCCTGCACAGGCTGAGTTTCCGCAAATTAGAAAACCACAATAAGAGACAAACATAGATTACAATATGAACTGCAATCTGTATTTATTTGAGAATTTATTACCTCGAAACGATCGATAATTGCTCTCAGTCGCGTGGGTGCGGCAACACGTATAGCATAACTCGTTTTTCCCCAAGGAGATAAATAGGTGGATATGTGTTACGTTATACCTGCGGTAAATATATGCGATTGAAAGAAGCAAAAAAAAAAAAAAAATGGAAAAATCGGTGTGGCGCATGCCGGGCAATTAATTAGTTGTTTTTACAACCCGATTGAGGGAACGTTGGTCGTATATATATATTTTTTCTTCTCTTCATTTAATCTCCTTTTCACCGCCACGCGCACGCTTCGCACACATTCGACGCTATCGATTCCATATCGAGTTTGTAGAGTATATAAGGTTGGTACAGAGGGACGCCCACGCGAAACTGACGAGAATGAGAGGGAGGGAGAAACTCGACGCGACCTATACACGCATAACTCGTGGTAGAACGGCATTAATTACGTCTACAGAAACATTAACGACGCTGCGGTCCGCAGCTCCGTGACTCCGTGACTCTTTGAGGCTATGACTCTTGTGACTCTTGTGTGCGACCACCTAAGGGCAAACAAAAGCTGACCAGTCGCACAGCGAAGACCGAAGACTGGCACAAATATTTTCGCCTGTGTTATACCGCGCGTTATCAGCGTCGTTATCGCCCCGCCGCTAACCGCAATTAGCGGAATATTTATAATTGAGTAACGCCCCGGGGCAGTGAGCGATCAGCTTACAGCTATTTACACACGCTTCGTTGTTCATCGCGTTATTTATCGCTGACACTCACCTATGGTCACGCGTTGTGTCAACGGTGTCCCAGCCGCTTGGACGATAATGGCCCGCTTATACCTCTCGATCTCCCCATTTATCCGATGTACACCGTGGTCTCGTTTCGGTAAACAATGAAGCGATAGCACTCGGATACCGGGTCGACTTATTTTCTGTTATTTGGACTTTTTTCACTCTTTATCCACGCGGCGTGGGCCGGTGGGCGAGTAGAACACGGCCCTACGTCGCGATACGCGATACACGATAGCCCGCAATCTCGACTCAACGGCGATATCAACCCCGTGTCGAGTCGCCGCAGGGGGAACAGGAAAACGCAGTTTATGGCAGTTCCGGTTTTACACCGAACTCGACGTGTTTTACCGCGTTGGGAAATATCCGTCGACCTTGCTCGCCCTTGGGAGAATCGCTATTTCACACTTTACACGAACTGGCTCGTGACTCGGTATGGAAATTGGTTTGTCACCGCGTTTATAATAAATTTTACACCATATTTACCCGAGGAAGAAGTAAACTCGTACATGACCGACTGTTATAGCGCGTATTTTTCTTATTTCATACGTCAGTAGTTTGCGAAAAAGTAATTAGCTCGTATTTTTTCTTTTCTCAATTGAAACAAAATTCAACTTTATCAATACTTGAATTTTCATATAACAGTTTTGAAAATTCAAAATCATTAGGAAATTTCATAGCCAAGACACAAATACGAAATTTCAAGATGTTTTATGTTAATTTTATTTCAATAAACAGGATTTGTAGATTTCATTCCTGAAATTTCAAGATATTTTCAACAGTGTGCTGGTCTACATTATACGCGTATAAAAATCGATGTAGAATTTCAGGTTACGCAGCATCATCCTCAATGGCCAGCGTAACTCGAGTTTTTACCTCATTGTCAGAACGAAGTCGTTCGCTGTCTGTCAGTCAGATCGTGCCTCGCAATATTTTATGATACTCGGAGTTTCGCGACCTCCCACGTATTTTTTTTTTCCCCATTTTTCACATTTGCGTTACGCGAAGGTATTTCCTACCGCGCATTAATTATACAAGAATTACGGGGAACGCATGAGCGTAAAAACAAAACAACGGTAGGATAAGTTGAGGAAAAAAATAAAGAAAGAAGAAACTTGTAACAATGTCGGCTGTGGCAGCGGCGTGGGAAGCTCGGGTGGCGGACGCGTTAGGAGAGTAAAGAAATGCAGGTGTGTATCGTTTCGCCCTTTATACCTGAAGAAGAAGAATAAGAATAAGAATAAGAATAAGAAAAAGAAAAAGTGGAAGTTTTACCTGCTCGGTTCGACCCTATGAATCAGAAATGAGAAGAGACATCCGCCGAGCGCGTCTTTATGCAGAAATGTGGAGGAAGAGGATGAAAAAAAAATTGTTGAGCGAGTGAAAAGAGCGAGAAAACTCGGCAAACGCTTCCATATCGTTGCTTCCACTTCCGGGCGCGCGATAATCTCACGAGATTTCGCATTCAAATAGCCAATTTTGTTAATTGGACTCAACGGTAATGGAATATGCCTGTTCCAACGTTGGAGATAATCAATTTCAGGTGGTTGGGTGTATATCGTGCCGATAATACACCTGCGTGTCAGCGTCGTCCTTGGCCTAGCCAACTCTCCCGGTCTCTGTATTTCGGTATCGCTATACGCCGCGTATAATCACGGATTAAGATAATCCGTCCAACTGCCGGCAGATATGCTCAGCAGCTTTCATACCGAGTGTCTCGCGCCTCTAACGTCTGCACCAAATTGAGAAATTAGAGTAATTACCCGCGATTATCTCCGCCCCGAGTGTCTCTCTCAATCGCGGTATGATAATTAAAAAACTTCAAACGAGCCTCGAGTCTTTGTCCTCGGCGTGACCTTGAACTCGGTTAGTTTCTTCTCTCCTTCGCGTCTAACAAATACCACTTGGAAGTTGGCGACTCGTTATCGCCTCTCCAATCACCACCGCGATTCTCTTATCGCTTAGTTATTCCGATAATTTTCAACGACGAGGAAAATCTCAAACCTCCGGTACTCGAGCAGTCGGGGATTATTCGTTTCTCTACAAAAAATACACTCGGGTTGATGGCCCGGTGGGTTATTTTTCTCTTTTCAACCGGGGGAAGACGGGAGAAAAATCTAAATAGTGAGAAGGATCAGCTCACGTGCACTAGGCCACCCAAGGTCGCCCAGAATGAAAAATAGAAACAGAAACAAGGGGTGACGGGGTGAAAAAATGAAGGAGAGAACCAGCCGAGTATGCGATAGCGAACAAAGTACTGATTTGAGTGGAACCTCGGCGTTTTTTTCCAAGAAAGTAGTCGAATAATAGCAAATGGGGTAAAACTAGCCAGACGTAGAGACTACAGACTCCCGTGGAGTTTTCATCGAGTTATTTATACCGAGGGATAACAAACAATTTTTCATCTCGATGGAGAATCATCCGCGGCTACACACAGACTCGAGGATATATTCTCAGGGTGTTTACGCAACCGTTGGATTTCGGACTTGTTTACCCGATCCGTAAAACACTCATAACAAACCGCGATATCTGCGAATATCTGGTTCTTGCGATCCGAGGATACATCGACTTCGTGCGTTTCACATACAACGTGGAACGTGTGTGATAGAGCGCAGAACCTCCGCTCGAAGGTTACGCCATAGCACGAACGTTACGTGCTAGCATCTGATTGCAACTGTGCAGCCTCGGGTATCGCGCGGCGAGGCAGCGCTGATCGCACAACGATAATAGAATTATAATAGACCCTCTGGTTATACACGAGGCGGATTTTCCGCAACGCGCAACGCGCAACGCGCCATGTAGAAGTGGGTAATTTCGCAAAACAGTACTTTATCCTCACCGCCACCGCATCGCGTTCTCCTTGAATCGAGCCTGTTATATTATACACAGAGTTTCACAATGGTACCGCTGATCGTCGAACGAGAAGGACGAAAATTGTTCCTTCCTTATCGCGAATTATCATTCAGCCAGATGAATTTGTTCCCCTATAACGGAAGATACGGTGAACAGACAGGATGAAAGGTGACCGTCGAGTTCGCTCCTACCGCGATAGCATCTCTTCATTTTTTCATCCTTTTTGTCAGCTCAGATTAAACGACTCGAAGCGAGCCGGGCGAGACCAAGACAAATGGGGGTTGCCGGACGGAGTCTCGGCTCTTTCGACTCGAAAGTATGAGAGAGGCGTATTCATTACAGTTCGGGTCAACCCCTCGGCTATTAATATCGCCCGTCGTCTCTCCTCTCCTCTCCTCGTACCGTGAATCTACGTCCAGGTCAAAACCCGGTCCTCGAGGGTGGCGGAATACCGGTTTACAAACGCGTTCGGGAATCATTCACCCCCCCAGGGGTTAGGGTTAGGCTCTGGAATTTCTCTACGAGAATTTAATCGGGACATGACGTATCGTCCTATCGATTATTCTTTCCGAACGTTCGACAATTATTATCGATAATCGGCGAGTAACTCGAAAGTTGCGAAAGTTCTACTTCCGCTTTCCTCAAAATACCGAGGATGTCGAGAGAGAAGGAAGAAAAAAAAGAAACAAGGGCGATAAGGCGTCCACCGCAGTTTCCTCTGCGACACAAATTCCTCTGAGAATGTTTTACCGTTCCAAGGTTAAGGGACACGGGGCTGGGTCAAGAAATTTCTACCGGTAATTGTGCGTGCCGAGTCAGGGTCCAGACCGCGGGACCTTAGACCGAAGCGGACGATACGAGGAAAAGAATAATAACTCAGCGGGGGCCCTGGGAAGGGTCGGGTCCAGCGTCTCCGCAGGGCGGAGGATTCGATTCTCGGAAACTCACCGAAGCGTTTTTAACAAGAGGCGATTTGAACGATTTATTAATTGAGAGACCGTTTCACTTTGTCGATTGCCAAAGTTGAACGGAATAAATAAATAAATTTCACCCCGTGTAGGTATATATGTACATGTATTTGATATAAAGCGGCAACAAGTCTCCGAGAGTTTATTTACCCGGGTAAACGATCATCGGGGTCGCGTATTTTTAGCCATAACGATAAAAATAATTATAATCGCGTGTACACGCCGCGCGGCGTGGCCTCCGATTACGAACACATGTGCCTCGATGCGAAATGTGTAACGTAAACGAGATTACATAGGTTGGCTCACATACGTAACGCGCGGGAGGTCATTTCGGTAGGTCAGCATTTATTGTGATTTAGCAACAACTAATCGAGGTTGTATGGATCGTTCGCCGATTACTCAACCGTTACAAGTAAAACGCCAGCAATTACTTCCAGTCTGACCCAGAACCACGGAATCCCGTTGGCGGGGGCATCGATACACCGCGGTCAAAGGTCAATCGTCTTCGGTTCTCCGATCAGGTCAGGGAATGTACGAACGGCTGCTCAACTTCCGCGTACGATTCAAGCGAAAGATCGGAATCGGTTGAAGGTCGCGAAATTATCTACCTACCGCGTCGACGATATTGAGATCGCAATTTATGACTATGATTCAACTGAACAGAGTTTGTCGGGCAATAAGAAGCTGCAGCACGAGTACGCGATCAAAGCTCTCGGTTTTCTTCTCGCTGCGATTAGCTGCAGCGCCACAACCTCGCGATATCGCTGACAGACATAATAAACGCTTTACCAACTCGCATGTGTGATGTACTTTATTTATAGAATGGAAAAGTGCGGCACAGCACTACCGCAGTAAATCTTGTGCACCATTGATCAACGATGATACAACGAGTGAATGATTGCCGTGTGACTAGCAGTGATGGTATGAAACTGAAGCCAGCAGCCATAATTAGTGGCCAAAAGTACTGAATCCGATCAAAATGAAGGAATGAGGCCGAAGTGTAACATTTTTGTGTGAAATATTATGACAAATGGATACTTTTAGAGCTTTTATAAAAATTATAGACACAAATCTGTACTTCGTACTTCGTTTTATTCAGGAGAAGTTTCTGTAATGTTTGGCTGATGGCTTCAGCTTCATAGCAATGGTCTGCATTACGAGGTTGTTCGAAACATTCCGAAATCCATGGTCTCGAAAAACTTACCATGTGGATGGATGTAAACGTTGTACCGCAAAGTTGATATTTACCTGAAACAAAAGCGAAACGTTCGTCAATACGGTGCGTTGTGGTTCGCTAACAAGCGTCGGGTTGAATGTACTAACAAACAGTCTACACAATGCCTTCGACATTAGGCATTCAAACATTTTGCCAACAATGCTGCTCTCACCCCAGCTTCTATGGCGCGGCCCTCGTCTACGCTTCTAGCCCGGATTCGATCAGGAATCAGGGGCGATGTAATCACACACGATTTGGTTCGGGTCGCGGGCTATAGATGCGCTGACGTTGGAAGATGAACCGTATCGCACGGGGGGTCAGTGTCTCACGAGGCTAGTATCAAGGTTTCATCCAATGGGCCTTTCTTCTTCAATCCATTCGTGATTGATCATTCAAATCAGCAGTTTAATCAGCACAAAGACGTGGCAAATGAAATCTATGGTCAACTTTTGCTTCAAATATTCATTTTCGGAATTTCCATGTCAGTTCGTGGTAATGGACGGGGTGTACGGACCCATCGATAAAATAGTAGTTATCGTTATGCGAGCGTCGGCGTTAAGCGAATGCATGATGGGACGGTTGATGCATGGTCGTAACGCCGGGTGTCGTACGCCTAGGTGCGGATGGGCTAGTCGCGATATTCTCGTGGGTCACGCACGCCACGTAGACTCCATTAGCCGTTGACCACGTGTGCGTTGAATTACACCCACACGTATCAGCGGTACGGATGGGCGGATAGTACCGTACGTGGTATTTGCATAATTCCGACCCTTCCCGTTTCTCCAGGTCATTAATAAACTCGATTTGACCCCGAGATGACTAACCGGCGACGTGGAAAGCTCCAGAAATTACTTTCACCCTCGTAACACGGTACTTTTAAACTTGTACGATCCTCGAACGATCGCGGAAGACCCTGAATTATTCATCGATCCTCGCTTTTTGTTAAGCGATGAAAGAATTGAGACGTCAGTTACGCTCGGCGGATCGCGAATACGCCATCGCTGTCGGAATTAAATTTCACCGAGTGACCGGTTTATGTAATCTCCTGAATGATAATTATTATGGAAACGAGGATAGACTCGCCGACGTTTTTTAAATCCTTTGTAATATATGAAATATACGTGACCTTGTCCTGTCGAAGGAGTCGAAGGCGTCGAAGAACGATCGTTGCTGCATCGTTGGGAAATTTAAAGCGAGCGGAATAAGAGGACGTAAATCAGCGAGGGATCCGCAGAATTTTAAACAGTCCGTATAACGAGGTGGAGGAAAAAGGCAGGTGTATATAAACACCTGATACACGTGAGCCGATATTTCCGACAAATTGAGTACCGGCGCATAAATTTATCCGGATCAGAATGAAATTCGGGGACGCGGATTATAACCAGCTGCCACTTTCTCCCCATTTGACACGTGGCCGGTACAGAGCGAAAATAACGATTATATCCCGACTCGATTCACCCAGAGACAATACGGGGTACGAAAATGTGACAAAATGTCGTATCGATTAAGGAGACGAGAATTTGACAGTTTCGTAATTGAGTGGATTCTGTCGGTAGAACAATTTTCGTGCTGGATGTAATCGATACAGGGTGGTCCATTTGACTCTGCCACCCCGAATAACTTGGTTATCATCGATTATGCAGAAAAATGTCACATGAAATGTCACGAATGACTTTCAGCCCCAAAATTCATGAATCAATGATCGAGGTAGGAATTAATCCAAATGCAATTTTTCCATGATAACCAAGTTATTCCGGGTGGCAGAGTTAAACGAACCACCCTGTATATTCTACGGGCAACAAATTCGCAAGGATCACTCTGGATATGGGCTAGAGGACCATTGAAATAACTTTGCGGGTCCCATTTGCCATCAACCTCTCAGACAGCGACCCTACGATCTCCGGCGGGGTCTTCATTTATACCAATATTTACCGAAGAGAAGAGAAGAGAGGAGAAAAAGGGAAGGAGGGGGGACAAAATATGAGAGTAACGGTTAGCGTGGAAGAAAAACCACCCCTCGGGACTCGCAGCTCTTTCTATCAGGTTGTTTGCGCCGAATCCCTGCATTTTCTACTTTATGGCTCCCAGTCGGAGGCAATATTTCGAATTTTATTGCCGGTGGGTTCATCCTCCGCTTCCACTTTCACACACACGTCGGGAACGAACGTTTTTCTGGAAGGGGGTAAAGACCACGCTCGAATAATTCAATTCTTGATTGTCTGATATTTAACGGGCGTCCTTCACCGAGGTCATCATCATGCTCAATTAACCTCATCTCACTCGACTCGCTTAGGGTGAAAATTGGAACGGGACTCGACGATGAGTGTTGGGCTTGCGTAACATCGCGTCTGAGTTTCGAGATGGGATCCTTTCGCAAACTCATCAAAGGCGGGCGGGCACAATGGAAGCTTTTTTTTCCTGGCTGCTTGAAAAGGCGAATGCGACTTCCAAACAAATGCAAATCGCAATTAACGCGATGGAAGTAAGTGGCTCGAGGGGTTCTTCCGAGAACGTTCATTATCGGTCCATAAATTACAGATTTCGGAATTCAATTTCGGCTACGATAAAGAGATCCTCCGCGTTCTGACCTTGGACTCAAGGACAATCTGACAGCTTCGTTCGTTTCCGGAATCGGAATCATTCGATATCAAGTCATAGATTTTTATTAGCTAGCCGGTTGAAAAATATCAGCTCCAAAGTTTTCCGTCCGGGAGTTGAATTTAATTAGCGATAGAGATCTGAGAGGCGAGTATAGCCCGAGCAAAGTCAGCGAGATTCCGCGGGCTCGATCGACCCGTAGCCGCGCGAAAGTTGGGGCATAAGTTTGGCAAACGATTTGAGATTACGTAAAATCCTACTCGAAGGTCACTGGGCTTCAAGATATTTTCTCAACGCGAATTTGAGTAGAAGGAGAGGCGAAGAGACGCGTCTCCGTGCATCGAGAAAGGGCGCTCAGCCAGCTCCGAAAGAACCGTGAGGCAAGGCCGGGGTCGTGCAAATGTTTGCGGAACGTGTCCCAGGCTGTGGACCACTCGCAAAGGTCTGAGATCGCTTAGAGTTCCTTTTTAAGATTTCCTTCCCTCCCACCCTGTTTACAAAAGGGCGAAGGGCTTTCATCGACGGCACCTGCCACCAAATGGCATTGAATAACCCTTCAAGGAAAAACGATATACTTATAGGTCAGGTTTTCCCGGTACTTTGAATCTCGAAATTTGATCGACCGTCGGCGCTTCTCCACTCGATCTTCTTGCTCTTGAATAGTTCGAAAACGTGGAGCTGATTAAATTCCAGTGCGGTCTACCGGGCGAACATAGTTTCGCACTAATCCTCCCTGCAGACGTCGATCACGTTCAAATCTTCTGCTATTCTCGACCTATTTAGCGACGTGTTCCGGGTTAAAAACTATTTTCTACAATTGATATTGTACTGATGCGATGCGCCCAAAGGCCTCCGCTGGAATTGGTACCGGCGATGAAGTACTTGATTTACAGCAATTGCCATTTTTCTTCAATATCAGAATAGAAATGAGAGTAGATTCACGTGAGGAATTTGTTGTACAGTAAAAAAGTTCTCAAGCATGAAGTTTTAAACGATCATTTGCACCAAAAAGGCACTTTTTTGTGTCATTTTTTGGTCTTTTTTCATAAATATGAAAGTAATTTACCTGGATTCAGTGACTAGACCTAAAACAGCTGACGTGGAATTGTTCATAATATATGAAAGAAGATATCTGTGAAACTAGAAGTTGATTCGATCATTTTGAAATCTGAAAAATAGCTGAAAATTAGTCTTTGAGATAATCAAAGATTTTTAACGGCTACATATCAATTGAGAACTCCAAAATAAGAGTAGTCCAAGTATACTCATATTGCTTTATATTTGTTGTTAGTTTGGTCCGATGACAAGTTCCAAGTTTCTCATCACTCTTGAATTTTTGTGACACGTGTCACTTTCATTTTGAGCTGTACAATTGGGTAATTTTTACGGATCATCACCGTTGGGTCCAGATTAGACAGGTGAATGTATTTAGTAAAGAAATCCGCAATAAAAAGTTTTATTTTGTGCCTTATTCAACCCGAACTACATCCCTAATGACGAGGGGGGTAAAAGTAATCGATCGCTATCGCGAGAGCACAAAAACGTCACATGTCTGTTATACCTCGGCACGCACGCGAAGGGTGTACAGAGAATCAGCGTTGAGCCCGAGCTCAGGCCTCTGAACGGTCTGAATGAGAGAACTAGAGTCGTTAGCTCCAAGTCCTCGTGTTTCGAATTGCTCGTCATTATATATTCAATCTCCGCGGCTCGCCTTTCAGCGCGGGATAAACTGATTCTGAATTTGAATAAGAAGTGGCGAGGAGTGTCGAGGGGCAGAGTTTCTAGCCGAGCTTAACGGGAGTAGGTCGCGTGCGCTCTTCTTGCACTCTGACCTTTTTCACTCTTGGACTAAACGCTCTCAGGCTGGTTTCAACCTCGGATGACCGAGGGACAAAAAAAAAAAAAAAAAAATGAACCTCCGCAACACTCGGATTAATGCACCTGCCGCGGAACATTTTATCCCGCAACACTCGAGAAATGGCACACTTTTTATAAATCCTACCGTCGCGAATGTTCGTCACCTAAATCTTACCGGATGTCCTTGATCACGGTTAATTCCTCTCCTGGTGTATAATCGTATCACTTTTTCTCAAATACCGGAAACAGTAATTCCAATTTAACGGTTGCGCGAGGCGTGAACACTCGAGTTTCTCGTTTCTCGTTTCTCGCTCTCGTGCGTCTCGCGAACCTTCGTTCGCGTACGTGTTCATCGCTCGTAAATTCGTTCCCTCTTCGTTCGCGTATATAGCGAATAATAAAAGTCCGTACAGGTAATTCGATACCGGTATAGGTCCGCGATATTATCGAACCGGTTACGCGTTTTGCGGTCACATCGGCCGTGGCGAGGGCCGATCACGTCCCAACGAGACGGGTTCGGTTCGATTAGATTGGAATCGAAACCGGATCGGCAGCGTTTTATAAATTCACAACTTGATCACGATCACGGGGATTGGTAGACACGAAGTGCAATAAATCGTTCAAACTTCGTAATAAAAAAAAAAAAAAAAAGAAACCACCATCCGCTATATTAGCCGTCTCCATTATCCCACGATACTAAAACGATTGATGCGAAATCGAATCGTTTAAAGCCACATGATCGAAAGTACGAAAAGATCGAACAGTTTCCCTTTAACCGGGCGAGGTGAGGTGGAAGGGGGTGGTCGATATCCTCGTCTAGAACTACCCTTCCTTCTCTCAGCCAACCACCCTCGCCAGTGATCCGCCGACAAAACTTCCCCGCTTCAGAAACTGTTCGAATCTGTGTACGTAGGGGGGGAGCCTCTATGTAGAGCAAAGAGTCCATTCAGCAACGGCTGTTTATTTAATGCGTTCCATTACCAGACCCGCATGCCGCATACCTACGTCTATGCGCGAGGCAAACTCCCGTGTGTGGAGACTGGAGAGTAAGTTACGCGTGTAGTTCACCAATCGGGATAACGCGTGTCGCGACCATCTGCCCCGAGTGTAATAAGGTACGAATGGTCCATCGAATATGCAGTCGTACTGCGGATCGCGGAGAAACGAGGTCAACGATTTAATTATACCGTGCACCGGCTATCAGGTGCTGAGTAGAATTTACACTTCATCTACCGCAGGTGTACGCCGTACCTACTGCAGTCGGTTGTTTTGTTCACTTCTATCCCACAGAGTGGAACAGAGTAGTTTTTTTTTTTCTCGTTCTATTCAGACCAATTGATTCTTCGTAGAGAGGATTTATAATTAATCGTTCACACAAGCTCGTCGCGTATCGATCGAGTCTACAGAAGTTTCATCTCGGTTTATTGTGCAGACTATCGGTTATCTGTCAGGTTCACGTTATTCGGCGTAACAAACCGCGAAATAATTCCCATGGTAGTTGTCGTTTTCTATGTTGCGTTTCTCCCTTCCATAGCATCGCGTCGTTCCCAATTAGCATACCTATTACGCGGCTTTACTGCACCGGACTCTGAACGGCGCCGTGCCGAAGCTAATTCGATGCTTTTCGTTTCCCAGCTCTGTGATATAGGCATGCTGCGGAGAAACAGGTTCCACCGGGCTGCAATCTACGTCGAAGATTCTACTCGGTCAAATTATACACCCGGCAGATCCCCAGACGCCGGGATCTGGAAGGATCTTTCTTTACTCGTTCGCTAATCCTCTAAAGACCCGAAGTTCAAAACGGGGATAAAATAACCGCAGCCAATTTATACCGGGGTTCTTAATACTACTTGTTTTACGCTTTTTGCACACGGGGTTTTATACTTTTATCTCTATCGACCATCGCATCGCAACGGCGGAAGCTTACAGCTTGTTTACAGGCAATGTCTTCCGCAAATTCGTCCATATCCCATAAAAAAAATCGATTAGAGTCGTTGCGTCGGCATAAAACGTGATTCTCGGTAACCTGCCTCGGTGCCAACGACCCAGATCGACCTCGACGCATCTCTTATCATCTCTGATTGATCGACTAAGCTACCTGCACCTGTTTTAGCATTGAAAATGCTTTTATTTTCGGGATATTACCGAGGTATAAGGGATCAAATGTTGAAATGGAACAAAAATGCGTGCAATGCGTTATCAGAATGCAACAGATACAAATATAACAAAAGAAAATGCACTAAGAACGAATGGATTTTTTTTTTAAAGAATCTATCAGACTTTCGACGCAAATCAATTTGACGATCTTTCCACGCGTGGGAGGACACGGAAATACTTGCTAATCGCATAATCCGACTACTGCGTGACAGGAGGTGGGGAAAGGAGAGTATTTCACCGGCATCTGGCCTCGGGCCAATTATTAAGAGCTGAGAAATAGCGAGTTTTTTATTCTTTATTTTTATTTCGCGCTATTAGCCATCATGATCGAAGCCTCAATTGCCTCACTATCCCTGACAATGGATGAGATATGGGCATAGTTTGGAGGTGGCTAATTATACGATCTCGAGCTTCTCCGAGCCCATCTCGCCCACATGAAAATTCTTTGGTTAAGGAATCGTAAAATATATCAGGCGTTTAACTACCTCGGCTATAACCGAGTGAGACAATCTGTTTTTAGAAAGCGTCGACGGGGGGCTCTTTCAGAAGTTGGGAATTTAATTTTAGCAAACTTTGGTTAAATACCTCGCGATCGCGGTTCGTTGAATAATAGCCGCGTGTCTCGCAAAGTCTGAAAGTGCGATTATACGAAATAAGAAACCTCGACGCCATTCTGACCGAGTTTGCGATATTCTTGTTTACGTTATAATTCAACCACTTCGTTTCCTACCCCTCCTACCCGTCGATCCCCCCGGCTTGTGGCCACTGTGCGCAACGTTTTGGATACGGGGTGAAACCCGCGACGTCGCCGCCATCGGCGGCTCCCATTTTTCACTGGGCTTTTTTTTATCAAGTTTTTTGCTACCCTTCTTTCCACTTTAATCCGGGCTTTTTTACCTCCCGCCAGAGCGAACTTTTCGTTGATACCCGTTCCGTTCATTTCGCGTACTGGGAAGCCGTTTTAATTAATAACGCGAGCCAGGTACGTAGGTACTTGCCCCGATTCACTGTAAACCGAACTCCACGGGCAGCATTTGTTTGATGGAAAACTGAAGCTCGACCCGTGACGCGAGTGCAAATTCAGTTTCTCGTTGAACCTTGCAATAAAACGAGCATATTCAGCTGTACGCAATTTTTATTCGGTAACAAAAAGAGGGAACGACGTCCTGAAAAAAGATTCCGATTCATATCCGTCAATACAAAGTCTACGGTACCCATGCATACACCTTGAAATGTGAAAAAGTCAATACTGCCAAAAGTCATTTTTCAAATTTTAGAATGTTTTTCACACGATTTTGGGAACACATTTTTTTTTGTCTACGATGCACGAAATAAAATCTATCGGTGGATCGATTTAAGTTTTTCGGGTCCCAAACTATTCAGTAAAGAAGCCTCCTCAAAATGAACAGAGAACTTCTCGATCCGATCACGATTGTACCAGATATTCAGCATTTTTTAGAATAAAACAGCGTTTTTCTGTCTTAATACAATACTTTTCATGATAACTAGAGTAAACATAAAGTTATGAAAAAGTTTTCTGTTCATATTGAAAAGGCTTCTTTACTGAACGCTTTGAGACCTGAAAAAATAAAATTGGTCCACCGGTAGATTTTATTTCGTGAATCGTAGACAGAAAAAAGATTTTCTCTAAAATCATGTAGAAAACCGTTCAAAAGTCTCAAAAAAGACTTTCGGTGGTTTTGGAATTTTTGAAATCTTAAGGTTTACGTTCCCCTTAACAGTCGTCGAGGAACGATCAAAGCCTGTATATTTAATGCGAAACCTGCGAGGCGGAATAATGAAGGAGTAATAATTGGCGAATGGATAATAGAAGAGTAAATTGGGCCTCCGTGGGTGGCAAATGATTTATCGTTTAGTACAGAACGCGATTTTGTAGCCACTCGATCATCCCGCTATCTCGGTTTCGTATTTCTCGAGTTAGTCGTCCAACCGGGGTTCGTCGAGGAGTGATAACCCTGTGTGCACTGTGCAATGCAGCGATTATAACAACGGAGTAACTTGTAACCGCGGTCGTATCTATCTTCATAAACAAGTTCGCGGTGCTCAACTCCGGGCAGGGAGATATAATGTAATACCACACAGTTACTTCGCTCGTAGTGCAGTTTTCTTAAAATCTTCAAACGAGATATGCTTCTTTTCAAACCAAAAAAAGGCTTCAAAGTCAAGCCTCTGATCTTCCACAGTCCGCCGCGTACGTAGATTTTCCACAATATTTTTACACCAAGTAACCAAGCAACGTCAGTCTCCAGGTATTAGGGCAGCGGAAAAGTCGTCCTTGGATAAGATCAACGGGTGTAATCGATCATCGAGAATTTCCGCTCCCTCCGTACATCACGTACGTACACGACTTTGACCAGCGGGCTGTGTGCCAACTGGCGAACCAGTTCGACGATATTCTAGTTGCTACAACTACAACTTATACCTAATGCGATAGATGCCAGGAGATATGCGTTTCACACGGTTGGAACGTCAATCTTGCGTACAAAGTCCGCGCTGCTGGTACAACATTAATTCTCTATTACCGTACATCCGGGTCTTTGCACTGTCATTCCAAACTCGTTTCTCCCTGCAATATCGTTGGATTCGACGATCCGACGATCATCGGAACAACCTTGTCGCGTCTCGTAGTTACGCGCGGCATACCGACAACGGAATCGGTGCCAAATTATTCGCAAAGATCGTGGTCAACGTTCTAGACGAGTTCTTCGAACACCGGTGCAGGGCTGCATTTGGCAGACGGTACAGCACCGAGATCGGGCGACTTCCTGGCGCCTGGTCGTCTATCCTTCGAATGATCCTTTCCTCTTCTCGGCTAATGCAAACGAAACGATTCTAATGTCCGGCAACTAATCGGTTCCGGAGTTATCGAATGGCGAAGACAAACCATCCGACTGTAGGATTCTGAAGGTACGTTCTTTAAAATTTCTGTCCACAAGGATCCGAGAGTAAGACTCAGACTCGTAAAACTTGATTCCCAGAAGTATTTCTGACTCAGAATCCTGAAAGCTAAAGCTATATATTCGTATTTTTATTGCTTCGTAATATACAAGGCAAAATGTATGCATCGCGTCGTGTTGTTTCGGAAGGTGATGAATAAATCATGAGTGGTTATAGGATGTATTCGACGTCCAGACGCATTCGCGTGGGTATTATATCCGTGTGTACACGCTTGTACGCTTGTACGCTTGTAGACGCACGAGTTTACGATAGGAGGGCTTCGGCAACTTGACGCCTTCTGTTTAGCCTGCGCAGCTGTTTATTATTTACGGGGTAAAATAATTCCGGCGATCAAAATATCCGCCTTGTTATAATTTCAACGCGTTTGTACAGTTGACAAATGCAGATATTTCAGAGATATAAAGACAAACGTACACATTTCTGCAGCGTAGGTAGGCAGGATTATGTGCTTACATAGACTTGGTAATTTCAACCTTGAGAGATAACTTCGAGGAATGAATGCAACGTCTTTGAAACGTATTCCAGTACGCGATTACGTAACACGAGACACGTGTGGCTTGACACGTGCAGTTTTACAACGATGCTGACGATGCTGACGATGCTGACGACGCTGACGACGCTGATACTCATTCGCAAGTATGATAATCAGGAAATTGCGATACAATAACAAAAATTGTGCGTCGTTGATCCGCAGCATCACTTTATCTTATCGAATGTTCCAGAGTAAAAAATATCGAGGGTATATACACAGGGTATTAGGTGTACGATTTTTATTAGTTTTTTTTTTCAAAATTGTTGTCAAAGTAGAAAAAGAGGCAGAAAAATATGCGCGTTGACTTGAGAAGAAGAAGAAGAAGAAGAAGAAGAAGAAGAAGAAGTGGATATATATATATACATATATTGCGATTGTGATAGTCGAGTTTCTCAACTTGGTTCAAAAGTTCCGAAACCCCGCGACGACTCGAACCTTGAGAATTGGAGACACCGACAAAGTTTGTGATTTTTCTTCGGAAGTCGCACAAAAAGTTCGACGAGTCAAGTTTGACGAATTCAACTTTCGTCTCGCACGAACTGTATACCCAATTTAAACAAAACCAGTTATGCCAACGTTTTTTATAGAAGCGGTTTGCTTCGAAAGAAGAAAAGATATGGAAAAAAGTCGATCTTTGACCTCGACTTACGGAGTAAACGAAGTGGGCAAGAACCAATCTTTTGGTTTCCGACATCATAAGGATTTCAGAAGTAGATGTTGGATCATAGCGTACGCTAAATGGTTCAACTTTCCTCCTTGGTAATTATTTTTCATCAGCCGGTGGTAATATTGTAGAATGAAGTGAAAAATAACATTTACTTTGCGAAGAGAAGATCAAAGAAGAACATGATCGAAAACTCATCCAATTTGAAGATTATTTGGTTTTATATATAAGCTCAATAAAAGAAAAGGTGAAATCGATGCATTTAAAACCTCTCACGTCTCTCTCTCTCTCTCTCTCTCTCTCCGGTTCGCGTGGTATAACGATAATAACCTCGGCTTAATTGCCAATCGAGCGAACGACGGGCATCAGCTACGAAGTACCGCAGTCTCGTGGTACTGGGTAACGAACCAAGTTCCTCAGAGATGTCGGATTTGCATAGAGAGTACAGATTCATTCGATACAACCTAACTGGCTCGTATCCGGATAACACATTCGACGGAAATCGCGAAATGTCGTACATCGATCCCCACGCTATCGACATTTCCCTTGACAAAAGTTTAAAGATAAAACCCCAACGGATCGGATGAAATCGTCGATTACACAGCCTCTTCTCACTTCGAGCATAAAGAGAATCCCGTCCGAACTCCACCTGCCGCGGCAGACCCCAGGAGCACCTGTTCCTCACCCCGTCGAGTAGAATCCGGGTGCCACGCCGCAAGGACAGCTGTGTGCGAGTCTCGGAATATTTTCTAAATCGTAGACTTCGGACAGGAATCAGGTTCTTCACCCTCGTGGTATTTAAACCGGGGTTGTTGCCCTCGTAACTCCTCGTAAGAGGGGATCTTTTCACATAATCATTTCTTGTCCCCCCTCGCATTCTTCCCAGGACTCGGGGCTATCTCGGCTCAATAATTACACCAGCGATATCAATTGATCAGACATGCAGGCTCGATCATCAAACGACGATAATTTAACGAATTAACCGATCGAATCGAATTTCCGTCACAAAGACGAAGAACATCGAATTATCCGGGAGATTGATACATTGTATAACGTGATTAACGTCATGATTAACGTGATTAACGGTAGGTACTCGGGTCCCGAAAGTATCAGCATTGTCTGGGTAATACCTACGCAACGGTCCATTGTCCCCGTGGAAACGGAATACGCGCGTTATTACACTGTCACCTTCAGTCCTCCACGTGTGAAACGCGAGCGACCTTATTTTATTGTTCTATCAACAAGAGGCCAGACTCGGGGGCGCCTTTCTGGCCGTTATACGGTTGAGAAAAATACCGAGAATCGCGAGGTTCCCGATGGAATTGACGCCCACGCGTTCTACAAACGAGGACTATTTTTAGCTGGTAAAGAATAAAAGAGAAAAAAGAAAAAAGAAACGTCGTGTCTTTTTATTCTCGAGACACGCGCCGCGGCGTGGGTTAAAGCGGTCAATGCCGCAGATAATGATCCGGTATTTCTGACGATACACCGGGTTGCGAATTCAAAAGTCAAGGTTATCGGGGCGGCGTCTTCGGAATAATAAATAGCTCATTAATGTCCGTCGTATAACCGATTTGAACTTAAAAATATTAAAACCCCGTCGTCGACGCTGGTCGAGCGGAAATTAATGCGCCAGGAGAGACTGCGAGCTCCTAGGGTCGTCATGACGACGCCCTCGACGACGCCGACGGGGCTGAAGCGACACGTGCCGTTGCGAAAATTTCGGCCTCGCAACAAACCCCGGACTCGTAGGTGTACAGATATCACGACACGATCATTCGGAACGTAGAATCGAGTTTAGATAATGAGCACCGAGCCCGGATTTAATTAAGCAGTTTTTATGTTTTTTTTTCTTTTCCCGACCCTCGACGAGAGAAACTTTTTAATTGACCCAAAGAGAGAAAGGGACGTCGAACAAAAGTTTTAAACGAGGCGGGGGGTCGTTTGCTGATTTTCCTCCGCTACGACACGGAAACGCTGCAGCACCGAGTTCTCTTAATCAGACTCATTCCGAGATCGGGGGAAGAGGAGAGAGGCTGAATCCTCCCCTCAGCGATTCAAATCTTTTGGCAAAGGCCGCGATTCCGTTTGTTCAACCTCCGCCTCGTTTGAGGATCGATTCGAGAGATTATCGCCAGTGAGCGAAATGTGGTAATTTCAAGCAACCGGGTGGTTCGAGACAGAACATGTACACAGCCTGTGGCGTAGTTTGGCTCTGTAAACTAGTTTATCGCGGTTCAAATGAATTCCTATAACGAGGACTAGGCAGGCTATGAGCGCTGAAAGTGGGGTTAAAATTCAAATGCCGTTTATGGAAAATTGAAGAAAAATACGCAATTTTTCTCACTTTCAAATCGTTTGTCACATTTTTGTCGATGAAAATGTTTGGTATTTGTTGAAAAAAAAAGAATGATAATTAAGGGAGATATAGAGCGTTGAAGAGGCTCGCGAGTCCCGCGAATTGCTTCTTTATTGCCACGATTTCAAGTACCCGGATTCGCATTTTTGCAATTTTCAAACGGCCTTTCATCCAGGGGATTCGTGTCCCTAGATTGAACCGAAAAATTGGAGAAAAACAGAAAAATGGCGGCTAATATTCTAGAAAGAAAAAACACGGAAAACTTGCCACATCAATTGTTATGACGGTACCAAAAAATTATTTTTTCTCTACGGACGTCGGTTCCATCTGTGGAACTAATCGATACCTTCATTTAGAAAAAAGAATCGAGTCGATATCTCGAGGCGTTCTCGAGTTATCGTGGCAAAATTAACAGAATAATTAGTTTCGAGAAAAACGCGTTTAAAGTTCGGGCCTGGTGTTACTGCAGGAAACTGTGACTCGTGTAGAACTGGTCGCTCACCATCTGACACTTTTGGCTCTCCTAAGCTTAATTTTGCCAATTTTTCAGTCATGTTTGCGCCAAAACGTTCATAAAAGATTGTACTAATATGATAAATAAGAGAAAAAAATGCTTTTTTTCGGAAGGTTAAATTGATGAATTCACCTCCAAATTTGCACCTCGGTGACAGCGTGGGTATAATAGAGAATGTGATACTGCAGTTATACCACGATTTTCTCAACATTCCGGTTTAATCGTCCGTTCTTTTATTGCAAGCTGAAGCTACTCGGTCCGAATTCCCAAAGACATTTGAATCAACTCCGCAACTTTTATTCCTCTCTATTTTTATCTATGTCACCATTTCCCCGCGCTTCTTCCGCAGCGAGGAACTTTGACGCAAATGATACCGCTCTAAATAAAGCAAAAAAAAAACAAAAAAAAAACCAAACTTTAAGTGCAGTTGAAACTTTAGTAGATTTTCTGACAACACACGTAGAGGAGTTTACCGGAATGAATACACGCCCGGGGCACTTTGCGTTTATCGTTTGTTTGTACCGAAACGAGGTAATAAATTCCCGGTGTGGGCGAAGGGCAGAGAGATGTTCAGGTGTGCCCACGCCGGTCGCTTTAGTCTAGCCTGTTAGCTAGCTGCTAGGAAAACTTTTACTCTACGATCGTATAACAACTGATCGTAAAGTTTAGCGGATAAGCGAGCGCGGCGAGTTCCTCGTTCGAATCGGGTCGTTGGTTCGGTTATACCGACGACATCCTGGGTACGAGGTAAACCTTAAAAGCTGCTCAACCCCATCCGTAATCGATTGCAGCCGATCGTAACGATCCACACCGCACGGATCTGACCGTTACTCCGCAGTCGGGTGACGGAACGTCGAGCAGTAATCAACTTCCGTCAACAATCTGGACCCCGGATCAATATTCGACGTGTTTCAGAGAAAAATGATGGCAACTGACGTCTCTGCGAGGGGCAGAGAAAAAACGTCATCCAAGTTCGTCTCGTAGTCTATCGAATAAAACGCGGCTGAGTGACCCTCAACGACGCCGACGAAGCGATAGAAGTTGGTATCAGAGTTTCCTCTTCGTTGGTCTATAAGGGGGGAAACGGTATGAAAAACAAAGGCGAAACCCGGTGATTAGACCTCGAGGATGAGTTCCAGCCGGGTAATTCCTATGTGCCCACGATCGAATGACCGATTATAACTATTTTCAGCTGCGTTAGGTCGGCGGGTTTTATATTCAGAAGGTGAATAAAATTGGGTTAATTAGACTTAGCAAAAAGTATACGCCGTGATTAATACATCACGGAACTCTGTTTATCGGAGAAAAGTTCAAAGAGTTCCGAGATCCGCTTCCTCTTAATCTTACTTCAACTTTTCTTTACTCCTTTGATTCTCAGCAGTTCAGAGCTACGCTTATATGTATACCTTCTGTGCACTGTTTGCTTTGCAAAGTATGAGCTTCGCGGAATCGGAAGATCGCGTGTCGGCTCACTGCCGGAAGTAGCCTTAGCTCATTTCTGCACAGTACTTCCGCTCTTTTACCATATACGTGGCTTTATTAATTCGTAAAACCACAACGAAAAGACGTTGCGAACGACACCTGGCACGATTCTCTCATTTTATTCTGTTTTTCAAATTCCCGTTCCTCTGTATTCATAGAAAAAAGGGAGTTACTCAACGTTTCGAGGTCCAAAAAATCATCTTCAACTTTTTCAGCTTAATTGACGTCCGGGTTTGTCGCTCAAATTTTGTCCCACGATATCTCGAGAACGAGCGCGCTGATTTTGATCAAATTGGGCTCAATCGACGCGACTTTTCTCAACTCAGAACTGATTAGATTTTAGCGAAGATCGGTGCTAAGTACTTCTCGAATTATTTGAATAACAATATTCTAAAAAAATACGATAAAAATGACGGTGTCTTGAGAACGGATCAACAGATTTGAATGAAATGTGGTACCATGTGGTTTATTAGATCACCAATCACGAATCTGACGTCAGATTTGCGAAATTTGAAATAGCAAATCCAATTTGCTGGAACAAAAACAAACTAAAAACGCTGATCAAGAATCTGAGGTCAGATTTGGCAAATTAAAAACAGCAAGTAAACAAAATAAATAACGGGAAGTTCGAAGGCTGGCTCCTAATCAGCCCAAACCTGCTTGTTAAATATAGTTAGGGACATTGATAAGATTATTATTATTTATTATTATTATTATTAAAATCTCCGAAGTAAAGTCAAGTTTTTATCCGCTGGCTCATTGTCGAGGTTCGCTCGAGCGAGGAAGTGGCAAGAGGTACGAGGCTTCGCTACGGGGTGAGATTAAGTCCGTCACGTTTCATTTTACGACCGGCTCGTACGTCGTGGTCGTAGTCGAATTGAGTCAAAGGATTGAACCAATTATACCTCGGTCTCGATTTTCGATTAATCGACCGAACCAGAGGCGTGACAATATTTGAGCCCGATCAGAATACTCGGTCTACGTGAAACGTTATTCGCGAGCGGCGTGAACGGTCGAGCAATTCCTGCTATTTTAACACCGTACCCTTATTTTAAGACTTTCAGCATTCTGGTTCGGTCGGGTATATCGCAGCACATGCCGAAGTCGACGCCGAAGGAATTACAGAGGGAGTCGAGATTAAGCGACTAGCTTCCAGAGCGGACAAAGACTCGATTCCCTATTCTCTTACTTTCATCTCCGTAGTGCATCTTCTTTTCCCGACTCACCGGTCGTCGGGGTTTCTTCCCTTTTTCCCTAATTTCTATCACTCTTCTTTCTTTTTAAATTTATCCTCTCTCTCTGAACCGAATGGTCCGCAGCCACCTCGGCGCCCCGAAGCGCCGGCAATTTTAGCTCCGGTATCGCCGAATGGCCGCGAGTTTGTATCGCGTCCTCGTCCACTCCCCCCTTCTCCCCACCTTCCGCGCGTTCTACATCCCTCGAGTCATTGCTCGCAGGAAATTGTATAATTTCCTCGAAACACGCGAACCTCGCGTCTTCGTGGGTATATTTCACCTTGAGAATCAAACCTTTTCGATTCAACAAATTAACGACCCCGGAGCTGCGAGATATGGAGAAATAGACAAAAAAAAAATCCAATCTCGCGGATAGAGAAATCTATCAATTCGTCTCGAATACATTTTCTCATATTGAAATGAGTAATTCCCGTTTCCACGATACTGGCGGATAATTAATACGGCGTTGAACCTGAATTACGCAACTGACGTTGATTAATTAATCGCTCAATTTTAATCACGGTTATTTCATAATGCCGAGGGGCTGGGCAAAAGTGAAACGTAAGAATGATCGCATCTTTTGTCTAGTGAACCGCGGTCGTCAGTTCCTCGAATCATTTGTCCCCCCCAAAAACTTTCTTGTCTCCTTTTCGTTTTTTTTTTTTTTTAATCTCATTACGATTCCTCCTCTTCTCGCGATTATTTTTTTTTTTTTTACATCCCGTTTCGTTTCGAACCACATTTTTTCACTCTCCTGTCCCCCCGGCTTCTTTCATTCGGGACGAGGTGGTAGGTAATTCCTTCTCATTTCCTCGCTTTTGTTTTGCGGTCGTTCCATTCCTGAATGAATCATCTCGAATAAATCAAAGGTGTCGCCCGCAATATCTCGCGAGATATTATCGCGACATTTTTCAGCTACACAAACTACAAGAATAAGAAGCGGAGATAAGAACGAGTTCCGAATCTCCGATCTGCGATCCGGCATCGACGATGCTGTAACCGCGAGTTTATTGGACGATAACGATCAGCGGGTTGCACGCTTTCGAAAACCGGTATTTCAATCCTGAAACGCGTTTCTCACGGATCGCAAAAACTAGTCGCAGCATATAAAACGTCTGAAACCCCTACCTTTTTCGAGATGCTGCGGAGCCGGAGACGGGCTGTCGGGTCGTGTCGTCGGCTGAAGGTGAGCTGTGGCCCCCGGACGTCCCCTGGGTCTGCGTCCAACTCGCGGCTGAAACAATTACCATCAAGTAAAGAAACAAAAATCGCTCGGATTCCTGCTTCGAAATTCCTCTGAACTACATCCGGTTTCATCCCCGCAGTTCAAAAAGCTACAAAAACTTTCCCAGAAGAGAAGCTAAAAAGCTTTCGGCCAATTTCGTGAAAACGCGGTAAGGTGAAAGACAGAGGCGCGGTCGTAAACCGGACGAACGAATCAGGCTCTTGTTTCTTCGTCCTTTTCATTAATTTCATCCCGGGCCTTTATTACCGTGGGTAATCGCGACCAGCGACCTGCAGCCACAACCCCTTCGCCTTCAGCTTCGGTCGGATACCGAGAACGAGCTGCATCCTATGCCAGAGTATTCCGAGCTCTTCGTTCCGCACGAGGAGAACAGAATCCCGTCGTTTCGAAGTTAGTACTTAATCAGAAGTTTGAAAAAATCTTCGTCGGTCATGTGTGACGAAGGATAAATTTATGGAGTATGTTGGGTAGATGCACCGTTTCTGGGCACCTCAGTACCGTCTCTGGGCATCGATGCTCCATTAGTGGGCATATCGAACGCGCGTGAAAAAGAACGGTGGCCAGAACTAATTAATTATTGAAAAACTGTATCCTAGACTTTCTTCAAGCCATATTTATGATAGTAATCCAACATTTTGATGAAATAAAAAAAATATTAGTAGGCCAGAAATGCGTAATCAACCTTTTAGAACTGGCCACAAACGGTGGGGTGGTCCAAAACGGTGCTTCTATCCTATGGCTGCATTCGAAAACGGCACATGATCAGCGAAATAAAAAAGCAGGAAGTCCCCTCTTGTATATTTGAGTCGCCTAGATCCTACCGGTAATTCGATTGAAATATGCGCATAGATAGTCCGGAGAGACTGGATAATCGATAATCGTTCGAACGTGACGTTAATAGCATGCGACGCGGACCGCGGTTGTGAAATAACGGTGACCGAAAGGAAATAGGGAAGGAATCTATAAACCGAGGAATAAATAACGCGGTGAGGTTGGTTCGAAAATCTCGTTCATTTATAAATAAAGAAACGTAGTCTCAAGGATTGCATAACCCGACGCGTACATCAATATACGATGTATATACCTACGCTCGGTCTGTGGATGAGATACGCGATGAGACTCGAGGATTTTTATATATTTCCATTATAAAATATGCATTGATGCCAACCAGCCCCGGCATACCTGGGTTACTGTCTGGCGAATGAAGAGGTAAAGCGAGACGCGAGCACAGCTGGTATCTAGCTTCGACTAGCTTCGACGATACCAACCGCACGATGTATATGGGGCATTTCTTGTCAACTCGACCAATCATTTTTCCCCGCCATTTTTGATTCGCTTTACGATTTTCTTCGCATCATTTTTCGATATAAAAAAAAAGCAATTGTGAATTTTTTCAGGTCCTTCTCGCCAATCGTTAATTTTTTATCATTCCACTTCATCTAAAATTGAACTTTTCGGAAAATCTAGAAAAATTTTTCATTCACCCGTTGTTTTTTTTTTTTCTATTCTTGTCCAGCGTTTGAAAAATTTTGAACAAACACTTCGCCATGTTCCAGCAATACAAAAATTCTCGAAAAATCACTGGAAAATTTCAGAATTGAAGACAGATTTTTTTGAGAATTTTCCTATTGCTGAAACATGACGATTTAGTTTGTTCAAAATGTTGAAAACGCTGAAAAAAATAACTAGGAATAGAATTCCGCGTATGAAAACCGAGGTTTTATAGAATTTTGCGAGATTCTTAAAAAAAAGGTCACTTTCGGATGGGGTGGAATAGTAATGAAAAATTAACGCGGAGTGAATGATAAATGGTGAGGGAAAATCATTGGCCAAGTTCGAATGGAATGCCCCGTACATGTATCCACGGTTACAAAGACTGAAATTGACACGAAGCTAACCCGAGGTTACAAGCCCGTTGACATTATGCGGGCTTCGATCCCATTATACGCCGCGGACTAGCGGAGGACGAGCGCGAGTAGATAGGGAACGATCAATCTCAATATCTGTCACGCGGTATGCATCGACCGTATCGCTCTCAACGTCGTAGAGAAATGACGGAGAATTTTTTCTCGACTCGCGTCTCGGGTCGGTGACGCGTGGCCAGAGGCTAAACGCTCAAGTATAACAGCGGAAATGGGTCCTAACCGAAACTAGTTATACCGGTACACACCAAGACCTGACGCTCGTTGAACCGCGCTGCTTCACGGTGCCGACAATAAAATAACCATCACCGGAGGTAAATTCATCGACGCGATATCCCATCGAGTTATTTATAGAATCCGCGACGAGGGGGGAGGGCGGAAGCCCGGCCGGATAAGTGGTTAATTGATACCGAAGCCTAAGTTCGAGTGAAGAGAAAGAGTCACCGGGGCATGTCTAATCCGGACGGTCATGGTCGCGGGAATGATATAGTTTTTATTTATCCCCTTTCGCGATCGCGGTGCAGACTAGGGAAAAGGTCGTTCTATCGGATAGGGAAAATTCACGTAGAGGCGATCGTGGACGGTGTGAGGTTCTTACTACTCAATTAATAACCGCCTCGGATCGGGTTACCAGAATCTTGAGCCCTTCGACCTAATCTATCGTCTACTCTTCTATTCTTATATATCTATAAAGGAACAAGCGGCATCGACGCGCAGCCCAAATCCCATGACCTAGAAACTCGAAATTTGGGCAACATGTTCCCTTCCCTTCGTAAACACCGACTATGAAGCGATTTTGCGAAATTCGTCTAACCCCTAGGGGGTAAAACATGTTTTCGCGGATTCATCGATATCGATATATTGACTTAATTTTCTGCATCAAATCGTTGCTCATTCAAATACCTAAAAAGTAGCTTGAGCATTTTTCTAGATTCGAATCCTAAGGGAATGAAAAAGGGGTGGAAACAATTTTTGAGGCGCGCACAAGCCCCTAGTTGTAACATATTCCAATGTAACGAAATTGCACATTTTAACAGTTACTAAAGACACACCGAAGATGGTGAGACGTTCTTAGACCGGAAGCGATACCGCAGCCTGGCGGAACCCGAATTCGCGTTTATTATCCATATCGTCGATGTCGCGAGTCACTGAACTGCACAATTGTATCATTATCACATCTCATATCGAAGGTATAGACGTATAGATCAATTTTTGAATCGTTGCTCCTTTGAAATATTCGTCTTAATTGTCGTCACATCGATAGACATAATTAGATTGTTCGTATGAAACGTTGTCAAACACACGCGAATATGAACAAAACTGATAACTCAAATGAAGAGAATTCAATTATCAGCTCCAGTTGGCCACTGGTCGAATCAAATGTCGCGATAACACTAGTTTTTAATCGAAGCGGGGAAATTTATATATACTTTATACACAAAAGAAGCGAAACTGATTTCTCGTAATCAAGCTATTAGTTCTAAAATTGTATATCTTGTAAAAATCGTCGCCGTTATCAACGAAACGCCCGCGAATATCTCGACGGTCTGCCCGGCGGACTACGGTCGCTGGCGCAACTCTGACGCGAGACCCGCGGTTTGCTCGTGACGCAGTGCTGCCGCCTACTGGGGCAGCGACGAGATTGCACCCCCGGACTCGGCTAGCCGCCCCCGCGTGTGCTGAGATGAGAACGACGGGCGAAAGGGCGAAGGGGGGAGTATAGAAACGGTCGTGAATTTGTCTAATATCACGTATACCGAGGTTCGCACGCATAGTTTATTCTATATCGCTGGTTTGATGTAAATTGAGGAAAAGTTTTAGTCCTGCCGACTGACTAACTTTGTTTCCGGAACTAAAACTTCCGGCAAGAACTCGACTTGGCAAACAGGTGGAAGGAGGCCGGCCGAGATTCGCGGGGGATCGCAGACACACCTACGTTCCACTAGCCCCGTCGCGTCGGCGCCGACCATGTCACAGGGTCGCGACCCTCGCCTAGCCAACAGCCGAATAACCTCGGCCTTCGATGCGACAACGAGACGGTAACCGACCGAATCGCCTCTTAATCATCGTAATCGTCGTCATCGCCGGCGGATTCCAGAAGCTGCGAGAGGCTATCGACACAACCGGATGTAAACAACCCGGGGGGCGACGACCAATTTGCACAAATCATTTGCGAGTCCCGCGTCCTCGGCGAGAGAGTTAACCCCCGCGGGGGTGTGTCCCGAGTCCCGACGCTACCGACGCCCTCGACGTCGTCTCACTCGCCCCGAATCAATACAGCGCTCTCCTCCTCTTCCTCCGCAACCGGAGGCAGAGGCACCCCGAGCTCCGGCTCGGCTAAAGCCCTACGCTGATTGGAGGAGGGCAGTGTTCGTCACTGGTGTCAGTCGTGGCGGGTATCAGACCCGCTTCGGGGCCTTTGAACTTGGGTTACCACCTGCTCGGTCTTCCGTCGCGTAAAGCGGAATCGTCGAACCCTTTATCGAACGGTTAAATGCCTCCGGGTCAGACGGAGAAAGAATCGCAGTCGTCCGTCTGGATAATTGATGAATTGATGAATTGGCAATATCGCCCGGATCGAATTGCCTCGTTTTTGAGAAAAATTAATTAATATAACGCGATAAGAAGAGCCGAGTAATTGGATCTTCGCGACGAGACGCAGACTGTGGGAGAATAATTATTCCTCGGTGAAGTAGCACAAGCTGCTTGTCGCCTTACCTACCTACCCGAGTTTTTCGAGTACGAGACACGTCGAGGAGGGTCGGGGGGCGATGAATAAATGCGAATGAACCGGGAGGGTTCAACTTTAACTTTTGGAATGTACAGGGTGATCGATTTAACTCTGCCACCCCGCATAACTCGGTTATTATCGATTATGCAGAAAAAGAAAAATGTCCGGATGACCTTCGGCTCCAAAATTCATGAATCAACGATCAAGGCGGGAATTCAAGAAGACTAAATTGTAGCGCCACATTCGGTACACCCCTTCAAACTTTTCCATAATATGACATTTTTCTGCGTAATCGATAATAAACAAGTTAGAGCTGAATGACGTTTTTATGGTTCCAGACGTCTGCGCGAATCCCAGTCCGCCGAGGTGATTCACAGTGAGGGAGGACATCGGCCCTCTTCCGCTGTGTTTGTCACTCGCATGCATTCGGATGCGCGAAATCGTTTTTCGTTCCCCTCATAGCCGAATCGAGTCCAGGTTCCTGGCCTGCTAAATATTCGAGACTCAATTTACGGCGTACCCTTGGGTATACCCACGCAGATTATAAGACACCGCATAATAACAGACGGGGGTCGCCGGTCGGTCGTCGGTGTTTCGCGTCTCGTGACTCTGGCGAATAAAACCGCACGGTTCGCGGAACTCACCTACATCTCGGCTTACGATCTCCTCGGTTAACTTTTGCCTCTACTCACGCGATGCATGGATGCGGGGATTGCGGTAGGTGTGTCTGGGGCTACCGGCACGAGATAGACCAGAATTGGGTCTGAAGTTTCGCGAGGGTGGATATCGCACGCGTGCAGAATGAAAAACGTTATTCCACTTTTGTGTAAAATATGTCCCGATACAAGTAAACGAATGAATTTATAACGTTTGTTAATTTTATCGATTTTGGAAAAGTTTAATAAAATCTGAGGGGGGGCCCAATTTTCCAAATTTGCGGTAGTCGTTGATCTTCGGTTGTGTTTTCGTTTTTTGGTAAAAATGAGGAGATTCAACGATTGAAAAAATCTCAACTCCCCTATTTATACCGTGTTGAATCGAGAGTGTTGCCTCTTTCCACTTTCCGCTTCCGGACGCGCGAGTTAGGTGAGATTTCGATACAGAGATCCGGGCGGCAAACCCTGATCGGGTTTCGTCTGCCGTTTGGCGCCATTCTCTATTACGTGAATAGAATCTTAGAGGCGAGGTTCGAGTCCCTTTTGACCGTGGGCGAGGGACGCGGACGGTAATCTTCGCGCCACTAAAACCTACCGGGGTTTAATTGACTCCGGTGCCGCGCCAACTGTCCCTCTAATTATCTTCCACTGTCTGTAAGCAGCCAAACTCGGGCTGCAGCATATTTTTGAAAAATGACTTTTTTCTATTCAGTTTTACAAAAAAACAAAAAACAAAGAATATGGATAGAATATTGTTTCTATTTTGTATCTTTGATGACGTTTCGATTTTTCAATTTTCCATTCATCTTCTCCATCGTTGAATATAAAAAGGTCAGAGAAGATTTCCCCACCACCTTTTTATTTCGTTATTACGCTCGTATTCTTGAGATAAGAAAAAAAATTCTGAGAATGAGACGATATTTATTATTCGCATTTTTATGATTGCGACCGCGTGACACACAAAGGAATCGCCCCCCATCACGGTAATGTTTTCCTCTGTTTCTCTCTTTTTTTTTTTTGCCTCTTTACAAACCATTTTATTTATGCATTCAATTTTTTTTACTCTTCCTCTTCCGTCAATCACGTTCTTCATTTTTTTTTTTTCTCTTCTAATCCCGGTTTCTTCTTCTACCGTTCGCGTATTTTTCCATTCAACCGTATGACAAACGTTCAAAGAGATTCGCTTTTGTTTTTTTCATATAAACCGCACAAAAGGTTTCTCAAGAATCGCGAAAAGGCAATTTTCGTCCACCCTGCGATATTATACCGTTATTGTTATAAACGATGAACGACAAACGGTCGTATATCATCCTACAGCTGAAGCTTGACACGGGATATATTATTGACTGATCCAAAAATAGGAGAACAGTAAAATTCAAAAGAGAAAAAAGTGTTTTAAAAAATATGCGAATTTAGGGATTAAACTTTCCCAGAACGAATGAATATCGGACAGATCGAACGCAACCTGCGGATCAAATGTTGATAAGAAAAAATCAATAATGAGAAAAGAATGAAAATGAAACAGGAAAAAGTGAAAATGAACGGTTATTAAATTTTCATATATATTGTCGTTTTCACCCAACTATAAGGAGGGAAAGTGCCGCGAGGGAATTCCACGGGACCAAAAGTTCAGGAGGACGAGAACGGAAGTGGAAGTCAACGCGGCTAGATGTAGGTAAATGTAGATGTAGATGTAGATGTAGATGTAGACGTAGAGACGTAGGTGTGGATGTACGGGCTCGTGATATCAACGTAGCAACAGACGCTATTCGCGGTATTTCCCAACCCCTCAAGAGTTCGAACAAACCCTCCCGTCCCCCTTTCGTCCCTCGCCCTCCGCCGCCGGCGAACCGGGGCGAAAACCTCTCGAGTTTCTCCGCGAACTTTGCCTCCCGCGAGCTCTGGCGCCGCGACCACCTCCTGGTTTGCAGGGGCCGACCCACTTTATTGATTTCCATGTTTAAAGGGAAACACCCGCGACTTCGTCTGTTTTGCTGTTTTGGTCTGTCGATCGAGGGGCGCGGAACCAAGAGAGAAAAAGAGAGAGGTGCGTGTCCCTGCGATTGTGTAGGTATCAATGGTCGTTACTCACCATGACGATGGCGTGAGTCAGTCCCGTCGACGACCTCGATCTGCGTGGCGTCATGCCGACGACTTCTCCTCTCATTATGCTCTCGACAACTGCGGGGTAAAAAAACGGAGGTAAAAATTTTCTTACCGATCTTAATCCGGATTATAGACGGTGTTTTTTGCTCCGTGACAAAATCGCACCGCGCTTCGGCACGTGTACGACGAAACACTCACCTCCGTCGCCGATAAGACGCATCTGGACGAGGCTCGGATCCTCGTTATGATCTTCGAGAACCGTGTCGTCCGTAACGGTAAGATCCTGGAAAATAGAGATGAATAATAGAAATGGAGAAACATTCAAACACGTGCCGGTGATCCGTCAGATCGTTTCACAACTCGCAATTGCTGGATTGGCTATCAAACGTCGAAACGAGACAATCCAAGTCTTGCACAAGATTCGCGTCGATTAATTTGACATTTTTATTTGAACCCAAAATGACAAATTCAACTCGATCCGGTTATTTTACTGTTTAAAAAAAGGCGAATTTCGAGGGTTCGAAGAGGCTCGAGTTGAGAGGGTTGAAAAGAGTCGGAAACATGGCGCGAATAAATCTCAAGTTTAAAATAACCGAGTTGGTGTTGGCAAGCAAGAAAAGAAGAAGAAGAAGAAGAAGAAGAAGCGCGCGAGTCTCGAAAGTTGTTGCTTGAATCCAGCCCGGCTGTCTGCAGCAGGCGGGGGTCATCCCTCGAGAGTTTTTATTTCCCTCGCAGCGAAACATACACCGGGTGGTAGAAACCACCGCGCAGGAAACTCACCACCGGTACAGGTTCAAATTTATCGTTAAACTTTTTAGAACCCTGTAGGAATTTTTCCCTTCCTTTTTAGTTCCCACAACTTTTTCTCTTCTCCTCTCGATATATCTTCTGCCAAAACGTTTCTTCTGACCGAAACTTCTTTCGCAAGACAATTCATAAATAGATATTTATCTGGCATTCGCGTAAAGTGACTATTCATTCCAACGTTGAACCGCGCACTTCGAACTGCGCATCAAAATTGCGGTAAAAAGACTTTGTACCGCGACTTGCAACGCAGCGGTCGAGGGGGAAATAACTCAAGATTGTCGTGACGCATCGATTCTGAGGGTTGAAATAATTCAGAATAATTCGTTAAATTCCAATATAAGGAATTCTTCTTAATTCACCTTAATTCAACTCAATCCAACTCAATTCAACTTCAATTCAATTCCAATTTCACTTCGACTCGATTCAATTTGATTCAACCTAGGTGATTGCATTTGGATCTATCAATTCAGGTAATTTTCACTAATTCAGGTAAATTGTCAGGTGAATTAATTCATGAACTATTGACACGTGAATTCAACTAGTTTTATTTCCCCCTCGGCAAGCGCCACTTTACAGATCGAAAACTAGCGTCGAAAAGTGACTTTTCAATGCCTGTGCCGTGAAACAAGAAGTTTACTCTGAAACCAGTCCTTCTATATCATCGGTCGTACCTTGGTCGCCTCGTTGTATCCGACTATCACCGCGGTGTACCACTGGGTGGTGCCCTCGGCGCGATAAACCTCGACGCGAAAACCCACGAGGATGCTCGGGGTGGTCAGAAGGATGCTCTGTCCATCCTGCATCTCGGCCCATCTCCGCACTGCGCCGGCCCAGGGTGGCGAACTCTTGGTCAGTTCCCAGTCTTGCTGTGAACGAAAGAACAACAAACGACATTTAATTTTTGATTGATCTGAATCTGATGAAATTAGGAGAACCGTTTCAATTTTTAGTCAACTGAATTAATTATGAAGGAAACTTGTAACGAAGTTGATCGCATGCGACGTATAATTGAGTGGCGGTAATCGCCGGTTATCGGATGGACGAGGAACGAAGCGGTGAGATCGTAACTGGGTCAGGATTTGCATTCGAGGTATATATTTCTTCGTTTTTTTTTTTTTTGCTACTTTCCCACGCGATCCGGTTGGTATTTTTCCCAGATACGAGGTTAAGAATAACGACTCGAAGGCGATAGTTGTAAAATTTCATAACATCGGTGCACCCTCGGTTCGTACATTCTCCGAATATTAATTAGCAGCGTCGGGATCATCGCAACGTGCTAATCGCGGTTTCTCTACCCCGCGCGATATCGCGGTAATAATTGTTATTAGGGTACCCCGTGTCAGGCTTCGCGCAAAGCCCCTTAAACGTAGAGCTCGAATTCCCCCGGCCATGCCGCAAACACGGAATCCGAATCCAGCCTCTGAATCCAACGGACCACAAAATTAACCAACACGGTACACATTCGCTTGCCGGTATACCGCGGTACCGACAATCACGCTTTTTCACTTCCACTTTAATGCCACTCCTCCATGACATGCGAACACAACTCGAATCGCGAACCGCATCGTGAATATCCAAAACGTTGATTCGATCACACCTATTTCGATATACTTTTTTCTTTCTCACTCTCCAATGATTCACGATGTCAGTGAACGACTAGAGTTAATTGGATTACACGTCAGTCTGCGAGATAATCATTTCCCAATCGAGGCCCTGTTTCTGATCCTGGCCTGGTTTTTGAGCCCACTAATAAAGAAAGGGAGATCAAGGAGGCTAGTTTCAACATTCTAAAGCGAAAACTGATTATTAATGATGAAGGGACTGTCGATTACCGGATCCTTTGGGTTTTCCGATTATTTCAGCGTTGTTGCTGTTTCAGACCTCAGATTTCCGAGTCACATAACCTCAATATAGTTTTTTTCGAAAGACGTATTTCGTTGAAACGAACACTTTCGACTCATTATGAGTATTTATTGTAGAATTAGATCGGATTGAACTCACTAAAAAACACTGATCTAGCTGTAGCACGCAGAGTCCATCATGAAAGTTCAATATTATATTGACTCATTGGTCGAATTATAGATTGAAAATACGATCGGTCCTCTTCCAAGAAGGTTTCAATTTATTCAACATCAAACCTTTCACTCTCAATTTCGTACCATGTTTGCTACTTTGAGAGAGAATAAGTAATGACCTCGGCTGATATCATCACACTGTAAAAAATCCGCGAATTCCGTAGTGGTTCACTTCTCATGTTGAATTTGACACCCTGTTCGGTGTCAAATTCATCTCTAATCAGAGAAAACAACATCGATTGGTGGTGTTTGTACACAAAATGAGGTCAAACACGACAGAAAAAATGTCAGAAACCGGTGCGTTTACATCAGATGTTCCAATTTCCAATTTCAATTACGATTATCGGTTAGAAAATATCAGCATGGTATCACAGAGGGTCGTCGGTCGCGTCCATCCGAACAATCTGATCTAATCAGAGTCGACCGTAGGCGTTGGGTTTGGAGCGTACAAGTCGAAGTAGGTACGGTTCAACAGGGTTAATTGAGGCATTGTGCGGGACACCACGTGCCCGTTGTAGAAATTGTCCATGAAAATACATGCATGTATCTATGGTACTGTACTATACCGCATATTACCGATACGTGAGACACGAAAATAGCCTCGCGATACCCCGCAGTCAATATCAGCCTGCATGATGCATGATATCAGCGACGCGCAACTTTATAACGTGGGAGTGAAAAAAAAAAAGTACACATAGAACGATGCAAACGGTCTGCAACCTCTTTACCCACATTTATCACACCCACATACGTAGATGGGTATTCAAAGTTGCTGATAAAAATTACGAACATTTTTCATTATTAAGGATATAAAACGCCCCAGGCGTTGGCGACGACTTCTATGAAAAGAAAAAAAAAAGAAAACTTTTTCTTGCGGTCCTGCTCTCTCTGGCGAGGCATTTAAAAAGTAAACCATTGTGATAAAAAGTGAGAATAATATTCCACAAAGATAATAAATTTTTAATGAAAATTATAAACTTTCAAAGAGTTTTCCTTTGTACTCGTCTATAACCGTATCCTCAAACATACCTGTTTCCATCGTCACTCGGTCAACAAATTGTGTAACAATTTAAATTTCAATGAACAATTATCTCATTCCGAAGGTTAACCTGCAGTCGTGACCGTTGAGAATATCAGAATATCGCGAGGATAAACAAAATTCACGGTTCGTTCGAGTGGAAGAAAAGAGCAAAGGCTGTCCGACCCTGAACTATAAAACGCGCGAAAGTCTTCCTCTCTTGAAACAAAAAAGAAAAAAAAAAAAAAAAACCAGTAACGTAACGCTGAATGAAACTTTTCGCTCTTCAGTCTTTTTTCAATTGGCAGCTCCGCATCATTTGGCGAGGTTCCACTTTGACGAAGACGGCACCTCGAGGCTCGACCAAAAGATGACGATCTAAGTAAGCTATAAGTCTCGGAGCCTCGCGATATCGAGACGACGGGAATGGATTTAGTCGCGGTACTATCGAAGCACCTCGACTAGAAAGTGTACACGCCGAGCCAATTGACGATACGAGGCGACCGCGGCGTCATTTCCGCAATTAAATTCAATAAAATTATGCATCTCCCCACCGTATCGAACTCATTCCACGTCGCTGCTCTTCTCATCCAAAGTCAACACCGAGCGGATTATCGATGCACGCGCGGTTCAATCGCCTCGAAGAATATAATGTACACAAAGTTAATCGAATTAAATTCCGATAAACGTTCAGCGGCAAGAAAAACAGAGAGATCCGACCGAGTGACTCTCGGGATTGTCGGGGGGAATTCTAACGGTAAAAGTTTGTCCAGTTTAATTACTTGGAAAGAATTCTCCGCAGTTTCCACGTCTCCCCGATACCTCCCGCACTCTTTATTCTCCAACCTGTCTCCTCTTGAGTGGACATAGCTTACGACGGGGACGGGGGGGTTTGAAAATTCTCTTCCGTTCGTTACTACGAAAGGTACGGACTTTTACGATTCCCTTATTGCTACCGATAGCGTAAGATTAATCCCTCGAACGAAGCGACTTCACCGCAGCATCATCTCGTTCCACCAGGTGCGACAGATACGAGAGATTATTACGGCTCGGTGAAGAGATCGAGAGAGAGAGAGAGAGAGAGAGGCTGAATAGTTTTCCATCTTTCTACTTATATATACACTGTAATCTTTTGTCTGAACCGGAGTTATTCATCGTCCTATAGAAAATTGAAGCCCTTATACCCCGTGGAACGGTTCTATTACCGCAAGCAATTTACTATTCCGTTTATACCGACTCCGAGCCTCACCTTTACCTTATACTTACACTTTTACAGCTTCTAGAACCCTTTTATTTTCTCTCTCTCTTTGTCACTCCGCATGAAAAGTCTCTTCAACTTTGTATCGTTCAAAGTTTACTCATGCTGCGAAGAGGTACGTCAAAAAGTTGCTAATTTTTGCCACCATTATGGAAATATATTCCTCACCGAGTCAAACAATGAATTCAATCTCCTTGTACCTTTTGTACAGAGAACAAAGTATTTCAATGGTTGTCGGAAACAAGAAAGACCAGCAGCAAAGTCTGCATGGGCTGTAACCGCGAGCGGTCGTAAAGCAAGAGCTTATTCGTCCCGGCCACACCATATCGACATATATCTGCAATTAACTCCGGACACACGCAGGTGTAACACGAAGCTTCTGCATTCAGGTATTCTCTCTCATTGTTATTATTCTTATTATACAGAACTGCAGGTTATCGTCATCGAATAAAGAGCAGACTCACCGTGAATGGTTTGAGTTTTGAATAATCCAGGAAATCCAGACGTCGGTCCTGCATGAATTCGACGGGCATCGTCTCCTCGGGCAAATCGGCGCGCGCTACCAGAGGGTAAAACGTCTGAAAGTATAAAACGCAAGTCAATCAAGATCGCGGATCGTGGATGTAAAATTAAAATTTAACTGTGCGGTTGCTCTGCCCTCTCCCAACGATGGTTTACGTTGTTTGAGAACGCTAAGCAGCCAGATTGATTTCGCACCTGATAGGAACAGCCGAGCAAATTTTATATCGCAAGGTTGTGGACATTTCGCCGGTGCTTAAAATTTTCTTCAATGATCAGGAATTTTTTTCGGCGAAAAAAATTCCTCACCCAGAGAGGGGTTTGAACACGAGATAGTCGGGACTCCGGTCGGTCGCTCTACCGCTAGCGCCACCGACCGACCTACACGTAATCTCGGCCTCGTGTCGTTTCAACCTCAACCAAACGTCGTCCAATTATACTATTCTCGCTTGAATTTGTCAAATCGTCAATTCAAATGATATGATAGTTTTCATTTTAGGAACACGTTGAGCAATAGACAGAACTGACTGCACCCGACCTAGTTTCGATCGTAGATATACATATTTGATACAATTATACGATACAGGCAGGTTGTCAAATTGGGAAAACGTAATAAACCGGTTGATTAACTTATCATTTCTACAAACTCGTGCAGTAGAACGAGATCCCCGACTTCTCTTCGAGATTCGACGTCGTGACAAACCCCAGGCAATTAGGAGCCGGCTAATATGACGTTAATTGCAATTAGAACTGGAAGCTCAAAGCGCCCCAGCTCACCTTGCGTGATTATACCCACATACGTGACGTCTATACTTGTACACCGTAACTCTCTCCCGTTAATAGCATCAATTAATCGTCGGAAATTGGAAGATGACAAAACAACGTTTATAAGATATGATCCACGTGACTTACGAGCGCGGGCCAGCCCACGGTGCAGGCGGCAACCGGTGCCGCGTTGCTTCTCAACGGTTTACCGTTCACCCTGTGAGGATGATGATGATTGTTGTTCGCGACGTGGTTCGGATGGTTGATGTTAACGAGACCGGAGTGACGAGGGTCAGGTCGGTCCGCCCAGCAGAGGGCCTTTTCGACCAGGAAGAGAGAGAATACCGCATCGCGGTAGGGCGAGAGCCACTCTCTCCGGTGCCACTCTACGTCGTCGTACTCCACCAGAACCTAGAACGATAAACAGAAGACAAAAATGAATTCAAGGATCACGTGAGGAACTTTCGAGGGAAGCGGTTTCGTTGTCAGCTACGTTATAGAACATTAATGGTGTAAATTGTTTCAAAGTTTCCGTAGCCCGACGTCGAAACAACGGCGAAGCCAGCCATTGTACGAGTTTAGTCGGCGCGTGTGCTCGGGACATTAGCCAAGAATGTAATCAGCGAAGACAAGAGCTTCTACGGTTCTACGGCTTCAGAACCAGTGAATTTTTCTCCCTAGGGTGAAAAGATCCATTGATATCGGTGCAGGTACTGAGAGAGTAGAGTTTCGAATGTTCCCGGGTCAAAATAACGCCGCTTTGATATCGAGGGGAAAGTGATTCTGTGTAGTTGAGAGGTTTGTAACCAGATAGCGCCTGCTACCGGAGACAGGATCGAAGATGGCCGACACGGACGTCGGCGCCGGCGCCGCCTCCTTGGTCACCCAGAGGCCGTCCTCGCGGTTGCCAGGGGCAACGGTACGTCGGCCATCTTCGTACCGCTACAATTTCACGACCTGCCTCAAACCTATCCAGGCTCCGAGTCGAGCCGCGAGAGTGATCGGGGTTTTCCCTCCCTTCGCGGTCTCATCTTGCCTCGGCGTACCGACCGCAGCGCTCCTAACGGGAGTGAAACTTCCCTCCGTCTCTGTCTGACGGGAACCAAACTTGGCCCGAAAGTGGAGGCAGAGTCCCTCTTACCATCAACCGGGGTCTCCTGTAGACCTGTATCCAGTATCGCGCCACACGCGGACAGCCGGTTCGAAGAGGGATATTGAACCGCGACTCGACCGATTACACGGCTCTCTACAGCAGGGGTGTAGTGGCGTAAGGTCGTAAGCGTCGAAAGCGCGATTTTAGTGGTAAAACGTCGTATCAATTTTTTTCACGCCAATCGCTCTGAATATGATCGATTGAAATTACGAGATCGAAGAATGTAGATGCGAAAGGTCGTGTATTGGGCGAACACGTCATTCTTTCGTTACAATTTTTGGGAGAAATTGAGAAAAATTTGGGAGAACGTATCGAAAAATTCGATCGGAAATATTCTCAGATAAAAGAAGAAGGTCGAAGGTTCATTTGTGCGAATACGACTCGATGCGATCGACGAAGACCATTTTTTGCCGGCCAAGTTATGACTGAAAGGTCGTATCCACCAGTACATACGACCTTCTGCTTTCGACTGACCTCACAATATGAACGAATCTTCGTGTTTTTAGCCTAAATGCGACTAGCAAAAAAATGTACGACCTTACGTCCTCATGTCATTAGACACGCGACGCATGCGGATACGATCAAAGGGTTGATTTAGAAAAGAGTTGTATACGGATCGACGGCCTTGACCAATGTGAAATAGCCGAGCATATGGAAGATGGTGATGTTTTCAGACCGCGGCAAAACCGAGAGGTATAAACAGCTGACTGTCCGTCGGTGTTGTTGGCTCGTGGTGTGACTATAAACCAAGCTATAGTACCCAGATCGACCGAGTCTGGCTTGGAGCGAGACTGAATAAACAATTATTATGGAGTAGAAATTCGACTCTGCGTTATCGTATACGGGAGCGATTTGAAAAAACAGAGTGAAAATGGGTACATCAGCGAAGCCCAGAGTCGAGAGCCTAGAGCGAAGTTATCGAACCGATAACCTCAAAAGCTCTGCTGCCATAGCCGTGGAGGGTTTTGTTTAGTTTACATTGTGCCGCAGCAGGAAAGCCTCGTCATTCTCGTTTCCTTCTCTCTGCAAATGATGCTAGATGCAGCCTAGGGGGGGATGTATGTGTGCACAGTGCTCAGTTGGCGAGAGAACGCGTTATTTCATTTTTTCATTTTTTTTTTTTTTTTTTTTAAATACTTTTTCTCTTTACTCAGCTTTCCGGCTCCCACTCGGCACAGGGTAGAGGCTCGACTACCTCGCCCGCATTTCTGTTGCGAAAATAGGCCGAGTGCCGAGTGCAACCCTTTTGACTCGTGCAACTGAAGCGGGTACGATGGGTGCAGTAGGCATAGAGAAATTGCGCTGCTCGGTGTCGGTGCTGCACGCGTAGAATGAATATATTTACAAAATACAATGATAATAATAATTTTATTGATATTGGCTATTATAGTGGACATATTATATCCTTGTGCTTTAATTTAATTATATGGATATTTTGTATTATTTTGCATCGTTAGTATTATCGTTTTCATTTCTGAATCATTGCAGGCTGCACACAGTTGCTATTATTCGCAACCTTATCTAACCTATTCTTTACAAACCTGAATAAATCGATCGATTTGATAATAATTTGAATCGATGATGGATATTTATATTTATTCTACGACACCGTGGTGGTAGAGAATCATAAGCAAAAGTTTGTTTGTAGATACCTATCAGCCGTATAATTACGCTTTAGAATATGTCGCGTGTCTAATGACGTAAGGGCCATTATACGACTTTTTGCCGTTCGTAACGGCAAAAGGTCGTATATTTTTTTGCTAGTCGAATTTCGGCTAAAAACCCGAAGATTCGTTCCTGAACGTTGAAATTTATTGTGAGGTCAGTTAAAAGCAGAAGGTCATAACTTGGCCAGCAAAAAATGGTTTCCGTTGGTCGCATCAACTCGTATTCGCAAAAATAAAATTAACAAATTGCCGCTTACGAGCTTCTTCTTTTACCTGAGAATATTTCCGATCAAATTTTTCGAAACGTTCGTTTTTTTAATTTATCTTCGCGTTTCAGGTCTTTTTATATGACCTTTGTGTGGTGGGGTCAGTAAAAAATTGTCGGTTAATACGTTCTGTCTTTCCCTTTATCTCAATTTTTCTAAAAAATTTTAACGAAAGTGTGACGTATTTGCCCAACATACGACCATTCGCATCTACATCCTTCGATCTCGTAATTTCAATCGATCTAGACGCTTTTACGCTGCTTTCACCTTATTATTTATTTATTTTTTGATAATTTTTTTTTTTTATCACCTTGAGTGATCGTTTGTTTGACATCTGTCAAAGTGGTATCAATCGCGGGTAATTTCTTTACATCGTACCTACATATATGCGCCCCCCACGTCTCTCGTCGCCAGACTGAAATTACCGTGTGACCGCAGATTAATTGATTTGATATTTTTAATATCGTGTCGCGTCTATATGGAACTTGTTGTTTCTTTTTTTTTTTTTGTTTTCGAGAAAGTCTTGCGCTTAATTAAATGATTTCACAAATTGCTAGAGCGTGTAATGAACGTATTTATTGCATATAAATATCATCGTGCACTTAGAAATTTCACATGCAAATATTAAAACTGTGATATCGTAGGCTCGCGACTATAAACAATCGAGAGTAGAGTAAAAACTGAATTAACAGCGGGTGAGAGGATCTATAAACGAAACAGTCGATCCAAAGACAAAACAAGCCGGAGTGCATTCAGCTGGAAAGTTGAGAGGATACCTCGAAGTTAAAAACGAAAAAAAAAGAACCAACGAATAACAAGGGGAGATATTGCACATCGCGAAACTAATTTTTTTCTTTTCTTTATTTTCGCGCCACGTTTTCGAACATAATGGCTGCGATTTGGCCAAGGCCAAAAGGTCCTTGGACCTTGGCCTTCGACCGTCTCAAACACGCTGCGAAAAACAACGTGTGTCCATGTGTCTGATCGTGAGTCGAAAAACAATTTTTTTTTTTCATTCGAATCAAAATGAACTAAACCATAGGAAACGCGACGGCTTGTTTACCGAGTCGGCCGCTTCTACGTCACGCTCTGTTTTCCGGAAGCTACTCGTCCCTGTCACTCGCCCACGAATAATAATAGAACGTAAATAGAAGAGTTACGGTCATCCGGGACGAGCCGGAGGCCGAAGCCCCCCGCTATAAAACCACTGGAATTCAAATTTTCAAACTTTACGATGATATATCGCAAATTTATCTCTTTCTCTCGTATCCCCCCGCCTGAGGGTCATCTTTTTTTATTATCACTCGACCATCCGAGCGCTCTAATCGTTATCGCGTTACGACCGCAAGCATTACCACCTGCAAAGTAGATTAGCCTCGGTTTTAACCCACGGTTTCTGATCGTCTCTTCTACCTCAATCGCCTGATAAGAACGATTCAATTTTTATTTTATCCCGATAAAATCGAGCGTTTCAACGAGATCGTATGAAATTGAGGATTTTTTTTTGTCATTATGCGACCATTAAAAAAAAACCCTAAAATTTTTTTTAAACCGTAACTGTGACTTGGATGAAAAACGATGGAGAACATGGTGAAAATTGACATTTTAGGTCCTGATTTTCGAATTTCGCGCAGAAAAGGACAAGTTAGACAAAAATGAGCATCATTTCCGAAAAATGCAGAAAATTTTCCATCGAAATCAGTATTTTCAATTTTTTTAAATTTTTTTGTCAAGGCATTTTTTGAACCGGTTGAAAATCTACTAATCACGAAAACCCCTATGGATTGAAGTCGTATACGTTTCCATACTCGAGTAAATCTCTTCTTCATACCCTAAATAATGTGAAGAATTCATTAGAAAGACATAAAAAATTTGGAGGCCTGATTTGCGTACACTGTAAAAAATGTTGAGTCATGAAACCACTTCTCATTTTAGTAAAATTAATTCTCAAATACGATTTTGTTACCCAATTTTGTGAAATTGATTGAGACGAATGTATGGTAATATTTAAAAGTTGTTAATAAATTCAAAGAACATGCATAGCTATACAAAATTTGTAATTTTACAAGACTTTCGTGTAGACACAATCATTTTTCACAGTCTACGGTATTTGGTGGAATGGCCCATATACGCGTGATTACCGCGTGACGATCGTGACGAGATAACAAATTCGACGGTATATACTGCACTCGCGGTTACACCAGTGCGTTTATAGTTCGGTTCGAGCAGTGTGAGAGTAACCGGAAGTTGGAGGCCACCGGCTGACCTTGTCACGTCGGCATGGAACGCCGTTTACCCACGGTGGGATGCAGTGCAACCGCAAATGACATACCGCGTCGTCGGACTTTGCCCGTCACGCATTACACATATATATGTATACATGAATAATCATAATTGCAGAGGGTCTGCAGGGGTCTCCGTTCGGTCTTTCGTACCCACTACGCGCACAGGTGTCGTATTCGATTGATAATGAATTCGAGGATTTTTCATTATTTTTCCAGGAATCATCCCGAGGGGATAGAAATAGAATCGAGTGGTGGAGAAGAACATCGTTGTGAGACCGTCGAGAGAGATGAATTTACTCCACGGTCCAATTTAGACCGTTTTACAACTTGACCCCGAGGAATGAACCCGGGGTACGTGGAATTTGCGAGCGTGGTGTGTTTCGACAAAACAGAAGAGAGACGGAAAATTATCGCTCGCGCTTTACTTCCGCCTCGTGACGCGTCTGACGGTCGTAACGCGTCAACCGATGCTTTTGAGTATAATGAAACTGACATCAAAGACTCATACCCTGTCTAGCACGGGAACCTGTTCAAGATGGCTGACAAGTGAAACACAATACTAATTTCCTATCACAATGCGAGTACGACCGAAAAACTAGGTCGGCTAATCTAATCTACTTCAATTTAGACACTTGAAAGAGAGCTCTGCGAGCCTTTGCCATTGCCTTTGCCTTTGCCTTTGCCTTTGGCTTTGGCTTTGGCTCTCGGCTCGAGGTTCTGCTTTCGATCTCGTGTCTCACCCCCATCGTCCTCCTCGGTCGAGAAGAGACTGTCAGTTCAAAGATGGGACGAGTTATACTCGAGAAGTTCCAAGCGAAACGGGCCGACATAGGTTTAGAAAAAAAAAAAAAACAGGCGGGTTTGGGCTGATTATATGAGCCAACTATTTTGAATTTTGCAAATCTGACCTCAGATTCCTGATAAGCGGTTCGAAAAACCTTCGAGTACCAATTTTCATAAAATTTCGAATGTTTTTAGTGTTTTTTTTTTTTTCATGCAAATCGGATTCGCTATTTGTAATTGCGAAAATCTGATCCAATAAACCTTTGGACACCATTTTTCATCAAATTTCAACTGTTTTTAATTTTTTTCGCGCAATATTGTGTACATCAAATTGAAATTTTTCAAAACCGACTTCAGATTCGTCATCAACGACCCAAAAAACCATGTGATACCAAATTTCCTTCGAATTCGTTGATCCATTCTCAAGATATCGTCATTTTTGAAAAGTACCGAACCGATAAAAACCAAAATCTAATCAGTTTTAAGTATAGGAAAGCCGTGTCGATTGAGTGCAATTTGATAAAAATCGGTGTACTCGTTCTCAAGATATCGCGGGGAGAAAAATTTCATCACATATACTAAACCTATAACCCGAAAACGTGGAGATCCAGTGAAAAGTCAACTTTTCATTTCATTTCCGGGGTGACTACAACAACTTAATTTTTTCTATGAAAACAGAGAAACGGGCAGTTAAAAACCAGGGCAATTTCAATCGAAATTCTTCGTTCGATGTTTGTAAATTATTCACAGATAAAGTCGAGCCCCAGTGTTCGCATCGATTATCGAACGAATGAATAAATGAGATCCTAAGAATTCCTCTACGAACGAATGTAGATCCCATCGATCGACGTGTGAACAAATATCGGACTTCATACCCACATATGGGACAATTTTATCGAATACGAGACCCTCCAAGGTATAAGCGTTAATAATACACCCGATTCCCGTACGTACTGCAGCCTTGATACACAATACGAAACTTTCTCGTGTATAATAATTGTCGGAGAACTGGAAACGCAGCGATGCGTTATCCTAGTTGATTGTTAGAGAAACTATACTCGTGTTCTTAAATTCTTAACCACTCTAGCTGCGAGAAGTTATATTTCGAAATAACTCTGCATCGTTGAAATATCTGCGGGATCGCGTTGTTTTTTTCTATCCTTGCCAATCCGAATACCAAAGTTTTCTGAACAATTTTCTTTCTCCTACACCGTAAAAGCACAACGATACACGTTACACGCGCTTCATTATTGCAGTACTCGGTATACTATAGAAGTAGCTTTCCGCACGTGGACAAAACTTTCTAGACTCAGCAGGAGATCGGATATGGACCCCTTTAACAGTCCGGAACGTTAATATGGGCCATTCAAGCCGATAGAACAGCGTCCCGACGCCGAAAGACTACTTTTTACGACTTGGGCGTACGGATGGGCGATACTTTCCGATTGATCGAGTGTGCCGATAATTTTTCTCTGATTAATCGATTACTTTTTGTCGATATTTTTACTCGATATCCGATTATTATTTTTATTCAAAATCGGAAAATTCGATTTTTATTTTTTTCATTCAAGTTTTTTGTGTCTTCCAATTCAACTGTTCAACGACAGCCGCTATAACATCAAATCGCTTCAATAACAGCGAACGACACATGAAGGTGGGAATATTGTAAATAATGTGTACATTTGAAGGAAAAAAAAATGGGCTAAAAAATGGAAAGTGTTTTATTTCGCAATAATTTCTCATTTATATTCATGCACCAATGTTATCGATTGTTTCTTAACATCGCCGATCCCTACTTGGACGAATCCGGTTTCGTAATTACGATATCTCATAATCTATTCTCGTCGTCACGATCTCCTAATTAATTGCGGTCAGCCGCAAAAAAAAAAGTAACGAATTTGTCGTCATTAGATACGCGTGCGTAAAAATTTGCATACGTAAACGTGTGAAAGAATTTATTTTGAGAATGTACGATTCAGTGCCTTTGGCAACGTCCTATCGATCCCAAGGTCTTCCATCGGTCACCGGCTGCGGCTGGCTTTCTGGAGGTTTGGAATATTTAGATTTGATGAGAAATAGCTATCAGCAATAACTCAGACGGAGTGACACTTTGAAATCTTACGTGAAATAGTTTTTCGTCAAGCTGTGACGCTTAATTAGACAATAAATATCAAATTTCACGGTGTCCGTGTTTGGGTCGCGTGCGCGTTGAGGTTCGCGTGTTTCATTTCTCCTCTCTTGCACGTCTAGGTCTGTCTTTCGTTCGTTGATGCCCGCATAGGTCGATATCGACCTCGGTTATCTCGGTGCCGCCTACCGAATACGCAGGGGTTAACGAACGTCCGTTATTCTTTGAGCAGCTCACACGCACGCATACGCGTTCGCTGCTGGGTTTTGGCACTTCGCAAAATGCTAAAACCCCACCGACGCGCCGTCGTCGCGTCTCGGTATCGATTCGCAAGACTTTACTCAACGGCGGGTGTGAAAGGGCCTGAAATTAAAACCTGCAGCGGGTACAGCTTCTGTGTCCTAGATTCCAGAATGTCCAGAATTAATCGAGTTCGATTTTTCCCGTATGCAGTTAGAGACAAGAAGAGACCAGGGTCCGTAAATGCAGCGGCACGTACATCGTGTCTGTGTAAGCGAACGTTTGCAGGGCGTTGCCCCGATAAAAAGTGACGAGATTGGCTTTAATCAAGCAACGTAGTCTGCTACCAGTGCCGCTACCCCCCGCGGAACATGAAGAGTTCGCATATCGGTAGATCGGTGTAACGTAACTCCACACACGCAGACGCGTGCGGGAAGAGGTCGATGCCGGTAGGTAATTAGGGGCGGAGGGTGATAACGTAGCTCCGAAGTGAACCAGCCGGGGAACCCCGGTGGCTCGCGTGTCCTCCGCAAGGTAGGATAACATTGCCGCAAGGACGAGAGACTGTATTCGCCGTCTGCTGCACCCCGGCAGGGTGACATCCCCTTTAAGTACCCCTTTAGACGTTATGCGGAGTCAGGACACCGCTCCCTTATCGTACACAATATATTGTACTTTCTACGGATAGATAGTGCCGCGGAGATATAAAGAAGCTGCCGATGGAAGGAGGCTCTTTCATTATCCTCTTTCTTCTTCTTCTTCTTCTTCTTCTTCTTCTTCTTTATGGAATGAAAAATCTAAGGTGTCTAGAGAATAAATTGCTTTCTATCAGTTCTAATCGCGAATATCTCACTCCCGGTTGTTACCATGGGTGTAAAAAATGACCTCAACTAATTTTAATGCTCGCATTAACTACTGACAAGCAGGGAATCTGATTCTTCCCGTTTCTTTGTTTTTAGAGAAGAAAGGAAGTTGGAGTTGTAATGACCCTGAAAATTAGATGGATCTCAAAGTTTAAAAAATTGTGCTCAACCAAACTCGGAACTGATTAGATTTTGGTCAAATTCCAAAAAAATACAACAAAAATGACGATATCTTGAGAATCTGAAGTCAGTTTTGCAAAATTTTAATTTGGCGCATTTGATATGCTTAAAAACAAACAACCTAAAAACCTTTCGATTTCGATGAAAATTGGTACTCGAACGTTTTTTGGGTCACTAATCACGAATATGAAGTCAGATTTGCGAAATTCAAAATGGTGGATCCAATTTTCTGGGAAAAAACACTGAAAACATTCGGAATCTTACAAAAATTGTTACTCGAAGGATTTTTGATGAAATTAATTCAAAATAACTGGAAACAAAATGAATAACGAAAAGTTGAAAGGCTGGCTCTTAGTCAGCCGAAACCCGCTCGTTATTGTTATTTCCTGCGGCTTTGAAGATAATACGAAGAGAATCGGGACGTCCTAGGCAATTCTCGTCCGTCGTTTTTCTCCGCCAAATCCCTTCGGGTTATAATATTCGCCCCGGCGTATAAATGCGGGGCAGCCCGGCGCGGCGCGGGCGTCTAGGGTGGTCCGTTGTTCCAGAGCCCAGAGGGCGGTGTTCGTGGCGCCAAGGGGTTACCTGAGTTATGATCTACGCCTCGCTCGCCTTGCCCGCCGGGAGTCGACCTGGAGTCAGAACCGCCTCTCAATATATTCGCGAATTCGGGCGCGGTTGCGATTTTTAACGAACCTCAGTATATCAAGAACCCCTGCGCGCCGTTCCTCGTTCTCCTCGACTTCGAAAACTCCTCCGCGGATCTCCACCCCATTAAATACCGGCTCTATCTCACTCCGCACATAACGAGGCCAAACTCCGGCTGATCTACGAGTCTAGGCAGTCCCTACGCTCGCATAGATCGACGATCTATAAATAATCTCCCCCCACAGCGCGTGCACAAATGCAGCCTAGATTGTAAATCTCTCCAGTTTTCGCGTTTGGAATTCTTGTATTTATGGAGGAGACAATTTTAGTTGAGAAAGTTTCTTCTATATAAGTTTATCTACAGCCGAGATTATTATGACTTTTAAAGATCCAAAGGGCGACTACGCGGTGCAGATGAACGGCTGACGCAGCGCGGCCCACCGACCTCGTTTCTACATCGCGTACCTCTCTGCCTACTTGCGTCGATCGTCGACCCAATTCTGAACCGAGCCTCCGCCTGCCCTTCATATTTTAGAATGTTTTTCACACGATTTTGGAAACACAATTTTGTTGTCTACGATGCACAAAATAAAATCTATCGGATCGATTCAAGTTTTTCGGGTCTCAAACCGTTGAGTAAAGAAGCCTTTCATTTGAAAATTCATTTAATTTCATCAAAATTCAGTTCATTTTGAAAATTCCTCTTTACTGAATAGTTTGAGACCCGAAAAACTTGGATCGATCCACCGATAGATTTTATTTTGTGCATCGCATAGACAGAAAAAGATTCTTTCTAAAATCATGTAAAAACCATTCAAAAGTCACAAAAATGACTTTTTCAATCGAACGAAAAGTCTGAAAAATACAGTTCGGAAAAGTCACGAAAATTTCGTGTAGAAGACTGCATGAGATGCAAGTTTTAATCGGCACATTTTATTGGAATATTAATCGCGGATACCGGATTTTCGAGTCTTTTGTTTACAGTCCAACTCGGAACTCGAAACTGAAAACTTGTAGAGCTGGGGTTTAAAATCGCGGGTTTTGTCCGCGTTCGCGGAGTATGGATTTGTAGGCTGGTATGAGTCTGGTTCGTTGTTGCCTGGCAACGAACTGCGACACGGTGGGTTGAGGAGATGAGAGGAGTAAAACCGGCCCATTCAAATCCCGGCAAAGGACGAAGAGGTCCAGGAGGAGTCGAGGGACTAGGCAACCCGCAGCTCTAGCTCGGATGTTGTTATACTATAGTATACGGAGAGAAGTAGAAGTACCGTAACGTAATGAGGGAACGGCGAGGGGAAGAGGAAGTTAAAATAACCCTACGGAAGTACGTATCTCGGGGAAATGAATCCTTCCGCGAATTATCATCGAGATTCGTGGTACGAACGGAGGGATTCCCCTTTCGCTCTACTACATCTCTCTACGTCTATATCTATATGTATAGAACGCGAAGATACATCCTTCGTTCTGTAGGACAAAAATAGATAGCTACTCTCATCGACGAGAGTTTCAAGAGATAAGTACCCTCTTGGAGCTGAGGGAAATCCGGCCCTTTTTTCCGCTTCTGCTCCTGCTTCTGCTTCTGCTTCGCGTCTTCTTCGGTCAAGGAGCTACGAGTTTCTTTCGCAATTCGTACTTTTATGCATGGCAGACACTCAACTACATTCAAGTAATTATTACAACGAGACTCTTCCCTTTCAGCTCGGTTACTCTGCAATTTATTCAGTTAAAAAAAAAGGCAGAGAAAAGGTAGATTCAAAAATTGAATTGCTTCATATTTTATAAACTTTATTTTGCGTCGATCAATTCGGGGTTTCATTAATCATTGCAGCGAAATTTGTCTCTCGACATCTTCATTGTTTCTATACCCTAGTTTCCACTGTCCATTTTCAAAATGACGTCAATTACGTAGATTGGCTTTAAGTAGCCATTAGCTGAACATTTTGGTGACTGATTTCAGTTGCCAGCGTGTAATCGTAACAATTATCGACGAGGGAGGCTAGAGCACGTCGTTTAATGGAACTTTGCCAAGGCCTCTGCAGCGAGATGACACGTGGTACTTGCAGTAGTTGTGTGTACTACGTTACACAATCACGTTACACGTAGGTACGACACTACGTGAAACAGTTCTAAGGCTTCTGTCAAACTTTGTTACCGCCTCGAGGTTCGCGACTCTAGAGTCCACGAGTGATTGTTACACAGTAGAAAAAAAAAGAAAATTATATGACCGATGGCCTCGACGCTGGTGCTACTGCCGCTATAAGGCGATAAACGCACGACTCGATATTTTCTTCCCAACAGAGTTTCTGACATTTTTACTTCGTCGTTTCGTCGAGTTCCCTTTTTTTTTTTTTTGTTTTAGTGAAAGAATTCTCAGGAGGTACGATTTTGTCGTGCAGTGTTGGTACCGTAGCCGATTCATTATTTCTTTTCATTTCCCTTTCAAGGATCATCTCGTCAAAATTCATCGCACGTTTATCAAAGGGAGTCCCAGTCCATCTCCTGTGGGTTGAGGGAGCTACGGCACACAAGCTCATCGAAATTTTGGGGGACGAAGACGAGGGTGCGAGAATTTGATCAGCCGTAAGAAAAAGAAATATATTCCCTGAGTATCTTTGCCAATTCAAAAGGCAATATCGAGGGGAACTGATACGACCTGAGGAAGGTGAAGAGGCTGCCTGCAGGGAAAATGCGTCAATTTATCATTCAAATTTGTATACCTCCACTATACCTTCTTCAGAAAATGCTATTCTATTATCCGAAGTGAAATTCTTGTGTTATTTTCCGAACGATCGACGTTTCGGTTCACCTAGCCGTGTTGAAATATAAAATACGTCCAATATCGCGGTTGAGAAGTTTGAAAGTAGATTATAGCCACGCTGTTAAAAATATCTTGAAATTTCTCAGACAAACAGGAATGAAATTTACAAATCCTGGTGAGTTACATGAAATAATTATAAACATCTCGAAATTTCATATTTGTGTCATAATTAATATTGAAAAAACATACCGAATTTCCAAAACATTCTGTATATGAAATTTAGTATAATCTTGGCTATGAAATTACGGAATGATTTTGAATTTTCAAAACTGTTGTATGAATATTCAAATATTGAAAAAGTTGAATTTCAATGTACAAAAAGTGTATATCTTAATTGCTTCACATAAATTTTTGTGAAACTTAATAGAGAAATTCCTAACAGTGCAAGTCGCTGTTTCTTGGGCTTGCAGAACCCGCATAACAGGTGGTTGCATACATTATTCAGCATCGGTATGAAAGGCTATCTTCCATGTCTACAAAACCTGAGTACCTGTTTTGTGGCAATTGCCTCCGAAATGATAAAAGATGTCAAGTATCTCAAACTTGTGTCCCAAAATTTGAAAATGAACTAGGGTTCCACGCCCATCTGTGAATGTTGAGCTTTGTTCATACCGAGAAGATGTTAGCGAAGGTCTTTCTGGGCATGAATACCCACACTGCACGATAGAATCATAGCATTGTAGAGTATAGATAGTGGCCTACGCGTATAGTTGCATAACTATCTCGTACCTAGCCAGGTATTCTATTTATATTCATCTCCACACTCAACGTTTCAAGATATGGCCAACTAGCAGAATCACAACCGACACGTGTATGCAGAAGCTAGGAAGCTAAGTTTTGTCTGAATTCGATTGTCATCATAATTCCATTCCATTAGCAAGTGGATTTGAATGAAATATACTGTGTCATCAGTCAACACGTGACGCCAGCTGTCATCACTTATACACCGAAAGCTTCGCGTCGACGAGAAGTAATCCTGATCAAACGAGTATCGTTTGTTATCGTTGCAGTTTTACTACCTGCGTTTTTATCGGTGAGCCAAGGTTAACGATTCTCTCGAATCACTTTACACTTCGGTATCAGCCTGCAGTGAATAAGCGCGGCTCAACAATCAGATGACAGAAGCCCTGGGGTTATATAACCGAGGTGAATAGGAATTGACGTCTTTCTACACGATGATGCTGTGAAAGATAATCGAAGAAATTCGAGGAAACGGGACGGGAATAATGGCTATTCATTAGTCGTACGCGCGCGCTATTTTCGAGAGCGTGTCGTGCAAGATAAAAGAAAACGGAGCTAAATCTCTGTGGGAGTCTGAAGCTCCTTTCCGTTGGCCCCCATTGTTTTTTTTTTTTGTTTGTCTTCTACTACTTTCACTGATCTCCCGGAGTAATTATTTCCAGATTTTCAAGAAAACACTTGAAGATGTTGCAGAGTCCAAGTGAATTCGTTGGTAGAATTTTTCTTCCTCGCAAAAAATCGGGTGTGTGTACAGACGCAAACCTACGTCTAGACTTTCGAGTGGTAAGTTGAAAGACCCGAGTTAATACGAAAATAGTATTTGGGTTTACCTACAGCTATAAATACAACAGGTCGTTACAGCGCGATCTTGGTGAATCACGAAATCGCAATTATCAACTTGGAATGTTCGATATAATGAGAAAGTCCTTGGACATAAGTTCTGCTCTGCCATACCGTGAACGTCGATTTTCCTAGACTTTGTGTAACGAAGAAGAAAAAACAACACTTTCTGCTCATGACGACTGACTATAGCCTCGATATTATGGATACAATGGGCAGTGATAAAATTGCATGGGATGAAAAACACTTTTTACCGAAGCTGGCAGGACATCAAAGTACAGAAAAGCACGTTTATAGAATGAAATTGACTTTCAAACGATGAAAACTATCCACGGCCCTTGTGAAGCCCTTTCAGAAATGAACGTGAGGTTTCTGGGCGGGTCCTAGAAGGGCTCTGGACAGTTTTCCCCATTTGACAGTCTTTCACGTTTTTGAACCCAAAAGATAATTAGCCCGAGGTATTGTGATATAATCTGTCGGGTATAATAAGAAAGAAGCTATCATTATCTTCAGGGAATCCCGTGAGACGAGGGAAGCCAATTTACCTACGTTAGGAGTTCGCGTTTAAATTGTCGTAGAATTAAATGGAATCTGGGGGTAGAAGAAGACGAGAACGAAGAAGAAAAAAAATAATGATGAGAAAGACTAAAGAGGGGAGAATTACCGAGGAACTGGTATGATACCGTGTGTCTATATATAACTCCATAGGATAAAACGAAAGCAGAGAAGAGCAGAGAGGAGAGGGGCTAGATTCATTACGTCCGCGGAAACGAGAGGGAGAGTAGTAGCCGAGAGAAGAATTAGGAGGTAGAGAAAGATGAAACGAACGTGAGAGTGGATGAGAGAGAGGAAGAGAGACGGAAGTTCGGTATGTAGGCCAAAGGGCCGACAAAATCAATAGTTTCACCGCTCCAACATCCAACTTGAAACTTCCCGCAGTCCCCACATAACATAACAGGCCGCAAGGTCTGCTCGGTGGGTATAGCGTAGTGATATGTACTGCAGAACCGCGCCGTAACCACCGACTCTCTACCTCTACTTCTGTATCTCTGACGCAAAAAACTTTTCCATTTAATAATTCATCTAGGTAGCAACGAGCACGCGAACGTGGATTACAAAAGATTTTTTTTCCTTTTTCACTCGACATTTCATACCCACATAGTCAGCTGCTGCACATCCCTTTATCATACGCCTTCACGTAGCTAGTGCAGCTGCTGCTCTGCCTTCCTAATTACTCCACGTATGCTATAGCGCACCTAGGTTTCTAGGGCTCGGTATTTCGATCCGAAACAAACGACTGTGCTGTAGACTAGCATAGGGAGACAAGGAGCCACATCTTTTCAGTATGAACGATACTAGAATTCTCTATTGAAACGAATTTTATACCAAAAATGCAAAAATGCACTGACCTCGTTTGATTTCTCTTTCAAAAGTTGGGGCCCCCAAAAGTTTCAGACTCTTCAGGTCGTGAATCTCTAGCAAAAATGTGTAAGATTATATTCCTCCTCATTTATCTTCTACACTGTCAGAAATAAAGTGTTGAAACAGGTCCACCAAAAATTTCATGTCGTATTGTTGAATGAAAAAAGAAGTAAAAACTACATATTGAATGTTAAAATGGTATAAATTTATGATATACGTATGTTAAATCTTCCAATATCTTCCAATGTCTTCCAATATCTTCCAATATCTTCCAATATCTTCCAATATCTCCGAATATTTCCCAACATTTTCCACTCTGCGTACACCGGATCTCCTTTGTGATTCAGCCCCCCGCGATTCTGCATCTCCGTACATAGAGTAGAATAGAGCTGTTCTATATATCTTTTATGTAAATGGTCCCGTGTCTGACGTGACGAGGTGGAACAGCTGGCGTTAATTGCGTCCCACTACGCGATTAACTCGGGTTATTTTATTGTTCGCATTTATTTATAGAACCTAGTGTTTGGTCGGTGGAGGAGTGCGTGTATACGATATTTGACGCGAAAGGCCTTCCCTGAATCGCGGATCTATAGACAGTAGACACTCACAATCGGTTATCTTCTCCGCTCCACTGATTCGAGCGAGAAATGAGGGATCGATGAAGTCCGGTGCACTGGGTGAACGAACTAGCCGACTATGGAAAACGTTCTATTAATTTTTAGGCCAGATACACATTCTACCTGTACACGTGGGTCGCGTTTCGTTTACTCTCGCATTCAAGCTGACCGGGCGGCGGACGCCCGTAGCTATTAAAGTGCTCGGCGTGAAAGCGTGCGTGGATTAAGCAAAGATAAGAAAAAAAATTTCGTGTCGACCTCGAACGACTTGCGTGAAAGGTGGGTGAGCGGTCCGTTCCTAAAATAATTGACGCGAATCGAATAAAATCGAGATAACACTTTATACTGATTACATGACATCGCTATCTGAACATCGACTTTGAATCTTGAAACCTGTGGAATCTTTATGAACAATTTTAGCGGTCAGTCTTGAACAGATAAACTAGAAATGAATGAAAAATTGCCATTTTCAACGTCCTTCTTCGATGTACTATTGTCTGTCTGTTGGATCTATGAAAGTTGTACAAGCCTGAGCGGTATTTCGCCACTTCAGTGAGTCACGCCGGCACACAGTCAGACCCGTAGTTTAATGACAATAAGGGCCTTGAGTGACGTACGGAGGTACGTTTCCACATGATTGTTTTTATACACGAGTCGTTATGATTGTCCCATGGAAAGGAAACGTGTGGAAACATGCTGAAGAAAGAACAAAAGTGGATATGGATATGGTCAAGGATTGGAATTCGCAGCTTGAACAGATAGGCTGTATCTTTTCATTTCGGACATACGACTCAAACTCTCGAGCTTGTCAAGAGGTCCGACAGCGACTGACCGTTCCGTTATTCCGAGATCCGTTGCAGTTGTAACCGCCGCAATTTCGAGCCTGTAAGAAACTCGAGGAGAAAAAAGAAGATTTTGTGATGCACAACACGCCTCGTTTCAATGCCTGGGAATAATTTTCAGCATATACAGCTTCAATGCCGAAAACAAGAAAAAAAAGAAAACTTCGACGACGACGAGCGCACCGCGATTCAGAGACTTTAAGGAATTTATCGAAGTAGATAATTAACCGCTTCGTCAGTAGTCTATAAGTCGGCTGGTGTACGACCAGCGGTGAAATCCATCGAAAGTCCTTGGTTGTAACGACTCAGACCCCGCAGGACGTTGGCGTTGTGATAAATCGAAGCAAACTAATAGCCTTCTCTTAACAAATTCCCGCATTTCGTCGTGATCGTCGATCGGATATAAATTCTATCAGACTTAAGGGACAAAGTCCTCATTTTCTATCAAGCCGGCGACTATCTCAGAGATTTGTACAATCAGAAAATAAAAAAGTACGTGATAGTATAATAAAAAAGGGTAAATGTCCGGAATTTTTTCAGGGAAAACTATGGTTTTTTTTTTTACTTAACAATGTACACTTTCAAGTTTGTTTTCGATAATTCTGTTAATTGAAAAACGTCGCAAATTCACAGAATACTGGATTGCCACTGGTTTGAAAAGGTTTCTATGCATAAATCAGGAAGTTTCTTAAACTAATAAAACATAATCATCGATACCATTTCAACAGTCAGTTTCCCAAAAAAAAAAAAAAAAGTTTACCTTCTTTTCCTCCGTAACGAGTCAATTTCACAATTCCTAAAAAAATTTGAATCCCAGAACATATTCAAGTTTCTCGCTCCGCATAATAAATAAATTCTTTCCAGAATTATTTCTCGTCAGAGTGAAAATGTGCATCGAGTAAAACAACGTCCAACAAAGAAAGCGAGTTAGTTACCGTGCGCGGGTATAATCCCTCGTTGTTGAAAAGTTTGAAACAAAAAGGAAAAAATGAAAAATGAAAGAAAAGAAAAAAAAAACTGTTTGAAAGCACGGTGGTTTGGCTCGTTGGGCACCCCGCAAACGACGAGGGTCAGTAACCCCTCCCTGCACCGGCCGTTACGTTACATAACGCGTTTGGCCACTCGACGCACTCCAACGCACTCGAAACTCCCTCGAGCGCATCCCCCCCGCACACATTCCGCAGGCACATCGTGCGGTGTACCGATAGGCAAGCGTCCGGCCTGTGTGAATCTCTTGACACACTGGTCGGACACCGAATTCGTGGATTAAATCTACAGACCTTGTACGCAGTAACGTAACGCGAGCCTCTGAGGGCATTGAAAATGTCACCTGTTTTCTCGTTCTTAAGTCTGACAGATCGATGATCGGTAACAATCTGACACATCGATCATCCATAATCTTTTGTCCATCTTTCGTCTTTTGCAAGTTTGTTTGTTTGTTCCTCAGTATACCTCACTAATGCCCCGAAAATAGAAGCATTCTCAATGGTAATAGGAGACTATTGGGCTTCGAGAGCCACGTGGCGCTACGCGATGCTGCATGGATGCACTTGACGCAACTCAATTATCACTTCGTTAAGGAAACGTTCGAGCGTAACTAATGAGTTTCCTAGTTCTCAGAGTACAAATATACAATCTTATATTCTCTAATGATAATCATGAATTATTTTGTTACATACGCGCCCTGAATAATCAGGTTCGTGATCATCAGCTGTGGAGTATATATATCCGCGTTCGAAGGTACAGACATCCGAGACGTAAAAGTCCCTCTCGATACAGACTAGGAAACAGTTAGTCGGCCTTCTCTTCTTTGGTTATACGAGCATGGAAAGAAAAAAAGAAGAAGGAAAGAAGAAAAGGAAACTGCAGGCCACGCGCTAAGATACCGTGGAATTTATCGTTACCCGACCACCACGAGGACAATGTGCAGGTCTTTTGTACCGCTTTTGATGTCTCTGTGCTACGTCACGCGAGTAAATATCCACGATGTTGAGAAGAAGAAATAAATATGATATCCCGCAATGTAACTGTTACGATAATGACACAGTGAAGAATAGCGATACTGTGAAAAGAAGGGCCAGAAATGAGAAAAATTAATTCAAATTGTTGGGATTCAAATATTTCGTGGAGAACAGATTATCGCTGTAATTTATAAATTTACTTTTTTGTTCACTCTTCTTTCGGTACTATAATATCGCCTCGCGTTAACATAATGCGATTATAATTTTCATAATTTGCCTTTAAGCACCCGTCATCCAATTATCCCCACCTTCTGACCGCGTCTCCAAACAACCAAGGAATACGTAAAGTTCTCCGATTATATTAACACGTTGATGGTGTACGAAAATCGCGAGAGAGAGGCTAGACAGACATCGGCGCGAAAAGTTCCGAAACAAAAAAAAAAAATTAATGGAATAACCGGCCGCCTCTACGCAACGAAACGATGGACCTGAATTCGTAAGCGATACAAATTAATTCCCTCTTATCGTGACTCTTGGATAAAAATTCTGATCCAGATTGAAAAGACGCGTCGAGGTCTGACGTGAAGGGGTTAAAACCGCTTGATTCCAGAGAACGAGAAGCAATGAGAACCGAGGCCACTGCTATCATTTTTCTAAACACTTTGCTCACAATTTCGCAAACCAACGCATATCACAAAGCAGCGAATCACTCTTAATTGAGTCTTATAAGCTAATCAATTCTACTCTCCTATATTCCGACTTGTTTTTTTTTGTTTATCAATGAATTCATTCAACAACAACAAAGTTGCCTTCAATTTATTCAGTTCTGGTTCACGAGTGATGATTTATTGTGAGATTGCAGGTTGCAGTCGTCAATGGTAATCTATTCATTTATTTCTTCATTCTCGTTGTAGAGTGAATAATTAGTATCTCAAGTTTCGAGTTTCCGATTCTCGCCGAGTCACAGTTCGTATATTTTCATATGAGCAAACAGAAATTAGATTTTGAGGACATTTCTTGAGATAAACGGCCTAAGTAATCACTCGTGATATGATAACTTATCTGTCACCGTTACGTATATTATTTGCCATCATATAACTGTCTCAGCTCCGCATACCACGGCTACTATAAACCGCGCGATCGACGACCAATATCATTTTTATCGATTCTAATTAATTTCCAGAAAATAAATGTTGATTTTTCAAAATCTCAACAATTATATATTTCAGACATTTTTCAACCTCGTTTTCAACCCTCTATAATTAAAGAAAAATTCTTCTCACGTAACTCACGTCCCCGGGTCTCACTCGAGATTAACCGTTATTAATTAAACTGGGGTAATGTCATTGCAGTAGCGCCACATAATTAGACGGGGGATTTACGGTTATATTTAATTTCACTCTCCACGATGAAGAGGAAAAAAAAACCGAATCCTACCTGTACATGACATGCAATATAGTTTGAACAGTAAATCAAACAAGTTATATATAATTTTCTGGTTTTTTTTTCAGATCGAACGCCATGTGGAATAACTACATGGGTTTTTACCTCGTGCCAAATAACGACAAAGCAACGAGAACGCGACTGTTGCCCGACCCAGATTCATAGTCCTGCGTAGAAAGTAGGATCTTGCGTAATTCTGCAACACCATGGACAGCTTCAATGCACTGTGCAGTAAATTGGTAACAATAATAATAAAAATTCAAATCAAAATATGCAAAAATTAATTTTCTCCAACTGCAGGGCTGGTAGCGATAAGAGGGAGTTTTTTTACTCCAAACAGTGACTAACAAGTAACTGAAAGTGACTGGAATCGAACAGATTTGAGGAAAAAAAAGATGATAGACCAGTTAAGCATCTTCACAAGCAGATTGCTAGTGTGTTCGTCGCCTCGCATGTATGCGCCTGTACCAAGGGTGTTGAATTCGGTAAACTGACAACATTGGTCAAAAACTGCGTGTACTTTTGTACATTATTGCACGCTACCCAATTTTGCACATTGCGCCCGCGAAGGTAGATACTCAACCGGCACCTCATATGGATGACTCTGGTATTTCTAGCGACGGAGATTTGTTTTTGCACGATACCGAACCTAAATTTGAGAGGAAAAAAAATATTTTGGCAGTGCAAAACTATATTGTGACCAGAAAAGTGACTCAAGTGATCAAATCTTGGAAAAAGTGACTGATAGTGAGAAAAGTGACTCGCTACCAGCCCTGCAACTGGATCAAGACCGTCAATATCTAAGGTCATGGTTATGGTTCCACCATCCAACGGAATAAAGACTTGAAACTTGACCAAGAAGACAGAAGACGGACTACCTCCGAGTACGTACAATCGAGGTGGATGCGAACAATGCCAGGGATCATGCGGTTTTGCGGAGTGTGGAGCGTTATGGTAGCCTCAGCCCAAGATGCAGATTGCAGCTCGTAGCGAGCTAGCGATAGAAGAACTCGAACCAAGTTAACCACTAGTAAAACCCCGCATCGAGTAAGAGATCGTGGAGAGCGGTGCGGATCGCGTTCGTCGAGAGAACAGGTTCCCGGGTGGGCGAAAGGTTGCCGCCACCACCGATGCGAAGCTACGCCGCTCCGGACTCCTGGAGCCCGGGTCAATCACCCAGATTTCAAAATTCATGTAAATACCCACCTTCACGGGACACATCGACCATTACTCCCAGATTCGTTAAATTATCGACTCCCTGCACACAGAGCTTGGGTGACCTGGGTCCTCTGACTCGTAGTAAACGCGGCGTAGTAAACACGAGACGCGTGCGAGACGTACGCGACGTACGAATACATTATAGTACAGACATACATACATATACCTATTTTGTGTCGATGTATAATTCATACGTCTACCAATCGACGCAGAGCCATAGTCATAGTTTTTGTTGTTCATTTCGTTACATGAACGAGATAGACTTCGGTTAATGGTTATTCGGTGTAATAGGGAAGTTCCATGAATTTTTTTTTCTTTTTATTCTCTTATCCGATAATTTGACGATTAGGATTGATAACAAAAATATTCCACCCAACGGTTTTCAGTCCGTTTTCACGTGAATCAAATTTTTTAAATACAGCGTTTGAATTTCCCGGTCACGTGTGACGCACAGTTTTACCGTCCGGCGGCGCTGCGAACAGAATAACATGGCGGTCGAGGCACTATATGACGTCACGTCGCGTTTGACAATTGATATTTTCTCACACTCGGTCGCAAAATGCCACTTTTCATACCTCTTGAGCGGGCGCAAAACAGATCTTTTCCTGCCCTCGGGCGCAAAGTTCCGTTTTGCGCCCGCTCACTCGGTCTGAAAAGAGGCATTTTTGCAGACCAGGTGTTGAGAAAAAAATCGTGTGCAACACGGGCGCAAGGCTATTTTGACGAGTGTGATTGCAGTACACTCGCCTTCGGCTCGTACTGCAAATTTCACACTCGAAAAATAGTGTTTTGCGCCCTTGATACACAATGTACTATTTTCGATTGCTGTTCACAGTCACCTGAAGTTGATTCTATAATTCTTATGGTTTTTTCAAATTGTATCGAATCATCCATGACGCACTCATTTATCATGGATATTTTTCAAGGTTTCAATCCCTATTTCCGGATAATAAAGATGATTAATAAACAATCGTAAAAACCGTTATCTTCCCAGAAGGACGAGGATATAAATTTTATCAGTGATTGTGTAGAGTATAATAATGGAAGCGGTGTAATTAAACGTATATTACAGTTTCAAGTTCATTTAAGAGCCTATAATTACATTCGGGACTATAAATAGGCGGTTTTAAATAAATCGAAATATCATTTTCATTCTTTTCGTCTCTTGACAAGTGTTTTTCCTACATGAACATACGTATAAAATTGTTTATTAATATACGCACCCCACGGTAATCAAAAAAAAAATAATAATTTAAGAATGTCACCGCAGCAACAGCATCAAATACATAATTGGCAAGCTCCCAATATTGATATAATCAGTATTTACGGAATCGATCAAAAGATTTTAAAAAAACTCGAAACTGCAGGTGCGGTGATGAAGAAAAGTCGAGATTCTCGATCGCCGCGTGTCTCCACTCTTTAAATACAGTCTGTGCTACATATATCATCATTGAAGGATAATTAAGAAAAAGTAAAAAATAATTTTCTAGATATAATTATTGTTCGTTCCAGATCGCAAAATCGACACTAAAATGTTCGGATTAGCTGCTTACGCGTAACGTTTCTGCATATTATTATCATCCGCGTTAGGCACATAAATTTGACATTCACCTTGGTCACAGTCATGTATGTACGAATCGAATTCAGTTTCCCACAACCGTCAGTCATACGAACGTTTTTTTTTTTTTTTCATTTTCTTTATTATTCCAAGGGTATATATTTGCATAGAAGTAGGTACAAATATTAATATTAAGCCAGCGCAACAACACTCGACGTGGGTTCTTCCGAAAGAGTGACATAAAAGAGAAGGAGAAGTAAAATAAAAAAAAGACTCGACTCCCGCGGAGTGACGTCACGTCGTGTGCGTAACCCAAAGATTCTACCACACTACCGACGTTACGCTTCGCTGTTGTCTCATTTTCCAAGAACACTGAATATTAAAACGGATAATTCAGTTCTTGATAAAAAATAAAAATATTCAATTCGTCGAAGTTTCGTAAATACCAAAAATATATTTTTTTGACATAATCAATTCGAAAATCTGATAAGATGCAGGCAGTTTTTCTTTTAATACGTGTACATTAAATTAAAGGCATCAACGCCCAGCCCAAACCCCTTGACCTAGAAACTTGAAATTTGGGCAACATGTCCCCTTCCCTTCGTAAACATCCACTAAGAAGCGATTTTTCGAAATTCCTCCCACAAGGAGAATAAAAGGGGTAAAACATGTTTTCGCGGGTTCATGGATATCTCCTCGACCCGATGAGATATTGACTTCGTTTTGGCTTCAAATTATTGCTCATTCAAATACCTAGAAAGTAGTTTAAGCGTTTTTTGAAATTCGACTCCTAAGGGAATGAAAAGGTGTGAAACCAATTTTTGAGGCGCGTAGCGCCGACCAGGGTGGGCGCGCGAAGCGCGCAGGGGCGAAGCCCCTAGTTAAATTGTATTAGAAAAAAATTCATTAATATCCCAGGGGTCAATTTATTAACCTATTTCCTTCTTTTATAACAATCATCAAAATCAATTAATACTCTACAGTAAAATTGATGAATAAAATCGATTATATTGTACAGATATAATTAAAATCACGAATAAGTTGAAAATCCTCGAATTTTACACTCAGCCAATTCAATATGTCATTGTGAGAAGGATATAACGAGGAGAGGACGGTGTTACCCTCGTAACTCAGGTTGGGGCCAGAGCCCTCCGAACGGGGTTCGAGCACGTGGGGTTCAACGAACGAACTCCATAGCTCCGGATGGTCGTTTCTGTTTCGAGCGAGCCCTACTTGCGCCTCGATCCACGTAGCAGCCCCAGAAACCACCGAGTAACGGACACGACGAGTCGGTGCTCGAAGCTGTGATTATCTTCGAATCGGCGACCCGCCGCGGGTTTATATTGCTTTTCCTCCAAGGCGAAGCCTGGATTCGGGCGATCCGCTTTCGAAAAGGCGAGGCACGCGCGTTTTATACCTGAATCATAATAATTGAAGATTTTCTGAAGGATGGAAAGGAAACCAGAGTGGATCGTGGATAACCGGGGAAGAGGGCGTGCACCGAAGACCGCAACCAACGGAATTCGAGATTCAACCGTTTCTTTTTGTTTTTTTTCTACGATAAATAAAACCTGGATGACTAAAAGAAAGGAAAATAAAATATCTCGATCCGCAATTACACAACGCGACCAAGCCTCTCATGTACTATCCTACCTACCTTCGCCCACGGATCTCTCTACCTACATCCGTTTCTCTATTTATTTACACGCGTCGAACTTCCATACAATTCGTATCGAATAATTAATCGACGATTTTTACACCTATTCGATGTATAGTCTTTATAATCAAACGATGAAAAGATGTTTTTTCAATAATTCACAAGGTAAACGCCCCGGCTTCTGACCCTTTGGCCTTTTCTTTCCGGCTGATGAAAAATAATTATCAAGGAGGGAAGTTGAACCACTTATTGTACGCTATAGTCCAAAATTTGATATAGAAACGCATTAATAATGACTAAAAGTGACTGCGAACTTTGTCATGCGGCAAGAAACGGTCAAATACCGGGTCCTTTCATCAATTCATCCAATGAAACCCATAATTGCCGCTTACATGTTATTTTCCCCAATTTGGAATAAAATAACCTGAGCTGAAATCCTTCAGATGTCAGATCCTTACATTTAAATCATTACAATAGACTGTAATTCGTTTCGGAAGCAAACAACGAACGTTCATACTGTAATATAATATGAAACACGTTAATCAGTTTCGCTCCGTTATTTGAACCATCGACTAAAAAGCATTGTTTCTCCAGTTCCAAAACACGTCGATCCAAATACCGTGCAATATCCATTTCTATCGCTGGTCTGCGGTGTATAGAAAGTCTTCGCGTTCCCTTCGTCGCATTTAATTGCGAATTACCATAGCCCCCTCCCCCCAAAGTCAGAGATCAGTTGCTGACCTCGTCCAGTACGTGTTATAAATAAAGAAACATCATTCAGTTTGTTCGCGTAGTCGCGTAGTCGCGTAGTAACCACCAGAAATCCGTAGATGTCGACAGGTAGAGAGAGCAAGCGACGCGTGCACCGGAACGTGGAGCAAAGGTCAAAATATCAGTCAGTCATTCGGACAGACGGTAAATCACGGTGCACCGGTGCTCACTGGTCTATAAATATTTAATCACCTTCTCGCCCCTCGTCAACCGTCTTGTATTCATCACAGCTCCTCACATCGAATCACTGGTCGTGGAAGAGTCAAGAAATTCGAAAAATGGTCCAGGGAAAAGTCGAGGAATTTTATGGCGATACGAAAGAAGACCGAACAAAAGATCCCCGGCGATTTTCCGTCTTCCTCCTCACGCGGAAATCTTGATCAATCGAAATAGTCGCAAAACTTGTATGAATAACGAAGTAATTGTCTTTTACCATTGATTCAAAGCATTATTCAGTGGCCTTTACAGTGGCCACCACGACGACAGAGTTAGAAAATCAATCGATCATCGAGAAGCTCAAATACCTCTTAATTTTATTTATTTTTTCTTTCTCACCGTTTCTCTTCTTTATACGATAAAAAGAGGCATCATTTTTATACCCGTTACACAGAAGCAGCTGCAATTCCCAAAGACGCAAGTCGGACGAGCCGGACGAGCTGGACACACGGTCGTCGTCGTAACCCAGTTCTTGGGGGCCAAATCAAACAGCCATAGCCATAGCCGCGACACAATAACGGCTCCGAGAGCCGAGAATCGCCGGTAAACAGTTCTTTGTTTATTTTTCGTCTCTTCATTTCTCTGTACCTCTCGACTCTCTTAATTCTTTTTCTCCACGTTTTAACAGACAGCTTTTAAGGATATTTGCACAGAAGCAAAGTAAACACAAAGAGTATGAATCGAAATTTCTACAATTTGATGAAAAGTCAAGACCGCGCGCTCAGAGTTTCGAGTGTCAGAGAAATTCTCAGGACATGCGCAGAAAATTTGTTTCGAATAGCGAAGCGCTAGTTTCGAGCAAGTTTCATTGATTAGACCCGCTTCGCATTCGCATGGGCGTCGTTCCTCAATCCATTCGCTGTCGCCTATTTATCTTATTTCGTAAACCGCCGGATACTGTAGGATAGGATAGGACAGAACTGAAGAATAATCCCATTGGCCTACGCAGCGAGACGTTCGAACCGCATAACGGGTAATGGTGAAACCGAGCCGAACGAAATTCTCCACATTTCAACAGACATTTTACGCAACCTATGATGGTAGAATAGAATGGAACAGAATCGACAACGTGAGCGGATAGAAGAATGGAGAAGATTAATATAATAATCCGTCCACCTAAACTTCCGAGAAATTTCATCAGCCTCGCTCAACGTATCACATACAATATGAGTCTGTAAAAAGCGACTTTTTAGTCGTTTAAAGGGATCAAAAAATCATTAATACCTTATCCGAAGTTCATAATGAACCTTGGATAAGATATAAACGATTTTTGGAGTATGAAGAATTTGTTCACGCTGTACCGGTCCCCTTAATTAAACAAACGATAATAACAATGGCTGAGGTCTGGAAGTACAGTACCCTGAAATACTTTCGAAAGAATGACCAGCTACCTACGTGCCTCTTCCCAGATCCTTAGGAATGTCGTAAGTCGTAACGGTTGTGGACTCACCGTTAACTATATATGTATACGTAGCTGCTCTACCTGCTGCACCGTGTGCCTCATCCTTATTAGAGTAAATATAAACACCGCGAGCGATGATTAATCCGGCTACTTTGTTTTCTCTCCTGTGAATCGACGACGACTTTGGGATCGTGAGAGTTTAGATTCGTCTGGATTCGAATAAACTATATCAACAGATTTACAATACGCGCTCAAGGGGGTACATACGCCTTAAAATGTCACAAAAAAAGTCAAAACTGCCGAAAGTCATTTTTCATATTTTAGAATGTCTTTCACACGATTTTGGGAACACATTTTTTTTGTCTACGACGCTTTTTCGGGTCTCAAACTATTCGGTAAAGAGGAATTTTCAAAATGAACAGAGAACTTGTTGATCCGATCAAAATCGTACCAGATATTCATCATTTTATAGAATAAAATGGAGTCGTTTTGTATTTATACGTTACTTTTCATGATAACTCGAGCATCATAGACAGAAAAAAAAATTCTTTCTAAAATCGTGCAAAAACCATTAAAAAGACACGAAAATGACTTTCGGTGGTTTTTACTGTTTTTAAATTTTCAGGTGCATCTTTCCCGCTCAATTGAGTTAAATTTAAATTCCCTTAGTTTGTGTTGTTTCTCCGAGTGAATTCTCACATTGAATTTATTCCAGTGTCGTAGAGGGTGTGGCACACGCGGCTGGGTGTCACCGCCGATTTGAATTTACGAAACGGTGAAGAAAAACAAGGAGAAAAATCGTCCGATAACGGTCCGCTTCTCGGACTCGCGAGTAAAAATAAAAATAAGCGAAACGATCCCACGGGTATGTGACGTGATTATAAATAGACGCGTCCTCGAAACTGAAATATAGTCGATGGTAGAGGCCAAAGTGTAACGAAATACCAAAAAAAGTCTCTTTCAGAACAACAAGCCACGCTTTCGAGACCTGAAATGGACGGATTGGAAAACTTGTAAATACTGTTTGAGGCGATCTTTGAATGATCTCGAATGCTGAAGAGCAGAAGGGCTGCGGTATTCGTGGATCGTTCCTCACCTGAAGATCATCGTTGGTGTTATCCCTGTGACTGGCGGCACGTATAACCCCGGCCCGCCAACCCCACTCACTGATTTTGTTAACTTTAAGCTTCGCGAATCCACTAACTGAGAGAAATCTTTTACCCACTATCTCCTCACGGTACTTGTAAGCCATATTATATACCTGCGTCGTGTGTTTTTATTTATTTATTTATTTATTTATTTATTTAGAAGCACGAAACACGCGTTTCGGGCTTTAGAAACACAATAAATCACTTCTTTCTCACGAGTTTTGTTTTTGTTTTGAAAAATCGAGGGTTAAACTCCACCGCGTCCTCTGATCACGTCATTTTTATTCATTTATATTACTCAACTATTTTCGAACTGTCGGAACCATCGGTCCACTGCACGGTGGTTGTTCACTGCGAGCACACATCGTCGTTTCTCTAAAACCTTTACTTCGATATTATCCTATTTACTCCCAAGGGCAACAACAAACAACAAAAACAATAGCGAAACGGCGAAACGGCGAAACTGTTACTGTACGAATTAAATATCATAGTGACGCACACATGACCGCGCAGTGATATCGCGTAGCGCGCACTGCGGGCTGCCGTTGACGGCTCGGCGCTCGCGAGACTCGGGACTCGGGACTACGGTACGTCCGTCGGTCCGTCCGCTCGTTCGTACGCCGCGCTCGCCTGCACGCCAGCTCGCGTTCGCGAAGCGGCGGGTGGGGAAACTCGGAACTCGGCACTAGTCACTACGGAATATCGCGTTCGCGTATACGTATTGTACCGGGTGCGAGGGCGGCTGAGGTGTTGGTAAAACGAGCGCGAGAGTCTCCGCGGATGTTCCAGTCGCCGTGGACCCAGTCGACTGGCTACAGTGGCTACGTCGATGCTTTTGTTTTTGTTTACGCTGTCTAGGTGGTGACTCCCCGTGGCCGATATTTGTATCGAAAAAAGGAATTCTGTGTAATCTACGATATCGAAGATATCTTCGTTATCGCGTGTACACTGTTAGAAATTTCTGTATTCATATTGAAATTCAACTTTTTCAATATTTTAATATTCATACAACAGTTTTGAAAATTAAAAATCATTCGGAAATTTCATAGCCAAGATTATACTAAATTTTGTACACAGAATATTTTGAAAATTCGGCTGAATACTCATATGATATGAAAATTCGTGATAATTTCATTGAAAAATGGTTAATTTTACACTTTCAATTGGATGGACTGTTGATAATTGACTGAAATACCTTTCTCACTGAAAACTAAAAAAAGAATCATAGTATGTTTTGAATCTCCAAAACAGTTTCATAAATTTAATAGAACCGTATCAATATTGAGATATTCAAGATTTTTTATATCAATTTCATTGGAATCGCAAGGATTTGTAAATTTCATTCCTGTTTGTATAAGATCACCTTGAGGCTTTGGTATTGTTTTGTTGATCTCTATTGTTGAGACATTATAAATGGTCGTATCTTCATCATTTCGTTACGTTACTTCGTTCTCATTCTACCGAATTAATTCGGAAACTTTGGGGTAAAAAAAACCGGCAAAAATAGTTTTTTTTTTTGTTTGTTGAGACAATATTGAGAAAATGAGTCTCGTTTGTTCGATAATATCGAGTTAATAAGAGCCTTGAAATGATTCTTCGAGCCACCTTATAGCCACTTGTCTTCATTATTATACTTTTATGAAACTTTGTTATTCGACAAAAAAAAACTTGCGATGATAATGAAATTCGATCAAGAACGATAAGACGATCGATACGATCGAATAACAATGCGATTTCTTCTCTGAAATTCGGTCTAGACTCGTATCAAGGAGTTTGAGAGAGTTGCAAAAGGGTTTTGGCTCGGCGTACGACCGGCGTGTATTTATACACCGTGAATAGGTGAGGCTGACTCGAACAGCTGACAGGAGCGATGCCACCTCGAAACGGAACATAGAGTAGCGCCGCTGCACGTGGCACATACCGGGTGTCAAACGGATTGTTTTACCGTTGTGATATCACACGTTTCTACTTGGAGAATTAATTAGAAATGAACCATTGAATTGACACATTCGTCGTGACGATTTTTATCACCTTATTGTAACTTTGATGTTTAATAAAAATGAATAAAAAGTATAAATCTTGTTTCTCAATTAACGAATTTGGAACAGAATAGGTGTAGCTAATGATCGTAGCAATTTATTACTGTATGGAATGATAGAATATTTAGGAATCTCTCAAACTTTGTCCGAAATAGAGAATCGTAAGAATAAAATCGAAGAAAGTGTTGAATCAATAAATAAATCGATCACGATTGTCGACCCTACCAACATCTAGATTCTGAATTTGCGACCTTGAGGAGAGGAAAAAAACCCAGTAAAATCAAATCAAATAAAATAATCTTCTACATTTTTCTGGAAAGCCGCGAATATCTATATAAATTCATTTATTTGCGGATAATTTGGAAAAAAACGACTGTTTTTTCCACAATTTCTTCCTTCACACGACGAGGAGTAACTTTCTGGAAAAAAATGAGCCTTTTTTCATGTGTAGAATCTGTGGTTTATATTTTCATCGATTCAAACCTCATGGTCCCCCCCGAGGGGGTAATAACTCGTTGAATTGACACAAATTAATCGAAATTAATGCGAATTAACACGAATTAAATGAATTATTTCGAATTGATATGAATTAATTCGCATAATTCGGTGAATTATTTCGGATTGAGAAGAATTGAAAAAAAAAAATTGAATCAAATCAACGAAATTATATTGAGTTAATTTGGTTCAGGCGAAATAAACGGAAATCATTTTGAATGAATCGAAACTAATGCGAAATGACACGAATTGAATGAATTATTATGAATTGACATGAATTAATTCGCATTAAACGAATTAAGTCAAATTGAAAAAAACTGAATAAAACTAACGAAATTAGATTGAATTGATTTAAATTGGGCTAAATTAACTAAAATTATTCCGAAATAATCGGAATTAACTTTGATTCGGGTTTCAATTAATCTCTCAAATATCGCAAATTAATTTTAACTCTCGTGTATTAATTCGAATTATAGTGCATTAAATTAGATTCAAAATATTAATGTGAATTAATTCAAATTCCAAAATTCATGCGTCACGCCCGGATTTAGTTATTTCCCCCTCGGGTCCCCCTGAATGTTCAAACTCCAGTCAAACCTACAGCTATATACGTAACGAAACCCAGTAGTTTACGCAACATGGTCGGAAGAAAAATTACACTCTGGTAAGTATCCTAACTCTGTAGAAAGCGTTAAAAGACCGCGCGTTTCTCTCTCAGCTCATTCGTGCATCACGACGGTTGAAAATTTTCATCGTACTGAACTTATAGTGAGAGCAGAATGCAACATAACGCGTATAAATACATCGACTCGTGCAATAATACGTCATTAGATTAGATAATCGGTGCGTTTAAAACGCGTGTGGTATGAAAAATAAAAGAAAATCAAGAAAGTCAAGAAATTTCGTCTCCCGGGTCGCAGCGCCGCCTCCTCCGCGTCGCGAAGCAGTTCAATTTTGAAACCCCGTCCCCCCCACCAACGGGAGTCGAGTACCACGTGACGAAAACACTGTGTGACGTCACGCGCAGCAGCAGCCAGCTGCCAGTCCAACATGGCTGACCTGTGAGCAGCGGTGCTAGCGAGGCTCTCCTGCGCTTTTATCGTCCAAGTTTAGTTTGTTGTGTCGTTCGTTGTTTTGTGTTGCGACAGCCTGAAATGATATCTTCGATCGTCTCGCGTCTCGTGATGTGAGTATTGGGAGATAATCTAGTCAGTATAACGCGGTTACGACGATACTATCGTCATCTGCAACGGTCCAACCCCGCCATGACAATGGGTTGCGAAAATATCTACGAGCAACTAGCATTTTCTCTCTACCTGATCTGCGTTTGACACGATTCCTGACGGTTATATTGACCCTATAAATAAACACGCGACGTAACCCCGGGTGGGCAGTCGACTTTTAAACCCGTTAAGTTATCTACCGCTAGGCGAAAAGACAATTAATGACAGTTGAGATTAAATTTCTTCCGTCTTTCGTCGTTGTGGGTACATATTTTCAAAATATACAATATCAACCAGACATTTATTCTGAAATAACGGTTCTAAAATGGTGGACGTGTCATTGACGTACGATTTGATTCTGTGTACCCAACCATTTGACACATCCGCGTTAGAAATCGATTGAGATTCACAGGTTCTTGTTTATCGAGAAGCTGAAGCTGAAGCCAGCAGCCAAAAGGGCTGAATTCGATTCAAATGAGACTATGAAGCCGTAGAATTGGCATTTTGTGAAATATTATGAAAAAGAATATATTCCCAAAAGTGTAGACATGAAGTTGTCTAATCGATCAGACATTCAGTGCATTTGCAATTTCGTTTCTCTATCAGCTATCCAGCTTCACATTGATCATTGTTTCTTCGTCGAGTCAGTCCGAGCTACTATTCATGACGAAAATGAGCGCCTATTCGTTTTCGAGACTTTGAGCGACACGCGTCGCGTGAACAAAGCGAAACCGTTCGAATAACCGGGGCCGTGATGCGGGCGTGCGGTCAGCTGTTCGAGAAGGCGATTGTAAGTAACGCGCGCTGCGTCAGTCTCGAGTCTCTTTGTGCGTCCGTCGTGTGGATTATCGGCTTATCTGATCGTCACCCGCGTCGGGCTACGGGACTGCGGGTTATCCGTGATTCTTAAACCGCGATGAATCACTCTTCTCTATACTCTGGTCTAGTTTGCTCAATCAACTTCTACTCGTTAACTCTGCACGATTCTCCAGACTCGGAGCCTGTTTCTAGCGATTGAGAGCCAAGGTTGAAAGTTTCCACCTTCCATGATTGATTGAGACTCGGATACTTTGGGTCCAAGGTTATCCGAATATTAATTATTCTCATTCCAATTACGACTAGCGATAGCGATTGTTCGATCTAGTCCTTCGATTTTTCATAAGAAATATCTTGAAATTTCTTATAGAAACAGGAATGAAATTTACAAATCCTGGTGATGTGAATGAAATTGATATAAAACGTATCGAAATTTCATATTTTTGTCTTAATATTCTGAAAAACATACCGAGTTTTCCAACACCTTATCTCAATATTGATATGGTTTTCAGTGACGAAGGTATTTCAGTCAATTATCAATAGTCCATCCAATTAGAAGCGTAAAATTTTCATTTTTTGGTCGATTCTGCAATATTTTATGATCCGATTGGGCAATTATTGTAGCAGTGGAAACCAATTTTTAAATTAAGTCATCGTCAATTTTCATATCATATGAGTGTTCAGCCGAATTTTCAAAACTGTTATCTGAATATTTAAATATTGAAAAAGTTGAATTTTAATATACAAAACGTACATGTTGAATGCTTCACATACATTTTTATGAATCTTAATACAGAAATTTCCAACAGTGTATTGAGAGTGTCTCGATGACGTTGTTGTTTCTGCTGGACCGCGTAAAACAATCCCTTGAATCGATCGAAGCTTCTGCGTCACGGTGTGATTCAAGACTGTCGAGTTTCGTCCTTGGCTGCGATCTTATTGCCAGTTTGAGATTGTTGCTGCAGGGATCGAACCTCGTTTGGAGAAGTCGGTTAACCAGGCGTCAGGATTCAAGGCTACCTTCACTTCACGTAGACTGTTTCTTTTTTTTTTTTTTTGTTGTTGTTGCTTCGTCTTCATCTTAACCCCCAGTTAGCCGCGACGTAATCTCTGTTCGTAGCTAACCTCCTCATTACGCGATGTAAATGTTGCCGTTGCGCTGCGGCGCGTAGTTACGACATGGACAGGCTTTGAAAGAGTAGAACGAACGGGGAAGGGGAAGAGGGGAACGCCCGAAGCACCGCAAGGAACTAAGTACCTGGCACCATTTTTAACCGACTTCAAAAAAGGAGGAGGTTCTCAATTCGGTTGTATTTTTTTTTTATGTTTGTTACCTCAGAACTCCGTTATTTATAAACCGATTTGGAAAATTCTTTTTTTATTCGAAAGGGTATACTTTCAGATTGGTCCGATATAAATTTCATCAAAATCGGTTCAGTAGTTTGGTTTTGAAGTCGGTTTTTTTGTCACTCGTGACGCTTGTTGGATACTTGGATCCAGGTGGCGTAATACTAGCTACGGGGAATCCGTTATAGACCGAAACCCAACGTGATGTCATTTTCTAAATTATACTGTACGATCGGACTGTAAACCGTAAACTGTTCTCGACTATTTACAGATTGGTGAATAAATCAGTTTCGTTGATGCCCCGTTTTCTGACCCCTTGGTCTTCTTTTCACTTTATTCTACAATATCATCGACCGGATGATGAAAAATACAGTCCAAAATCTAATACAAAACGCATTATTGATGTCTAAAAGTGACTGCGAAGTTTGTATGTAATGCAGAAGGGGTCAAATACCGGGTCCTTTCGGTCTTCTGTCTATATTTCAGCCTTGCGCTAGTTTCTGACCTCTAGATTCACGAGGGACGTAACCTCAATAGTTTTTTTTTTGTAAAGACGTTCCCTTCGTTGAAACAGACACATTCGACTTGGTCGACATGAATGTCTTTTGCATTTATAGGAACTATGAGTTCTCATCTGATAATTATTGGAATGAACCGACTCCAAGGACTAAACTAGTTGTAGCGAGCCGAGTGTCAGAAACTAGGGTCGCGGTGGGGTCAGACACTGGCGTACAGCAATTATTGAGCGTCAAAAACTAGAAGCCGCGCTAGGATCGAATGAAAGATCATGATCAAATCATTCATTGAATTGAATTATAGATTAAAAAGATGATCGTTCCTCACCTAAGAAGTCATCCAATGAAACTCATCATTGCCGATTAAATGTCATTTTCCCCGATTTAGAGAGAATAACCTTAGCTGAAATTCTTATAATGGCAGAAATCGGGGCGTTTACCTTACGGTATTTCACTACGAGTCATCAGTATAATACTAGAATTGATGAGAAAACCGGAGGAATAGGATCTATGTGATGAAAAATCTAATTCCATCTCAGCTTCTTATGCTCTGATTATCTTCCACGTGAGGGGCGTGTTCGCGAGGATCGTAGGTGAGTGTGTGTACTCTCCAGGCTTTCGTCGTCCGACCCAAAAGCTTCGGGTTCGAGGCCACGAGCTTGTTGGATCGATGGCGGGTGGTAGCAACTGCAAACCACCCTAACACTCCTCTTTTTCTCTTCTCCTCTGGACCCCCACTCGACTCCTCTCTTGGTACCGAGGATCGATATCTTCCTCGAAGGAAATTATCGAATCTCATTTCGTATCGCAGAAGATTCGAAATCGAAACATATTGAGCAGGTCGACCGTATTTCGTAGTCATTTCAGAAGAAAAAAGCGTTTTTTTAGTCATTTTTTCCCGCAATTTTGTGTGCAATCTCGTTTTCTGCTGTTATAATTGTGAATATTTTTTCTTGCAGCAATCGTACGGATAGGCTCATTAGAATAATAATTGATGTTGAAAGAAATTGAACCGTTTTTTCTCCAGTTTTAATTAGAGCGTGGGTCATAAGCGCGGACGTTCTTGGTGTGCGCAAAACGAAACTGCAGGTCAGCGATAATTATACCCTTTTTTAATTTGCGATATTTTTCTCGCCGCTTGATTTTACACCTGACGCTCGGTGAAATAAAAATTCGAGTCTAAAAAGTATGACAGAGAAACTAGTCTAATTACATCCTCGACGTAAAATCCTTGACATTATTTCCCACCAGTTTTTTTTAATATCTCGTGCACCAGGTTGTGCCTATATTCACATCATCCGCACGCGATTCTCCGCAGACACGCCCTGGAACGAGGATAATTTTGTTTCGCCTCTTTCCTGATATCCGCAATCTTAATTTCTTACCCGTTTGCCTGAAAATATCTCCACGGTGCCGTGTTTGGTCTCCTTTCGACTGTATCAAGAATTCTTCTCTCGAAGCAAACACGTCGGTGCCGCTGCAGATACGAAATCAAGAAATAAATGACCCGATGGGTCAACCATCAGCTGACAGTGGTACGAGTGCGGCCCCGCCTTGTTTGTTGAACTTTTAAGGTCGTGGAACTCATCTTCTCTCCACGATAACGAGATTATCGTCCAAAGGCTGGAGACAGGCTTTGATCGACGCCTTTCCATCTCTTTTCTGTTTTCACGGAAAATAGGGAGGTATTGTATCCACCCTGAAAGTGAAAAACTTTGTGAGGTTGCTGATCAAGAATCTGAAGTCAGATTTGAAAAATTCAAGATAACTGGAAACGAAATATAATAATGAAGGAAGTCAAAGGCTGGCTCATAGTCAGTCCAAACCCGCTTGATCTTCTTATTTCCAAAACAGTTTCATAAACTGACAATGAAATAAATTTTGGAAAAGGTCTGGTAAAAATTAAGACAGCTACATGTATTCACTCTGTTCGGTGAGTCATAGATGTTTGGCGATTTTGGCGGAACGACAAGCCATAACTAACCGGAGGATTAGATTATATTGTTACTCTAGTCATTGACTAATCGGATTAGGAGACCACCTTCGAGAACGAGGCCAAGGTCTCGCTCTAAAGGTCTATACCGTAGCGTAGGACTTATATCTGCAGATGAAGAATATTCGTGAAAAGAATACATTCACGCGTCTAGGTGGAGGTGACGAAATTCGACGAAAGCCAAACTACACTCGCTATCAAATTCTTTGTTCTTGAAAACAACCAAAAGTCTCTGGCACTCGGTAAAAACCGTTACTCATCGTTTTATTTTCAATCTAGAAAAAAAGACTCGATAATTTCTCCAATAGTCCGAAGGTGCGAATGACCCTGTGTGACCTGGGATGACCCGCGTATGCGGGTGGAGGTGCGACCACGTTTCCATATCAAAACCCGCCGAAGCTATTTCGTCCGCTTGACGATCGACGCCGGCCCCGTGCGGAGCCACTTTGGTACTCTATCGTTCTTCTCTCCTCTCCTCGTTTAAATATAAATCGTTCCTCTTAAAGCGACCAGCTCTAGTCTGAGCGTCGCGACGCCAGCGAAACAGACGGTTGCCCGTTGCCTGGGCCTCCTTCTGCTATAACCGGTACGCGAAACCGAATAAAACAAACAAAAAACACTCTAGTTGTCTCCGAATTTGCTACAAGCCGCTTCTTCCTGGTCAGCCGCACACGCGGTTCTCCAAAGTGTCGCGATAATTCGCTTCTGCACCAGCTGCCGCTCTTATCCCACCACGAACTCGCCCATGGCCTGGAATATCCTCTTGGTACATCCCGTAGTTCCATAAATAATCTGGGAATTTTCGGCACGTCAGGGTATCTGGTGCACCGCACGTGGCAGCATTGAGGAGAAAGAAACGGCTGCACCGATATTATCGTATTATTCGCAATTATTTTTCCTATTTCTCTATAAATAAACGATTCTTAGCTTAAAATACGGTCGTTCAACTGACTCCGCGACTTACGGTTAGCCACGGCTATTTTTGAACCGAGACTCTCATACCGAACCGAAAGACAAAGGGAGGCGCACAGAAATCTGCATCATCGTTGGGAATTTAAAAAAATCACACTTGAACACGGAGTGACTTTGAATGTTCGAATCGGAACGGTTGAGCATCAATCAGAAAACATGTCCTCGAGAGTTAAGCAAGAGATTCGCATCACGGTATACTTCAACGACGGTGTCGTCGTCATTTACATCTGATTGGTGGCAGTAGATCCACGTCAGTTAGGACAAGAAAGAAAGATGAATTGACCGGAGGTTAGTCTTCTTCTTCGTTCAGATTCTCGTCTGGTGGTTGCACTCATCGCGGGACAAAGGACCACGAAATACTGGCTCCTGCGGAGGACGACTGCCTACTTAGGGTTACCTCGTTAAAACTATGCGCGAAATGAACGTGGACCACGAAGCGAAACGTTTTTCTGACGTTCTTCTTCGAAAACAACAAGGCGTCTGTGGCATGTGATCCCATTGGTGTGATAAAATGTGCCGGTCATGAGCGAAAGAGATGAAAAACCTGTGAATAAAAGCTCGGGGCCTGATCTTCACGCCTGATGTAGAATGTTCCCCTAAATCCTGCGAAACGAGAAAAATACGAGAATGTAGAGACGGTTACACAAAGGAAATCGCGGAGGATGAAGAAAAGTAAACGTCTTCGAAAGAACCGGTGCACCGTGCACCGATGTGGGCACAATAAAAAGAGAATCAGACCCACGTCTACGGTGAGTCACTTTGCACAAGAGACTCTCTCGACTCGGTGCTTTGTGAGCTCTCGAGCAGTGCAGTGCGGTGCAGTGCAGGAGGTCATCGTACCTTCCCTGGAAGCAACAGTTTCTGCTTTCTAATCCCTTGGCACCGTCTAGTAGTCACGTTGATCGTATCACGCGGTAGAAACTTTGACCATCGATCAAAACTTTCCGGCGTAAACCGCGGCCTGCAGACTCGGCCGAACCCCTCAAGCCGATGTCGAAGATTACGTTACTAATCGGAGGAAAGTTGCGGAATCGGTGCAGCAATTGACTAAAACGTAAAACGTTTTGGTGCAACGTTTCGCCGCATGTCCCACCCCGCACCCCACATACCGTCCCCGAAGAACTCCTCTTGGGCGAACCAGCGCCAACTGGAGTTCCCAGTTTGTTTCTCGATCTCGAGCGCGAAAGGTCTTCTGGAGAAAGCTCTTTGTGCGCTTTTTGATGAGAAATTAAAGCATAAACACATTTTTGGACTCGTATCAAAGTTCTGCCAAGTTAAAAACCCCGAGACCTAAGAAGGCTGCGCAGCGTTGTTTATTTGTCAGTCCGTCACGTTTGCTACGCTCCTTCAACGAGGACAAAGACGGTAACCCGGGAAAAAATAAAACCACATCAGCCAAGGACTACTCCGAACCTCCTCTTCCTCTTCGGGTGGTGAAATTGGACGTCTTTTCACCGACTCGAATCAGCATCATGACTTGCTTCACTCCACCGGGACACAGATGCGAGCCCGTGATCCTTCCCACCGTTGCTCATTATACGAGAAACGTTCACACCCCGGTGTTCAGGACTGTGACGGTCGTCAGCACGGCGTCCGTGATGTCGTTGCCTTCGCCGTCAAAGATACAGCACCCGAAGTGAAGACGGCGCAGTTCCATTGATCGTCTGGACCAACGTTCTTCCTCATCCTCGTCACGCGTGCGTGTTTTTTTTTCATCCATCGTATTCAGTCTGTTAGTTATCGTAAGAACTTCTTGTTTACCTTCGTAGAGATATGATCATCGAGAGGCGCGGATATTATATATAGGTCGACCATGTGTGAGCGCCTAAATTTAACGTGTGATGAAATACTGTTTCAAAATTCTTCGTTTTCCTATCCCGCGACAGTCAACTGTGTGTCTATTCGATTTCACGGTGACAGAAACTCGCGTCTATTTTTCCGTCATTGCGTAGGTGAAATGAGTTACAAAGACGATATTGACGCACGAGGAGACGTGAAATTCTATGAAATACGTCTGCCAACGTTTGTAACGCTAGAAACTGGTCGGATGTTCAAATCAATCATCTGTCCACCATGATTTCGTATCCAATTCAAAAGTTACTGTAGTTCAGAGTCAAACATGTGAATCAAATTGTACCGATAAAAATGCTTGACCAACCGAAAAGCTCGAGGCTTCTTCTTGTTTGACTACATACATGAAGACCCACAACTAAATTATGTCCTTTATATTCGTGTTGTCGAATACCAATTGTGTTATCGGTGATAGGAACTATAGGCAAATCGCCGAAATGTATGTCCGCCTCGAATAAAACATTCTTTGATCGATCTCGCTTCTATTATCTGCTTGTTGTCTCATTCTCTACACCTTATCCCTGACACCAATAATTCATCCTTCCGTTAAGCCGATCTGCGATACGTCTTACGACTTACCGGTGTCGTCTCAGACACGCTAAATTTTGGCACCACATGTTCATGTGCATCTTTATCGCAACAAACTTCATTGCGAGGAGGCCGCAGCTTTTACGGAAATAGAGTCACGACGTACTGCACTTTATTCTTTCCTCTTCACACGCGCACACGTCCATACAGTGGTACTTAGCGGTGACAAGTTGTGCGTCTGCTAATGACCGAACGCTGTGGTACTCGTAAGCAATCAAAGGATGAGCCAGTAATCCTGGACTCTAAATAAATGGTGAAACCGAGCTCGAGAGAAACCTGGAATAAAAATAATGGTTGCGGATTCATTAAAAAATTGAGATTCCCCTGGCCGTTTGGCAAGATGGTAGATTGCTTTATGTTTCGAAAGAAAAGATTGACCGCCTGACTTGACAGGTTTTAGAGCTTTCGTATAACAAAGCGTTTCTAGGCTATCCTTGCAGCGACCTCTCCCAATGGGTTTGCAAAACTCTGATCTCCCAATTTTGTCGCGGGCTGGGATCACGCGCGTGGGTAGTATGAGTGCGCTGTCACTCCCCGTCTTGGATTAACTCCAGCAAGTTTTTTCGCACTAATGCTAAACTAAGCCGACTTCTGCGAATTTGGTCATTAAAACCACCCCCACTACTTTTATCCATCGTATTTCGAGGTGGATAGCACAAAGGCCTCGGTTCAAGTATCGTTGATCCACCAGTCGTCAGTGAACAGTCGAGTCGAGAACCCAATTATCGCGTTATGAATTGCCAACAAATCTGAACAATACAATAATATTCGCAAGTTGGAATATATCAGAGGCCTCAAAATGATTCTGTTGTACGACGTCGAGAAGGAAGAGTTTTACGTGGTCTGCCCAAATGACGCTGACAAATACGTGATTGTCTTCAAGATTTAATGGAACCGGAAGTGCGCGGTGGTCCTCATCCGGCGGGGGTTAATTAACACTCCCGAGGTTCGTTAACTTTCGGTCTATACACAGTCAAGATCGTTTCGTATCACGGAGATGACGAAGATGAACAAGTTTCTCTTCAGGACTGCAGCTGCGTTGCCAATTGCCAATTCCAATCGCTAACAATGAATATCGAACCAGATAGAATTGCACCGCTACACGACTCTTCTCGAGGTTAATTCAAAGTCCCTGGACAGAACGGTCACTCGGAGCTTGATTCCACCAGGGTATTTAATCCGACATCCCAAAAGCACGGCGTGAGGTGCGCGTTCAATTGTGTTCCAAAATTTACACGAAACGGATGTGCCTGGTCCCTAACCGCTAACCGGAATAATCAACCCTCTCGAGTTGTGAGCGTCACTGAATTAATTCTCCCGAGGTTTGTGGAAGCGGGACGCGATTTTTGTGGACAATGGACGAAACCACGGTTTTCGCACCAGCATGACGATACATCGATCGGACAGTTCGCGTTACGTAACGCCCTCGGACGTAGCGAGAGCTCGACGAGTTGACATTGACGATAATAGTCGTATTACCTGCAGCGGGCATAATTATTATTGCAGTCAATTGTCGACCAGGTTCGGGTTACCCCGACCAGCCAAGAGGCCAGTGGTCGTCCGGTCGTTTCTGGGCTCGGTTTTGATTCCCATCCGCGTGCAGCTTTCCGTGCCCCCGCCATCGGCGAGATAAGCGAAAATACGAAAATAGAATTTCTTCGCACTTATGCCTGTACGACTCTTCGGCGTTGCTGCACCAAACTGAGACACGCGCTCCACCAGCTGCTGGCAGTCTCTCCTCTGGAGTCGGTCTTGTTGTTCGGTCTCCGCGCCTCAGTGCCCATCGAGCGCGTTGTAAATGTCGCGATATCACCAGCTATTGTTTCTCTTCGATGATAAATATTGTAAGCATGTATTCTTATCACGGGTCGACAACGGGAAGATGTGGCAGGGTTTATATTGAATCTGAATTCGTTTCAGAGAAGAGAAGTACGAGAAATAATGTTAACGAGGAAGATTCCGAGCCTCTGACAGCCGCTGTCAAAAGTCACACCGCACGCGTCGCATTGTAGAACAAAGTTGATTTTGAATATCTTGCAATGGAGGAATCGGCGCTCGCAGTCCTTGATGGAAAAATTCCGGACGACGATGTGGGGATGATCGCTAATCGAATAAACTTACTGAAACTATTTCAACGAAATAAATACGGCCTCGGTAGAGTGAGGGAATCCATCGAAAAATTACCGATCAAACTGACCCTAGAGAATATCGGGATCTTCGCTATCTCGCTCGCCACCACGATGCCGCGCTACCTGACTCACAATATCGTCTATCCGATTTTCAGATTGGTCTTCGGCACCCTGTATCCGGCCTACGCGTCGTACAAAGCCGTGCGGACGAAGAACGTCAAAGAATACGTAAGTCCAAGCTTTCCTCCCTCGCTATTTTATCGAACGCGATGTTCAATCAATGCTCCATTCATCGCAGGTCAAATGGATGATGTACTGGATCGTCTTCGCGCTGTTCACGTGCGCAGAGACGTTCACCGACGTCTTCCTGAGCTTCTGGTAAGAATAACAATCAAGCTTGCTATGCCATGCCTATAGTGTCAATTTCACACGAGGGCAACAAACTTTCCCACCCTGTCGAATGAACGCGTCACTGACAAAATTCCTTTAGTCTAATTTCAGCGGGAACAGATATCGGCTTACTGCACTTTGCGGGCTGCCGTGTGTATCTCGTTGAAGCTTTTTATTTTTATTAGCCTCACCAAAATTTGTGTGAAAAACAAGAAACTAATTTATGATCGCTGTATGGTATTATTATCATTATTTTTTTTGTGTCTTCCTGCTCGTAACCCCAAAATGACAATGATTGATTTTTATGGCTTCCGCGAAGGTTCCCGTTTTACTACGAGATAAAAATCATCCTGGTCTTGTGGCTACTCAGCCCGGCTACCAAGGGGTCGAGCATTTTGTACCGACGGTTTGTCCACCCCGCTCTCAGCCGACGTGAGGCCGAAATTGATGAGGCTTTGGCTCGCGCTACTGAACAGGGATACACTGCTGTCCTGCACCTCGGATCGCGGGGTGTCAACTACGCCACAACCGTCCTCATGCAAACCGCGATCAAGGTGAGTGTCGGAGAAACCAGTAATTCCGCGACAAAATTGATTCACATTAGATTTTGCCTTATTTTCTGACAAAATTTGAGTTTTTATCACTCCAAAAGCGCATTTTTTTTCTCAAGCTTATACCCGCCACGACTAATACTTGTTCGTTTATTTTATTTTATCCCGCTCATTCCGTCGTTCTAAAAAATAATCCTGATTAATCCTTCGACGCGAAACGCTGAACCTGCCTCGTGTCCCGATCATCGACCCGAATCCCTAAAAACCTGCGTTGTGTTGTTGTAATACGACAGAACTTTCCCAACGTGGTACCCAGCACGTCGAGTGTCCTCCCAGCAAGCCAATCAGACTCGGCGATTTCTAGCTTAGCCAACCCGAGAGTGTCGAGAGAGATTTCGAAAGACAGTCCAGACTCGCCTCGCACATCTCGAAGACGAACTAGAAGCGATTCTATCCCGTTAATCTACGACTCTTCGGCGTCTTCGCCGGGGTTCGATCCGGACATCAGCGACATGACCACCGACGACGAGATGATATTCGAGTCCGAACAAGAGTTCAAAGTCCCATTGATCGCGACGGAGAAATCTAACCAGAAAAGAGACAAGGGCGAGAGAATGCAGACTAGATCGAAGGCCAGGATGCGGAAAGACAAGCAAAAGACAATCAGTGTCGCAAAGTCCATAGAATCTGATTTCAGCGACGAGATTGACCTTGATTAGACAATTTTTTTTCTATCCTTTGTTTGTTAGCCTGTTTGATCGAATATTAACGAGACTTGAAGACTGGACCTTTTTCTTTTTACCGGTGGGAATAAATTCTCTTTTTAGTAACTTTAGTTCTCTTTACCTCGTTTTGAAACGCGATTTTTTTCAATATTTCTTTTTGCTCTGAGACACGATTTGTCGTAAGTTGAGCGAGAATTCGTCAGTCTCTGAATCTCATTGAATATCCGATCTCTAGATTGTGCTGATCAGCAATCGCGTTTCAATCACGACTTCGCAACGGGCATAAAACTGCATCTTCCGATACTCAGGGTTATGCGGCTCGAGGATGACGATCAACGTGTCAGTCGAACGCTTGGTCTCAAAACACCAAACGAAATGAATATGAAATAATTATTATCCTGAAACTTATTTTTCGAAGATGATCGATTTATATTTCTCCACTTATTGATTTTTCTATCCAATAATCTCGTCTAGATATGCTATGTAATTATAGTTCTTAGTCGATTGATTGAAAAATATGGAAAAAAACACGTGTCGTAAGATATGATTGACCACGAGATTTTTTTTACTGAATATAATAATTCTTTCCTTTTTTCTATCCGGCTTACACAATTATATTCGATTTTAAATCAGCTGATTGGTTTTTATGGAAAAAATAAGAAAGAAAATTGAAAACTGGTGAAAAAATTTAAATAATATATGATACTGTATATGATAATAATAATAATGTACGTTGACAATCTATTACTTCGACGATAAAACACCTTCAGGACTCGGAATGTGATCTGAAAATATTCATGATACTTACTTGTGCACAAAATCTCCATAGTTACCCATAATTTTTCTCACTTCTTTGACTTCGTCCAAGCGAATGTTGCCATAAATACTTTTCGACTTTCTATTTGCTATTTTTTTTTTTTCTTTTCTAAGGATGTAGGATGTAAAATCGTACCATTACCTCTAGTTAGTGAAGGATCTGTCAATTTATAATCTATGTACGTAAATTTAAGACTGTGTGATATTGATAATCTATAGGCTGATAAGTGATTCAATATAAATTGATAAGTATATGATACGGTGCCTTAGAATTACATAATACAATCATTGAAGTGTTTTTTTTTTTGTTCTTCTCATATTGTTGAACCTATTTTTTTTTTCTTTTGAACTGTTATTTAAGCAGATATATATGACTTGCAGAACGTATAATCGGCGTGCAACATCGCGCCAAATTGTTCAAGTTGAAGTATGATATCCTCTAATATATTTAGACCATAAGTTATTGTTTTTTTACAATCTACAAATATCCAAAGATCCCTTTGAATTACAAGTTTTTGAATAAAAAAAACACTTTTAACCATGTAAAACAATCGATATTATGTCGCCTATAATTTTGTGTTCCTTTATCATTTAAAACCTCCTGATTTTATTATTTATTACAGTCGTTTAATCGCTTTTATTTAATTTATCACGTACACGCATTAAAATACCGCAGCTTGTATCAAATTCAATTATCATTGGCTGTCACACGAGCGAATGGATTCATAAAATGACTAAATTTGATTATTCGAACTCTGCCTAAAGCATAGAAACCCACATATTTGAATCATATTGAACCAGTGCTTCGTAGAAATTTGAAGATACTGTGAAATCTTCGTAGAATCAATAAAAAAAAGAGAGAAAAAAACGATCCTGCAATGCAATGGTGACGGCAGATAACAAAATTAACCCTTTTTCGTTCGGTAAGATAACGCTATTTTATTTTCTCAATTTACACTGAAAACTTGAATCTTGATTTCATTTTTCAACGAACCCCTGGCTCATCGGCGAAACGTGTTAAGAATATACAATTTTCAGGGTGGCGGAGGGCTCGTACAACAATTGAAGAAGAGCTACAGCCTCAGCGATCTAACGGGCGAAAAAGAAGACGAGAATAGAAACACGCCTGATATGCGGGACGAGATAGATATGCAAGGTTCGTTCGCCGATTCCTGTTAAACGCTACTTTTTTTCGATCATATGTTAAAAAGGTGAAAAGCCCTGTAGTGATGAGGTGAAATTATCAACAGTAGAACCTCGTCGCAGAGAGAACGTCGGACGAAGAGGATACAGCCCGCGCCGGACCCAGTCTGGCAGCAACCGAGTCGACATGTACTTTTCCGAGGTCGACGTCGACGTCAGACAACCGAGACCTCGGGAACCCGTAGCTAGTTTATCGTACGTTACTAAAAAATTATTATAACCCAAACGCATCAGATTTAAGGGTGCCTAGCCGTCAGGAAAAACCGGAAAATCGGGAATTTTCAGGGAATTTGAGCTCATATCCTGGAATTTTTCAATTTTTCACCCACAGCTCGTACAATTTCCTAAAACATCTCAAATCGCGCACTAATCCTAAATGAATTGAAATGTTAATTGGTATGTTTGAAAATTGATCAAATTTGAAAATTTTCCCATTTCAATTAAATCTAGGCTCAATTTCTCGATTCATAATTGGTTTCCCAGTTTGATCCTTGGATCTCCGTATGAACACGTCTTCATCGAAAAATTTGAGCCCAAAATAGCCTCCTTTGAGTTAAAGATGGTGAATTTGCAAAAAATTTAAGAATCCTCAAATCGTCGTTAGTCGGAAACGCAATGATTAATAACCGTTTGATAATTGAGTTTATATAAAATAAAATTACAATAAAAATTAACAATTTTATTTTCGACCTCAAACTTTTGTTGTTTCAGTCATAAAGAATTTGGATTCAAAACTTGTATTGCTTGAGTAAATTAGGTACGAAATTTCCTTCAAAAATTGCAATTTTCAACCGCAAAACAGGGAAATTTCTGAGAATTTGACATTCCGGTGACACTAGACACCCTGGATTCTCATCTCCAATGGAGTAGAAAAAAAAACATTCCACTGATAACAAAAGAAAAATGGAATCCTTGAATTTAATTCTTCTGACACCCTAATCAGAATTTCTTCGTCTTATCAATTTTTCAGAAATATTAGGTCCTCCGATGACATATCCAGCGGATACAGTAGCGGCGAAGCGCTGCATCCCAGCCGCACTGGTTCCCAGGTTGAGCCCTTGGTCAGGACGGCGAGTGTCGGTGCCAGGACTCGCCCGAAGCCTCGATCGACGGTCAAGAAGACCCCCGAGGTCAGTACGATGAGACCTTAGATCCGGGGTTCCGGAAACTCCATATTTTATTTCTTCAGATGAAATTTTTTTTGTCGATTCGGTCGTTATCCGTTTGATTGTTGATTTTGAAGGACTGTGACGAAGAGGCGAGCGACATTGAACTCCCGTCTTATCCCAGACTCCCTCTTCCCGAACAGCTCCTAGAAATTTTGCTGGCATTTTCTAACAACAGCGCGGGCTGTAAAACCGATTCTTTTATCGGAATCGAGAATCTGATTCGCCAACGGCGATTTTCTACAAACGCTCCGTACTCCAATCAAGAATACGATGACTCGGTAAATTTTAACCAACTCCGCGAGGATAAATCTTCGTCCAAAGAGTCCACCCCCGAGTTTCTAGACTCTATCTCCGATGCGGAGCAATTCTCGAAAGCTCGATTGCAGATTGGAGTAGAAATTAAAGAAATTGACGAGAAAAATCCCAACCAAGAGAACAAAGTCTCTCAACCATCCGAGCCTCGGGTCCCGTCTAACGAAGCGAAGGATCCGAAGAACCACGAGTCACCGGCTCAGCAGTCTTCTATCAAATCAAAAGAAAATTCCTCCGGTTCGATAGACGTGGACAAAATAACCAGCGAAATATGCCAGAATAAATTCGACGAGCTAAAGCAGCTCATATCTTCGGCCCAAAAGGCTGTGTCGAATATCATCTCGACCAGCGACGTCGTCAACGGGGATAATCACTCGCTCGGATTACCTCGGACTCCGTCGATATCCCGCAGCAATTCGGACAGCTGCGGAGACAGGGCAGGAAAATACAACAAGAAACCGGCGCCAAAAGCCCCGGCGACCAAAAGCGAAGAGGATTTGGACGTCGCCGAGTCCCACCGCGCGTTCAAAGCCACTTTGGTCATCAAGACCGGGACTGTGAAGACCGTGAACAGCGTGGACGCGACGAAAGACGTGTTCGTGTCCGGCTCCCCCAGGGGGAAGAGGAAGCGGACCAAAGCCGCCAGGACGAAGGAGGGGTTCTCGAGGCTCTTGACCATCCCGAAGAGCATTTTCCACACTGCTTTTCACCACAAAGATGACGAATCGAATAATTCTAACAGGTCCAGGGGGAGCAGCAGGACCGGGTCGAGGTCGAGATCGAGATCGGCGAGTTTGAGCTCGCGGGACGAACACTCGGAGGCCTCGACTTCCACGGGGAGGAACGTGGACGTGGAAACTGCGTTGATTAAGGTCGCCGGGGTCAGGGACTTGCAGGCCGAGACTTATATCGATCTAAGGTCAAACAGCATCGATAATTATCCCTCTGAGGACTCGAAGAGCGAGGAGACCGATAAAACTGCCTACCGGAGGGAGGCGTACGAGGCGAAAATTCTGAGGGAACGCGAAACTGCGGCGGAAAGTAACGATAAATCGAAATCTGAAGAGCGGAAAATTGCCATTAGGCAGTTATCGAACTCGCCCACTCGACGAGCGAGACCTTTAATTGATGATCTTTAATTCTCTAATTGCTTAATTTCTATCTTCAAAATACAATTAATAAAAAAAAAAAAATCTCACAAACATAGATTTTCTTGTATTTCATATTCTCGAAATTTTTTTATTTCAAATTGCGCTGCGCTTTATAAGGAAATTAATGGATATACAATTAAAAAATGGACAAATAATCGTGAAAAGTGAATCCTGGAGCCAAGCCCACTGTCCTTTCCCTCACGTCTGTATCCGTGATCGTCTGCCTAGGTGGAATTCGTTCGAAGACGGAAGAATCGTTACATTAAACACGTATGCAACTGAATATATTGTTCCGACTAACGGATTGCAGATTTGGTTGATTAATTTTGTGCAATTATACTAGACAAAAGGTGTCATAATATAGAAGTTATGAAACTCGTAACCGTCCTGATACAAAAAAAAAAAAAAAACTGATTTATCCACTCATACACGTTGTACACCTAATTCAAATTTCAACCCCGGTTTGTATGCGTGTACCAAAAACTGCCTATAATATGTTTAATATTTGATGTGATTAATGAATAACGATAACAAATTTTGATCAATTATCATCATAGGGTAGAAAAGTTGGAAGTTTCATGTGCTATATCTACTTGATGATATATTTCTTTTTACAGGCGGGTTGGAAAGTTAAAAATTGAACGATATTCGCGTACTTTAAACCGAGGGGGAAATAACTGAAATAATGAGCAATAATTGAGAAAATAAATGAAACAATAAGAAATAACTGAGAAAAATAACGAAATGATGAGGAATTAATGAAATGATCAAAAATAAACGAGGAAACGATTGAAATAATGAGAAAAAAAATTGATTAGAAATTGAAAAAATGATGTTGAAAAAAAATAGGTTGAAATAATTCGTATTGTTTTACTGAACAAAATAAGGTGTCAATCAAATCTCGAGTTGATTCCCCTTCGCTTGGAACCAAAATTAATTCACTATAACGCTTGAAGAGAATTTTTTTTCAAAATTAATACTATACTTGTGTGCCTATGATAATATTCGATTCTAGGTGTTGCGATGCACTATTTTACTTCCCGTCTCTTCACAGCCCCGAAAGACTTTCATTAATTCAATCTTTTAATCCTGTTGTTTTTCCTTCTTTCAGATAACAAGCTTCGCCACTTTACCCCGCACTAAAAAACCCAGCAAGAAAAAGGTGCAATGAAACTTGCCAGCTGCTGACCGAATCAACGAGTTGGACTGAATCGAAAAAATCGTGAACGAGTAAAATGAAAGGAAAAGAAAAATAATTTATTAAATTTCACGATTTTGAGAAAGAAAAGAACAAGTCTACTTTCGCTAATTGCAAAGCGCATCAGTCTGGTCAGCAGCGAACCTTCGAACGACGGATCTAAGTACGTCTAAAATTTATCGAACCACCAGCGTGACGCCGTTTCGTTTTGCTACTCTTGTATCACTTTTATTTTTAATGAAATTTTCAACCAACGAAGAGACGTCGACGAACCACGCACAGATATTAATCCATCAAGATGTATAATCTCTCTATCTCCCTATGCCTGGCGTATAAATTGATCTTGTGGAAGGAATCAGATCTTCGCGCTAATCTCAGAAACATGAACGATTCCTTCATGTCTCGTAGAACCCCGCGAATATTTAAAGCTACTATCAACGCTGAGCGTGAATGGTGTTGAGGTAAAAATAGTTTATAGGATTCTCCAAAATACTATGTTCGTGTTACATTAATTTAGATTTTATCCAATATCTCCTATTTTAACGCTGCGATTATTGTCCTACGCGCGGTTGTACTTTCATATACATAATGCGTAGTTAGTTTATATATCGATTGGTTGTATGATAACTTCATTATTTATGCATAAAAAACGAGAGAAAAAAACCAAACAAATCGTGTACATTTTTCGATGATCGATTGATTAAATTCCTATTGTGATAAACTGTTGTCCTGAAGAATTCAAATAATGACGAGCTTGAGAGCCATGTACGGTTATTGAATTGTTGAATTCTAGTCAGAAATGTCTAACGCGACAGTGACCAACTGGTTATAGTTGAAACTACATACCTAAATTGTGCCACGTAAATTATGATCTATACAGTAACCGTTTAATTATACTAGTGCTAATTAGTTATCATTAATATTACTACATTGTTACGCGCAGGAATTGTGCTATTTTAACGCTATTATTGTAAATTTACTGGCGTGAGACAAAACATATTACATATATATTCGCACTTTTTCAATTTTAACACCGAAAATCAAAGTCATTTACGTATTGTAGTAGAATTTTCATATCTAAGATGTTAGAGAATATATTTCCCCGTTACGTTCGATTTCTAGTGGAAATAAATTTCGAGATAACTTGTCAAAGGTGTATATAACGATAAATTCAAAACTCGCGGTACTTTCGGGTCTGAAAAATGGCCAGGAATCGATATACCGCAAAAATTAAACTTGTTTGGCTGTTCAGCTCCTAAAATATCGTATCGTATGTACAGATTTGTATACGACTGTGACTTCAGTTCTAAAAATTAGTCTCATTTTGAAATCCTATTCGAATACGTGAAACGTAAAATCTGAAGCATTTATGGCTCCTTCAGAATTAAACTATGTCGATGTAATTTGACTATTTCTTCCTAAACAATTTATTTACTATCGTTGAATAAATTTCCTATGTATAGTTTATCATGTTACCGTTTCGTTTCACGTAGATTGAAAAGCTGTGCTATTCACTTTTACGGGCTTCGCTGACGATATTAAATAGCGAATACGGAGCTTAGGATGCTTAGCGCTTGGGAAACGAGTCGACGCGTAATGTTATCATCATTTATCATCGTTTTCACTATTTCTTCGCTGAGAAACTCATGCGAACAACGATTGTGTGATTTTTTTATTATGGAAATTGTTTCGAAAGTTCAATGGAGGAGATAAAAGCGAAGAGAAAAGCTCAATGTATCGAATTATGAATGAGAAAATGAGTTATTAGTATCTAATGATTGTTTGATAATTATATTATTGTAAACTATATGTAATTTCCAAACGTCGTTATAAAATTATTACTTCAACTGAAATTGATAATATGATGTGTATAATTAAATCGCGGTGCTGAAGGAAAACTATCTCGTTTGATACCTGTTTTTTAGCCGATTTAATGGACTCAAATGAGAAAATATTGTATAACCGTAATCGTAAAACGATGTAAATCATTCGTTTACATGCTTCGGAAACTGAATGAAATAAAAGAGAAAACTCTAAACAAAAATTGTCTGGTCCCGAAAAAAAAAATGGAATTCAGATTCTCAAATCGCAATGGAACAGAAAAGGATCGATAATTCGTGAAGTGGAAAACTTTCTTTTACTGGACGCGATACAAATCTAATCGTGCCACACATTTAATTACTCTGCGATTGAACTCATCTCATCCAGCCATGGCACAGCAGCGCCAAGGTTATCCAAATATTCCATTCGTTCCCTGGCATTTTGGTACTTCATTTCCATTTCGGTTAATGGTCCGTTTCCCATCTGAAGATAGTTCTCGGTACAGTCGTAAGGCAGCCAAAGAACTTTGCCATTTCTATCTGCCGGGGTTGGTTTTCTGAAAGCACGTTGAATCGGACAATTGAGCAGCCAGTATGCCGGTCTCTTCGTGCCAAAGCTTACCCCTTGATAATGAAGTTTTGCCACATCTTCACCATCGTCTGCACCATTTTCCAATCGTTCTTGGAATATGTCCACGAAGCTGGCCCGAAGAGATTGTTCAGATTTCTGAAGAGGTAAATAATTTCATCGCCATGCGTCACATTTGTGTACTGCGTAAGTCCACCGCTGACGGTGTATGTGTAGCTGAAGACACCCCGGTATTCGAAAGACATATAATACGCCGGGGACGACACTTCGGCCAGTCTCTGTTTTAGCTCGCTGTATGAAGGATACAAAAACAGGACATCACCACACATCTGCGCTATGTTAGCCAGTATCTGAAAGATCAATAGCCATCATTCGCGGATCCGAAAGATTGATTCACTTGTTGTAATACGCTTTGAAGCACTCACTACGCTTCTGTCCGCAGTAAGATCGTTCAGATAGTGCGCCTTCAAGCCCTCGGTGAAGGCTGTTACGTTTGAGGACGAATGTGCATATCCAAGTAGTTCAGGCAGAACGATGTCAATATTTTGCAAAAATTCATCCAAGAAAGTTGAGTTTCGGTAGAATTCTGAAAAAAAATCGCACAAGAAGTCAAGCATGACATCAATCGATTCGTGGTACTGTGGGACACACTTGTGTTATTGCGTGATGCGTCGGCACTTACGCATAGCAAAGGTCATTCCTTCGTCCCGATTGGTACTAACGAGCCAAGGGAGATCGCTGAATTTCCCTCCAGCCATAAGTTTCGCCGGACTTTCGGTCATGAGTGCCCCTTCAATATCCGGTTCAACAGTTGGATGCCATACTTCAGCAGGAAAATTTCTCCAGACGAAGAAGAGTGCGTCAGTATCAGTCAACTCTTCTCCGGTGCGACCGCGCAGACACTCGATCATGAGCTCGGATGAGTTAGTGGGGCAGTTGAAATAGTTGGCAACGGTCTGGGCGCGTTCCACATACGACGAATTGGGCTGCTGAAGAAGTGGAAGCAATGCCGATCCACTCTCCGTTATGTATTTGTGAAAGAGACCTGCACCAAATGTTGACATCAAGTACCGAAGTAGTATAGTGCTAGTATTTCTGTCTTCGAAAAGTGCCAACGGGCAAGCATCCGCACAGTCAAAGTACAGTAAAACCCCTTTATGAGCGGCAGGCCGGAGTGGAGTTTGCTACTACGAGGGACCCACTCTTTCCTGTCTCACCGCAGGCCCGTGTCTTTTTCCTCTGATCTAGAGGACCGAAACTATGAGAGTGGAAAAAAGTCACTCATTCGCACGCAGGGGAATCTGCTCTTAACGGGGTTTCACTGTAGTGGAGCAAGCGCTACGTTTAGTACTGCTTCCAACCAGTAGTGTGCAAAAACAAGGCCATGAGACCCGAACCAAATGGTAGGTAGTCTTGAACGCACTGCGCTGGTCCCAAGTTTTACTCAAATATGAGAATCGAATAGGCTCTTCATCACTCTGAATCTCCGCAGAACGACATTTAGGTAGCAGGACTGCAAGAATTTTGCACGATTGATCGTAGTTTTGGTTTTGGAAGGCCAGACGACCGAGATCCATTCCGATTATGACTACGTTCTGTATATACATATATCTATGGCATATGTATGGCATATCTGTGGCAGCAGGACGACTGTTTGTTGCGTGTGGATGTGACGAAGTACCGAAGCTGCAACAGCATCAGGAAGTACAAGCATTCCAACCAATGCCTGAAGTGGTTCGGTTATTTCGTCACTTGATACCCTATATCGGTCGAATATTTTTCTTGTTAACGTTAAATCTTACCTTTGTTCGCAGCATTCGATACTGCCAACCAGCTCGCGGCCATTGCGCCTGAACTTCCTCCGGCCAAAGTGACTTGATTGGGATCGCCACCGAAATACTTGATGTTGTCCTGAATCCATTGCAGACTCATGACGAGATCCTTTGATCCGAAATTTCCTGGTGCTGCCTCGTCTCCGGTGCTGAGAAATCCTAGTATGCCGACGCGGTAGGAGGGAACTACGAGAATGATATCCTTCGTAAGGTAGTAATCAGGACCGTATCGCAAGTGGGTATTGTTTTCCGTTTTGAAAACCCCTCCAGCGATGAAGACCACCACTGGCAGGAACTTGGTACTTTTATTCCGCGGAAGCTGCGCAGTCAGAAGACAACGTTATCTTGTTGACCCAAAGTTGTTGTTGACCCTATGATTGAGATTACCCTTGGCGTATAGAGGTTCAGGTGTAAGCAGTCCTCATTCCCCCGTACGGCCCCCGAGACTACTTGAAGACACGACGTGTCATCACGACTAGCATCGTAAGTCCCGCTCCATGGAGTTGGTGCCTCCGGTGCCTTGAATCTGGGTTGTTGGAAGAAACGATTGTGTATTCACAAGTTGATTTCAGAAGCTTCATCACAAGATATGGAATTGTGCTTATTTGCATTAGTGGTTCATTATTTCTAATCGTGAGTATATCATGGGCTTGCACGGTAAACCATTCGGTCCTTGTCTAACCTGAGACTTTCAATCGGTGGCTTAGCATATGGGACTCCCAAAAATCCATAGATTTCTCTGCTGTTGTTGGCGTACATGTTGATGCCTTGAATTCTCCCCTGAGGTATGGTGACAATTGGACGCGGTGCATTTGGCATCGCTACCACACAGCTGCTGAGATAATTTGCCAGGCAAAGTGCGGTCAGCAGGTAGGCGCTCGCGCCGTCACCGGGTCGCCAAGCCATTGTCCTTGCTGATTGCTTGAAATAATATTTTAGCATAAGTTAAAGGCTAGGGGCGTGTGTGCCGAATTCCACAGATCTAAGAAAGCTGGTTGTGCACGATCGACAGGTGATTGAAATTCATTAATAATCGTCACCCTCAAAAGTTATTCCACACTTATGTACACGTGTCCACCTCGCGATCAATACAATCTCCGAAAATATTTCACGAACCGTGTATTGAAATGAGAAGCAAAGCCTTACCTCGATTACAGTCAGCAACGGACGAAAAACGATTACGGAGTGATTCGAAAGCAGCAGACTTTTATAGGCGTTGTAGCAGCATGTGATACCGAAATATGTGCTAATTTTAGAAGATGTATGTATGTGCTATGTACACCAATCGATTCCGCGCATCAATTCTTATTTTTGCACCCAGGGGAAAATCACTATGTTGAATTGACGCGTCATTAATCCGTGAAGTAATTCTCAGTTCACCTGAATTGATGGGAACCAACTGCATAAAGAGAGAATTAGCTAAATTAATGAGAATGAACTGAGTTAATGGTTACCAACTGAATCAACAGAGACGTAATGGTAAATTAATTTACCACTGAGAATTGTCAGAAAATTAATTTGAAATGATTCAATGATTCATTTGGGGACGAAAAAGGCAAGATACCAATAAGGCAAAATCAGGTTGAAGAGACCAAAAGTATTCCGTAATGAGAAAATCAATTTGAATTCACAGAAAATGCAGAGAAGAGTTAGTTGGCTAGCACCGTAATTGCTCAATTAGGCTGTGTTGTATCAGATGTTTCGATTTGTAATTTTGTATTACGTTAAGGACGAATGCATCTGCGTACACGAATCATAAAAACGATAAAAAATGTTTCGTCAAATAGCGGAACACAAGCTTTCGATTTTGAATAGTATTTCACACTCCCAGTTATCTCGACGATAAACGGCACGAGATGATGCTGACGTCAGGATAAAAAATTTTTAGGAACGGGTAGCATTTTCAGGACGACCTGCAGTACCCCGCGATCAATCCAATCGATTCTGTTACAAATTTCTCACAGAAAATTAACGGTTTGTTCAAGTAATTGGTTACTTGAATAATATCAATCCTACATTTTAGTAATTATACTTACCCAGACAGTACAAAACTAAATGGTAAATTCAAGACATATCTTGTCATAATACGATGTGAACCAGTCGTTTTTACACTTCGGAAGCTGACTGAAGTAACAGAAAATACTCGAAAATGTAACGAAACAATCGAAGAAGCAACCAGACAGTTAGAAAACTGCTCAATACTCATAGTGGTGAAAAACTAGCTACTGCCAGAATAAGAACTGAAAACTGAAGATGAAATAGGATTCAGAAAGGAGTACAAGGTTTGCGGGATAAAGGGCGGAGCGAAAATATAAATTATAACTAAACAAAGTAGCAATAAATTGAGGTGAGCAGAATGACTCGAAACTAGATAAACTTGGGCAGTACGAAAGAAATGAGTACCTATCAATGAACTGAACAGATATGAGGGTTTGGTATCCAGATGCGCCGAATTGTGGAGGGTTTGGGGAGATGCGCGTAGGCCACGCGTGTCTTCGTCGATTAGGTAGGGCTGCGCTGCAATAGATCAACAAAAAAGAATCAATAATTCGTAAAGAAAAATGCTTTGGTTTACTGTACGCAACATAAATCGAACCATACCAGAGGTTTGATTACCCTGCGATTAAAATGTTTGTCTATACTTTTTCTTCATTTATAGCCAACAAAAAAGTGATTTTGGTGAAGAATGATTTCTTCCGTCAGTCAATTATCATTCATGTTGGGGTGAAAAGGTGTCAACATCTAGCAAAGATGTCATTTATCTGATTACTCAGCTTCAAACTTGACTGAAATCAATTCACTGAAGTAACAGATCTATGAAAAATACTATATTTGAACCCTGCATGCTTGATCTTAGTTCTGGTCTCGGAAGGCATAAGAAGACCAGGATCAATTTTGATCATTGCTACTGTACAGAATGTCGGCTTTGCAACAGCATCGCAAAATACACGGATTCCAACTGATGCCTGGCGTGGTTTGGTAATGTCGTCACCGAAGTTATCAAATAGTCCGAGAACTAAGTGGAAGTTCACCTGCATTAGTAGAGAATCGACGGAATCAATGATAACCATAAACCAACTGAATCAACAGAAAATTAATAGTAAATTGATCAAATTCATCATAATTAACAGAGAAACAATTCCAAATGATTCGAATTAATTTCAAGTTGTGCCAAAATGATATTTTTCGCGTACATTCTTCCACGAAAAATACTGGATTGAATCAGATGATCTTCATTTTAATTCTATCGTTAATACCTATCATTTTTTCATTACCTATCATTAATATTTCACCGTATAAGGGATCACCGCTGTAAAATTTACTCGAATGGATAAATGGATCAATCAGTGATGTGAAACGAAAGATACGTTATGCAAAGATTTTTTGAATTATCTGTCCATCGCGCCTTACTGCAGTCCGACCGGCAACCAGACACACAGGCGCGTCGTGAGGTACACTCATCACCCACATCCACGAATCTGCGCATCTAACTTAGCAACGGAGTATCAACGACCAGATTATTTACAAATGGCGGCGGAGCAGTGGTTCAAGTCGATACAAGAGGCGAAAAAAACAGCAATTATCCAAGATGGTAAGCGAACCGCGTTGTCAACCGCTCAGAATTTGAACTTCCCGCAAAAACCACCTCAATTCAAAAATATTCTGCCAATGACATCGTCGACGTAACGACAAAATCAACACGTGGATGAACTAACCACCAAACGTCAAATTTGAACCATCCTCAAAACACAGGGAAAAGGAAAGTCCACTTCCTCATGGAAAACGGGAAAGAAATGGTCGAGGAATACCACCTGGACACCAACGTCCTGATGCGGAGAGCCTGGAGGGAAAAGGGGAAGCTGGGACAGGACGTGGGATGGGTCGTCGAGGTCGGGGACCCGGAGCCCAAAGCGCAAGATAATCTGGAAGTCTCTGGCATCAGGGAGAGCTCGAGCGCGGTAGGTGCTCGGTGTCGGAATCATTGCAACAGGTTTGAAGGGGGAATTCTTTATTCCAGCCGTTCGTCTCGAGAAGAATCACCAAAGTCTCTCTCGAGTGGAGAATAAGGAATTTGCCGTACCCTAAGGAAGTGTATTCCGTGACTGCGGAGGATGACAGAACGATCACAGTGAGAACGAGCAACAAAAAGTATTTCAAGAAGCTGGTCGTCCCGGACCTGGACAGAGCCGGGCTGAAGCCGGAGACGGAAAGAATTTCCTTCGCGCATCAGTTCAATACTCTGATCATAACGGTGAGGGAACAGAGCCGAAGGAACTAGTTTGGTTTTTTGGTAATTAATGAATTTTCTCTGTTTTATATTCTGATCCTTGATTTCAGTACAAGAAACCGCCCGCGCTTATCGACCTGGAGAAGAGAATATTGCAAGAAGTATTAAAAGTGCAATCGAGAAATGAAGGCGATGTGCAGTGTCCAACGAGCTGAATGAATTATACTTTGAGATTAATAAATAAGAGAGGAGATACGGACAAAAATCTTATCAATCTTCTTCAATCCCAAAGAAATGAAAACAAAAATCTATATCGATGGAAAATGGAATATTTTTTCTATTCAATTTCGGCAGTTTCTGATAATCTTTTTTTACTGTTTTAATCCAATTTCTACCATTAATGAAACAGAAGAATTAATTAATAAATCATACTATTTTTGTTAATTTTCTTGTTTTCATTTATTATAATTGACAACAATTTCACATGAATTTTCCTCTCTGGTGGATGAAAAGTGCTAACACATAATTCAATGCGATGCCTCAAACAATCGATTACCGTGCAACGATATAATAATAATAATAATATTTAGTTAGGCCCATGGCATATTGGGCAAGGCGAAAGAAAAATACAAAAGTACAAAGATACAAGAACATATGAATAGAAAATTAAAAAAAAAAAAAAAAAAAAAAAAAAAAAAACGGAGAACTATACTAAACGGCAGAAAACAGAATCATACCAAAAACCACAAAAGGCGAAATGGAAGAAGACAAAATTGAGAAAGCAAATTCTAAATGATAAAATAATAAAATCAGAAGTATATTGTATCAGAAGTATATGAAGCTAGGCAAAAATAACATGTTTTAATCGATATCAATAAAAACACAAATCACATTCGAATCTAATAAGTAAACTAAAAATTTAAATAATGTCAATAGAAATACCAGCGTATACTCGGCAGACCAAATTAACCAATCTGAAAATGAAGCTTTCCAGTAATTTGGAAATCATTTGGACAAATTTGGAAAACAATTTTCGTAAATTGGAAATAATTGGTAATTAATCAAAATTGGTGAGGCGTATATTTGACAGACAGATCGACCGATTTCACTGTTCTTCCGGTAAATCGACTTCAGATAATTTGGACGGTCGATTGAAGAATATTTCATTATTTGGAAAAGAATTTTCAGGTATTTATTCATAATTATAAGAGGGATGGCGCTGTCCCTGAACTACGTATTACGTCATATCCCCTCCCCCACTGGGGGACGCGAGGCTATACTGCCCACCGGACAGTAGTGTAGATCAAAGTATCAGTATTGGGCACTACTAGATATTTAGTGTGACTAATTACTGCACAAATTTCGAATTACAGTTGTAATTTGTAATACGAACCGTTTGTATTACTTTTACTTAGTTAAATATATTTGTAATTGGTTAAATATAATATAATTTGTAATTAGTTCGGTTCTGATTACTTTTGTAATTAAAATGTAATTAATTACAAAAACGCCCAACTCTGGTATAGATCGCTTGCGCGTAGCTTGAATATGAAGAATATCACTTGATTTCGTGTGCGCGTTTACCCCGGAGAAATGCAAATAAAGTTAGGGTGCTGAATTTCAGCGGCAGCTTTCAGAACGCGCAAAGAGCACCCGTAGTATTTATCAGTAAATATTATCTTTACCATTACAAGAATATATAGATATTGCTGGGGTCAGGCGATCGATTCGAATCGGAAAACACAGGCTGATCAGTCGACTCGATGAATATTGTGATTTTTGAGTGATTTGGTAGTCAAACTCGGGATCAGACGGTCGATTTGAAGTTGAAAACACAGGCTGACGAGTCAATTTCGACAATAATTTCGATTTTTTAGCGATCACGTAGTCAAATTCGGGTTCAGAGCGTCTGGTAGCCGTAGACTAGTCAAATATTCCCGCCGCTTTCCCTTCGCCGTGTTGTCATTAAGCTTGCTACACGACCGTTCCGAAAACATTGACCCTGGAATTCCTTGGTGTAGATTCGGTAGCAAAACCGTCCCTTGTAGGTCTTCTCAGGCTCCGGAACGTAGATATGACATATGAAAAAAAAAAAAACATTCTTAAAATCTAAATATAACCATAATTCTTGGAAACGAACATTTGCGACTCCTCGTCCTATTTTCCCGCGTCCACGGCCAGAAAAACGGAAAAAGAATAAAATAACGGGTGGAGGCGTTGGTTTCGTAACAGGCTAGAAATTTGCCACGTTACAGTATCTAAAAACTCTTTTCCAAGTAATGAAATATTTACCAATCGATTGTCAAAATTATTTAGAGTCGATTCATCGGAAGAACAGTGAAATCGGTCGAACTATCTGCCAAATATACGCCTCATCAATTTTTGTTAATTACTAATTACCGATTGTTTTCCAAATTTGTCCAAATAATTTCCAAATTACTGGAAACCTTCATTTTCAGATTGGTCAATTTCGTCAGCTAAGTATACGCTGATAATAGAAATAGCGAAATTCGACGATATTCGAATTCAATTTGTAACGCGATTCGAACGATTCGACGCCACTGGTCGAATATCGATTCGAGAAGTCGAAGCTCGATACCTCGACTCGCGTCACCAAGCACGTTAAAAAGGCGGTTTGGTTGTGTGTGCGTGTCTAGCGTGTCCGGAAGTGTGGTTATATTTTGGTGTATGGTGATGCTAATAATTGTGTAAGAGATCGCGATCCCGAATAGAAATACAGCGATGTCGAGATCACTGCCCGACAAGTAAGCAAAATTCTTCCCTTTGATCCGTCCGACCATTTATTACAATGAAGCCCCGTCTGCTTACGGGAGGGAAAATGGAGGTCAAACTCGATTTTAGGTTATGTTTCTCGTGCCGCTGTTTCGTGATATTTCAACAGGTTACGTGTATTATAAAGAACCAACAGATCGCTGTATTTATTCAAGTGCTACCGAGACTATTAGCGGGGATTGTAAATAATAAATAATCAGAAATTAAAAAAAATCTAGGTTTTCACCCTATGCTGTCGCACGTCGCTGTTTTACCGACGGTCGTCACGGTAGTTCCGATGAACGACGAGCGATGTCGCCACCCGAAGTAAACAGAGGCACGTGCGATTCGATAATGAGAAAGTCGCGTTTATTGTAAAAGTTTTTGTGAAAAAACCAAGATTAACGCCCTTTATGTTTGGAATAAACTTTCAGATGGCTGCCGTACAAGCCTTACGGCGATGTAATCGAGGGAACCAAGATCGTCGCGTTCAAAGTTCCGCTGAAAGAGGTGAGTGAGTCAAATGTGGAATATATATAAACGTATGAAATGAATGATAATGGATAGATGATTATAAATCGTGTGTAGTATACGAAAGGAGAGATGATAATGAAAAGCGATAAAAAGATGAAAACAAGAAGAGCTGTGCAGTCCGCGTACCGTTGAACGTTGAACGTTGAACACTGAAATATTGAATTATAGCGCATAACCGAAAATACTGCCGGTCGGTTGCGTCGGTTCTTTTCATCTGCGACCCCCGCCGGGCCGACCTCGGCGCCGGATTCAACGAATCGTAAACCACCGAAAGTGCGTTAATGTTGTCACGATTCTTCCGTTTGATTTACGCGTTTCCGATGCCCCATCGTTCGGCCACCTCCGCCCTCGCTCCGCTTCGCCCCCTACGCCCTTAGCGCTCCGGAGCTCCTCGCGAGGCAACAGGTACCCACGGACCGCGGGGATGCCACTGACCCCTGTCGTTTTATCGCGCTGCTTGTATCCCCGCAGTCGATGGAATTTAATAAGAAATCGAACCTTTTATGCGAAATTTATATACGAAGGACGTTTTAAAAGGTGTGTCGCGGCGCGGTTCGGAGTTTAAAACTGCGGGAACCTCCGCACCTCGAGATTAAATTTAAACGTCGTCGATGCACACCTTCGGATATTGTTCGATTCGACCGAAGATTTATTTTATAGTCTTTGCGAATATCGAGATACCGCGATCTCAACCCTTTTTCAGTAAACGAGGAGGCTACGAATCGACGCAATAACCATTTTCAGCTGAGGTTATTCTCTTCTAAATCAGGGAAAATAACATGTAATCGGCAATGGCGGGTTTCATTGGATGAAACGATACTTATTAGGCGAGGAACGATCATCTTTTCAATCTTTAAGTCAATGAATAGCTTAATAATAATCGTTTATTCGAGCCTTAGCTAGTTTCCGACACTCGGCTCGCTACAGCTAGTTTAATCCTTGGAGTCGGTTCATTCCAATAATTGTCAGATGAGATCTCATAGTTCCTATAAATGCAACAGATATTCATGTCGACCATGTCGAAGGGAACGTCTTTACAAAAAAAAAAAAAACTAACGAGTGTCAGAAATTGGCACACCGCTGAAATGAACAAAAAACCGAAAAGGAACCGGTATTTGACCCCTTATCGCCGCATGACAAACTTTGCAGTCACTTTAATCATTAATAATGCCTTTTTATATCAGATTTTCGACTATAGCGTACATTAAATGGTTTAACTTTCCTCTTCGGCAATTATTTTCCTGAAAAAAAGGACCAGGGGTCAGAAACCGTTTACTTTATGTGTTTTCATGAAAATAAAAATCCAAAGAATGTCCAACGTTCCCTTAAATATCAGAAGGTACAGTTCAAAGTCAACACCTTTCGACATCGTTGTTTAAATTTTCAATAACGGTGTCACCGGTTCCGTTTGGTTGGTCCAAAGTTATCTTTTTTTATATTCACGCGAACTCTTCGACGGCCCGTCGACACGGGCCTCAAGTTATTGATTTACATCGACGTAAATCACACGCGAGGTTTCGGCCTTCGATATCTCGCAGGTTATGTATGCATAAGTGCTTGCGGTGCAGTAGGTAGGAACGGCAGCAAACGGAGAATAATTCTTTTGTCAAGAACATTTTTGCTCGAGGTGCGCGAGGTATGCATATGCGGTCCGAAAAGATACGACCGATTTAATCGTTGGTCGAGAAATGCTTCTCCTTCTTCTTCTTCTTCGTATTATACGCTCGGTGTATAGAGAACCCACGAGATTTTTTTTCGGCCCTATTAACGAGGAAAGACTCCCCGTCGTTTCGACGGGAACCCCGATCTCCACGAGACCCTCTTTGCCCACGAGTCGACGGAGCTAACAATTTCAAATTCATCGCACCTTGTTTTATGCAAAGCCTCGGAGACCCCTGCCAAATTCAATTAGCGCCTTTTTTAAACACTATTTTTCAATTTACAACGACTTATGGGCCTTTGCCTTTGCCTTCGCCTTCGAAAATCTTTTACGGGCTTAGTTTTTCCATTATTTTTTCTTCAGCTTTCCATCATTTCCCCAAGAGGGGAAAAAGAAACTGGGAGATATTTAATTCGTAACCCGCAAGAAACGGCTTTGCAACTCGCTGCTGCACCAGCCGTACACAATTAGCAGGCATGGAGTCGAATTTTAATGAGACGCCCGGGCAGGTATCGAAGCCGAGGTGAAGTATAAAAATGGTTTATGCCCCGCGAAACTCCGCAATGAGTTCTCTCATCAATTAAGGGTACGCGAATGCCTCGTGCCTTAAAGATCCTCGGTAATCATTAACATGTTATCTTCACTCGGTCAAGTAATGAATCGTTCAATTATATTCATTACGACCGATGCGATTCGATTCCTCTGGTGGCTTCGTATTGAGACGTCAGGGAACCACGGCTGGCGCGGCGTAGGTACGAGTTGCGTTTAGGTGTCCATGAGAAATCCCAATATTTCAATAACGACTCGTTGAGCCCAGCGTGAGCGCGATAGATCACGACGAGGAGGAGCGTGAGGATAACTTTCTTGGAGAACGGTGAGATCCGGAGGCCTTCGGCGTTTTTCGAACGGACGCGCATACATCAAGCTTGTTTATAACGCGAGGGGGGGTTTCGCCCCGGCAACAATACACCAATTTGGGTTCTCGATTGATATCAGATCTCGCGGGCTTCTCTACTCACCACCTCCCGGGGTTCGGCGTACTCGCGTCTTCGCGTCCTCGGCCTCGTCTCCGTCGTTGTTCCGGATCATTCTGACGATTCCGCGATCTTATCGCACCCCTATCCTTCCATCTTGCTCAGGAGGCAGAAGAAAGACTCGCACCTTTGATTTAGTGACGATTCCCCCTTTTCTTCTCGTATAAATTAATCGACCTATGATTTCACGTGGTGCGTCAGGAACGCTTAGGGTCGCGAGCGAATTCCCATAAATTCCTCGTAGCGTAGGCAGGTATATCTTTTCTTTTCTTCTTCTAAGGTACACATTCTCACCGTTGCGGGTTCCTCAAATTTATAGAGATTTCGCGTGAGCGCTGGGCCCACGTTTTGTCCACCAAATGTGGCACATGTCCCTTTCCTTTACCTTTGCTCACGTTCCCCGAGAAGAAGAAGTGGAGGACATTAGCATAGACACAATGGCGCATAGATTTTCTCAACTTGTACTCTCGATTCCTCGATTCGGTTTCCTTCCGATCAACCGGCGCCCGCAAAGTGGAGTCGCTCTTTGAATTCCTGTGTGTAACGAGTAATTTTTTCTCCCCCTCTAAAGCCTCCGAGAGAATTGAGCTTGAGCCGCGCGGCAAGATGGAACGAATATAATCCGACGATTTGTCAGGCATAACGAGGATTATGATAATAATCAATTGGTTCTTAGGATCGTGGCTCCACACGACATTTGTCTTGCTCGTCTCCGGGTTTATTAGGTACCTACATCCCGCAGCCTATCCCTGCACCGTCACACCGAAGACCGTCGAGGGGACCACGTGGTCGCGAACGGACCCCCGTCAAACTCTCTTCATACCGCGGGCTGGTATCAGTACCCAGCTTCCAGGTTCCTCATCCGCGTGCAGCGCGGGAGTAACTGTTAATCGTAGGAGTCATAATTTAGGGCTTAACTCGCTATTGTTGTCCGAATGGATTAACGACTCGGTTATTTATCATCCTTCCGCGTTTAGACTGATAGCCGCGCGCGTAACATTGTCTATACTTATTCATACATACACCGGGGGGTGAATCGCTGGCAAAAATCCGAACACGACGTATCCTCCATATTTTTCTCGAGGGGCGAATCACAAGGGAATTTTGGGAAATGTGGGAAAAAGATGGTGTACACATTTTTGCTAGTGATTCACCCCTCGTATTTCCCAGAAGAACCTCCGTCGAGGCGAGAGAAAATCGTAAAAGTATCTTCGAAGATCGTTAAAACGACCCGATCCCCCAGAAATAGGGTTGCAGGGATCGCGATACGAGGGCTAAACGATCGACTGACTCGCTCGCCTGATCGCTAAAGATCAATAAACGTCAGCCGGAATGACCTCCCTGGGTATCGCAGGATGTACGGTGGTACTGAGTAGAGGCGTGGAGCCTGTAATTCGTAGATCGGTATTTCTCAGGTGGAACCGATTTCGGTGAAAATGCCGAGGCGAAGACAGTGAGACGTGTGGTAGATGAGTAAATGTTCTGTTTAGTGGCTATAAAGTTATATTTTTTAAATGTAAAAATCGTTTAATTTGCTTCTCTTATCTTTATTCCGCTCGGTATATACACCTTGAACAATAATCCTTAAAAATTTATCCCCATCCGAAAGCTGGAAACAGGTTTTCAACGTACATGGGAAACTTGAGATTTCTTATTCGGCAGTAAATTATCGGCTTAATCATTGCTAAAACTAAAGGAGGAGATACTTTTTATAAACTTATATATTTACTACCGATTCAATGAATTTATCACCGATACACGGGGATCACTTATCGATTGAGACACTCAATGAAATATCAATAACATTTTATCCCAAGTTCGTGTTCGCGCCCGCAGATCTTCGTTCAACCGCCGATTACTCAATAATTTTTCAATCAATTCGACTACTCCAGATCTTCTTAACGGTATAATTACAGAGTTTATCATCCAAAGAACACAAAACCACGCATAAGACACTTCGCGGCTCGCTCTATTCCTATAATACCTGCTGTTTGCCTACGGGCGCCTCTATAGGTTGTAATTTAAAAGTTTCATTCATATTCAACTCACACTTGTCAGGCCGTACTAATAGCCGGCTTCTTTCACCGCTAAACATTAACAGACGCTTATTACATAAGACTGAGTTTTTCCTCTATCAAATATCCGATGGCGATCAGCGCTTGACCATCGTCGCACGACGTCCTTGGCCTCGAAAAATTCTGCAATTCCTGGGACTCGAGCCTCGAACGCACTCGGACACCCATGTCGAGGTCCTGCCTCGGTCCCCGGTCCCAACGCGAAGCCGGGCCTTACGAGGCCCACGGGCCCGTCTAAACTTTTCGTTTAATTACACGAATCGGTCGATAAATCAAACTGGCGCGGATGTTTGAGGTCACATCGAACGACCCCGACGCTTGCTTCGATAATTATACCTTTAAGGTTTCAAGTCTCGACGGAGAGAGAGAGATATGCCTGTGTATCTATTCCGTAACGCATGCGTTCTATGCGCTGTGTCTATACGGACAAAAGGTAGTTTCCCATGTACCTAACCTAACTGTGCGAGTGCATCACTGCCTCGGTGCCACGCGATCCTGCCGCCTAAATCAAATCGTCGTTAATTCCACGTGTAATCGGGCGATTAATTTTTTGCAACGTCGAAAGGGGGGATTTTAAAGCCCGGCACGAAATTTAAACTGGGAATGAGAACGAAGAGACGGAAAAGGAAGGCCTGGTGTAACCGAGAAGTTTGCTCGATAGAGATCTGAAACTGCGCTCGCAGAGGCCCGGGGGTTGAAATACAGATATCACCCACGTCGAGAGGTGATCCATCCTTCCTCGAGGCCGACTGTCCGCCGAGTGGCGTCCTCGCATTAATATTCCTTTCGTGCAGAAATAACCCCGGAGCGCCACCCGAACTAATCCTCAGAGTTTGAGTACAATCTTGTTTCGGCTGAGGTGCAATTAAACTCGCGATGGTGAACGTAAAACATTGTACGAAGCGACCGAAGCGACGCAACGCCTCGAGAAAAGTACTCCCCACGGTGGGACATCGGCGCCGCTCCAACTCTCGGTTTGGGAAAAGGAAAAGGAAAAGGAAAAGGAAAAGGAAAAGGTTCTCGTCGGCCCCGGTGTGAGAGAAGAGAGGGTGGAGTACGGCGCGCATTCCGGGGTTATCATAACGGAATTAATCAGACAGGTTGCCGGGAGGTTCGGGCCTTGTACCTCGTCCAACGAGCTCGCGACGCCGGCTGAGTCCGACACTCCACATGCAGCGAAGAATTAGAGGCAAAATTTGATAAATATTTCGATTTCGTCGATCGCCGGGGTCCCAGGACCGTCGGCCTCGGTTCAGGGTCTCCGTTGCTTTGAGGCTTACTAATATACCTTGATGAATTAATGCAGCGAGCAGCTGCACGCCGCATTGTACTCGCGGAGGCGCTAATTAATCTGACAAACACTCGATTTCACCACCGATATGTGATTCGGTGTCGAGTCACCGCGAGTCATGAGAAATTTATATCCATATACAACCGTTACGAAATACGTTGGATCGACGACAAAACGACAAACGTTATGAAACTCGAGGTGTTGTATCAGAGGTAGCCGATGAACGCGACGGGAAAATAAGTCAATCCGGGCTTGACGCGTCAATTTTTTAATTTTTCCCTCGGAGAAACGACATTTTTTTCCGTAATTGCGAATGTTTCAATCTCCTCTGCGTTTCTAGTCGCGAAATTGTAGGCATTTTGAGCCGCGGACGCTCCGCTCGGTGTCCAGCGCATAGGTCATGGAGTTTGTGGTTCATATAGTGGGAGTATTTTACGACGATAGGGACAATAATCGAGAGTCATAGTAGAGCTTAAACGCGTCACTCGCAATCAAGAGATGATTTAAGCATCGTTTAATATCAGTTTGGTATCAGGAGGGGCCCATTCACAAATTTCCTCATATTCACGGGTTTATTGTTTGTTTGTAGTACCAGTATTATCGTACACCTCACCTGGTCTACTTCTTTTAATTTTCCTACGAGAAACTTTTGCTCTCCTCTGAAATGGGAAGACAATTTCGTGCAGTGTTTCATCAAAGTTTTTCTGAGCGTAAGACAGGTACCGATGGGCGATGGATAGAAGCTTCTAAGATTTCATAATAGTCAGAGAGGTTAGTATTCCTCGAGTAAACAAGATTCCTTATCTGCTAATCGGTGGAATCGGATTTAATATGGTAGATAAAATATTCTCAATTACGAAAACTGTGACCGAGACAAACGGCCGGGTGGGTAAACGCGCTCCGCCTTTTCCCGGCGCGAGCAGCTATAGCCGGTCTTCAAACTTGAATACAGAAGACAGAGAAAGAGAGAGAAGAAGGAGAAAATCAAGCAGGAGGAAGAAACACAAAAGACACACGTTTGACGTTTATGTGCCTACAATGCGCTTTCATCCTTTGCCTTATTTTGGTATTTAAGTAGGCCGTCGGGTCCATCGTGTTGCAGCACGTCATGCTGCAATGCATAGCAAAGAGGACGAGATAAGTTGCCGCAAAGAAGAAGACCGCACCCGCCACGCCCTGGCGTTTCGGATTTATTGTTTTTCCATGAAGCGGGGCGGTCGCGCGGCGCGATTAGCAATGGTAAGTGTTTGCTTAGCGCCCTGCGGGGGTGTTTTCCTTCGGTTCTCGGATACCTACACCCGGGCACAGACAGCGACGGACTCACCCCGGTAGATCAAACCCACGCATCCCGAACACCGAACAGGGTCGAAAACTTTTTCGAAGAGGTTATTTATGCCCAAGTTGGCGAACAACTTCGATGACTTTGTGAAATATCACCGGAGATCTTATCGCGGGAGCCAATGTCGTCCTTCCTCTGTTTCGTTCGGCTCTTGTTTCCTGGCGCCTCATCCCGGCTACGCGCGCTATTCCGATTCGATAATCGTATCGAATTACGCCGATTATATCGTCAGACAAAGACTGACAAATCGACACTTCGACTTGGATCGTCTCAATTGTCGTTTGATCCCGTCGTGACCGTAAGTTCTGACAAAGTACGTTCACGATCTTCGCTCACCCCGAGGGTAGAACTTATGTGACAGACGATTGCATTGATGAAATCTCGTAAACGTCAGTTTCTAAAACCGGTGATGTATGGTACCGGTGGTTTTCCAGCGAGTGTGCCAGTGTGGCGGGGGCGGATTTACATTCCGGGCGCCGCTTGACGTCCGGTGGCGTCGTCGCGACGTCTTTTGATCGCCTAGCGGTCCGCGGATGGAAAGGAAGAGTATTTCACGCGGTACCGAGGGCTTCCCGCATTATCTTTAATTACGCTAACAGTTGCCTCGGGCTACCGCAATCTCGACTTCCGACGTACCCACGGGTTCCACAAATTCCTTATTTTTATCCCGTTTTCTTATGTTTTTTAAAACACTTCTCTCTTCATTTTCCATATCTTCTTCTTCTTATTTTTTTGACGTACGGTCGTCAGAGGTCAGATTTATCCGAAACATTAGCCGTACAATTAAGCTGACTTTCTCCCATTACGTACCGCCTCTTCTCTCCTACTCCCTCGCCTCTATCGCTCGTTCCATGGTATTATAAAAATTGTTTTCATTTGAGATACTGTACGGTACATCTACTCAAGCCGTGTTTGTAATTTCGGAATCTGTTCCCATCGCCAGGTCCGAAGACACAAACCCATAATTCGCATCATTCGACGATATTATGATGCTCGTGATAGCGGACAAGGGCCGAGGTGGCGGACAGGATTGAGGACACTTTTGTCTGTTAGTTTAGTGTCGGTGTTGCTCGTCCATTTCGTCGCATCAGATACGAAGGACGCCCAACTCCGACTCGGACTCTCTCTCGGTATCTTGGCTAGATGAAAAGACCCTGGACGCAGTTGTCCCTCGGGTCCGACTCTCTCGCATCTACATCTCGCTCTCTCGCCTTTCCGGGAACCGACGGGACCCTGCGACGCTGCTGCCCGGTCAAGGAAGCCGAATGTTCAACCGGCGCTCGCGGTAGCAGCCCCTTATCCGAGGGACCATCGTGTTTCGCCGGTCTCATTTTGCACGGGTTCGTTAGACAATCGCACCTCAGAATCTCTCAGGCCGCGGCGGGGCTATGCGAGTTCTGCCCGTAGTCGCGGACCGGAATCTTGCTGTTTGTCATAAAAGAATTCGAGGGTCACACCGTTGCAGTAGGTGGTGGTCCCAATTGGTCACGGTCCATCCTTTTACCCGAAACCTTTTTTTCTCTCCCCCGTTCGACCGAACGACTTTATATAAAAGTCAAGAGGTTGGGTCAGGTTAGCGTTGATCATCGACGTAATTTCGTTTCACGGTCGGCGCCACACCCCCAAAGGTGACGATGACCCGGGTCCGTTTCCTGGACCATTCTTGAAACTGCGGCTTCTGCCTACGTGCGTATCTGCGTATCGGGCCGCACGTCACGCATCGTGGTCGTTGGCGTTCGATGCCTTCCACCTCACCCTGAGCCTCTTTATGCTTCAGGGGCATAAATTTTCCCTGAAAGGCGCGCGATCGCGGTTTCACTTCACCTGCCCCCTTCGCTCTTTCACCCCCTGGGCCCCGACCGAAACACGGCTTTACGTCACGCGTTATTTTTCCTCATGACTGCCGCTGCTCCACCACCTTTCTCCGATTGTCAAAATGTTTACAAAATCCGGTACCGAAGCTGTGCGTGCGGCCCGGGGGCTGCGGCGGTCGAGTGTGGAAAAATTGTTAAATTTATTACACCCGCTCCTTTTGTGACGCGACCGAACCGCGACACAAAGCGGAAGTTTCTTTTCAACGATGTTTACCCACATTGGGAGTTTTATTGTATTTTTTTAGGATAAATAACGGTAACGCCGATACTTGAGTTTATTTTCGCTATTTTGTAGCATCGATTCTCTATCCATTTTTTTTCCTCCATTTCCGCGTTTCGGGCCGGTGCCGGATGATCTGAACCATCTGGTGCGCATTACCAGACACGGGATTCCCGTTTTTGGCCAATCGTCGGGAATTCAGATTTAGCGGTCAGTTAAGGGCGAGCCGGCGCTGGAAGAGCCGCCCCAGCTCCTATAAGCTCTGAATAAACATGAATACGAGGTACAATCCGTGTTTCCAGACGTATAAAAAATGCGACCGTGGACTGCTGCTATAATTCAATTCACACCTAATAATAGGACCGGGAAATTTCCATATTACAGACTGTAATAAAATTAAAAATATCTTAGGGGCGGGTTCCTCGCGTCGGGGGGTCCTCCTCTTCGGGGCCTGACCCTGTCGTACCCGCCGGACACACAACGTCGTTTTCACCTGCCCGAAAAGATTCTATGGGAGCAGCTTTTTTCCCGAGTAGAAAATTCATTATCCTCGCTTATTATCCTCGATGGAGAAATTCACAAAATCTCTCTCTCTCTCTTTCGAGCAACACGTGCTTCCAGGTGGAGGAGGGAGCCTCGAAACGGTGTCGTATATCAATCGATGACGATTTTCGGAATGCGGTATCGCGTGGAAACTGTGACAGTCGACGAGCCGGGTGAAACGACTTCGATGTCTCGTGACGCAACAACACGCGGTACACGCGACCCTGGATGACCTTAGTCGACCTCCGTTCTGACCTTTGGGCGACAATCTTCTCCCTACATGGAGATCACCGGTCGTTCGACGAGCCTCTCTGGTGCTGGGACGACCAGCTGGTTTCCAGGTCCTCATCCCGTCGTCTAGGTGTTCGCGCCGCCCGCACCTCGCCACTACAATGTTGCGACATCGATATAATGCGTATCATCTCTCTTGTCAGCGCGCATTTATCGTAGGTACGTCAAGGTGGCGTCGCGTGGGCGACGGAAGGATTCATATTTATTGGTATTTGCGTGGCGCCTGTCTCGGGGCCATTTCGCTTCAAATTTCTACGATTTGGTAACGAGGATGGAGGCTGGCTTCATTGAAGAACATAATGTGCACCGGGGACGAGGACTGCGGGTTGGACGTTTTTAAACGACCCGACACTGATTGTTTTAGCTACGGGGGTGAGAATACATTATATTAACGAGCGACCGCCAGCACGAGAAAACCGAAAGATGAACGACCCTCGAGCATTTACGGTCGTGACTTGTCGGGCCCGTTTAAACAAATGTTTGTTTCTTCTCGGACGCTTGCCCACTCTTCGGTTTCTCATACCGAGTTTCGGTTACTTTTTTTGTTTTTTGTTTTTTGTTCTTTCCTTTTTTTTCGCCCCCGATCCTCGCTCCAGGGACCAGGATACGCCCATTACTAGCGCCAAACAGAAGAAAAGTTTCCGCTAACGCCAAAACGTTACAAATACACCGAGAAATCTGTTGTCATTGTGTACGACTTTCGGAATTTGGAGGAATTGCGTGGTCGTGGTCGACAGGGAAACAGACAGGGAAAGGTTTTCATCCTCTATCACGAATCTGATTTTTCTGAGGGGGAAATAGTCTCAAAATTTGACTAAAAATAAATCAAATTATTTCCACGGTGATTCTTCATTATTTCGTTCATTTTCTCAGTTATTTCTTATTATTTCAGTTATTTCTCAATGTGTCACGAGCTATTGAGAACGAGTTACTTCCCCCTCGGGTTTCTGGTACAAGAATTTTCCTCCGGTCACAATCAAGGACTAATAATTTCTCAAATTCGAACCACTAGGACGCGGTATCTGTGAGATCTTGAAATAAAAAGGGAAACAGATGCGATGGTCCGCGGTCAAGTACATCGGGTTTTAAGTGGAGCACTTCGGGGATGGTATGGCTGTATCACGAATTCTATTATCCCATATTTCACCCCGCGTTATGTCACGATGGGGTTCGTTAGCTGGACGTTCACCGTTTCCTCTCTTTTCCGTTAAACGCTTCCTTCGGGTCCTTCCAAAAATCGACCATTACGAGTTTCGGCGTCGTGCACGCGCGCATCACAATCGCCTCCTTCGGATCATCAATCTTTTGACCGAAGATGGTTTCGTACCTACTTATTGTACTTTTGTGATAATCGAGTTTTTCAAATCCTAAATAGACTCCCGCGTGGCAGCCGAATGGAACGAACTCCTGGCACAATGGCGGACCGATTACGATTTCAAAGATATCGTTTCGTGAGTTGAAAAGTGGAAAAAGGGTGGGCGAGGAATCGCCGCCTGTCCCTTTCTCCCGGTCTCAGCCGGTTATCTTCTCAGTCCGCCCGCTCGCCCAATCCGGGATATAAATTAATTTTTCCTGAATTCGCTCCGGGTAAAGTCCAGGCCCTCGAGGCCCCGCGGTGGTCCCATTGTGCCGTTGAATTGGTCATTACAATTTTGAAGATATCATCAAGGAAACATACTTCAAACGAGTTTATTGCCACGAGCGCGAGCAGCTCGGACCTTCTGGTATTCGAAACCGCCATCTGTTGCTCGCGGAGACGCGCAGCTGACTTTCGGATGTTCTCGACCGACGTTCTGCGAAGACTCTACGACTCTGGAAGCTCCTTGTAATGGTAGCTCGGGAGCCGCGGGGGATCCTGCGGCGTCGGTCCCGGGATCAAGAGACTCCTGGAGCGGCCCTCTTTCTTACTGCACTTCCAATCTTATTTATGTACCCCGAGAATCGTCCGTCCGTCCGTCTGTCATCCCTCCGGCCTTCCGTGCCGATCCCGTCGCCGATAACTCCGGTAATTAAAAGTACCCCGAACTCGGGAAAATATCTTGTCCCATTAATTATCGTAGTCTGACTGTCCGAGAAAATATTGGTGGAAATAACGAGAAGAATAAAAACCGCAAGATTCTCTCACGCTTTGTGTAATTTACGTTCAATAAATACCTCCGGTACTTTGCCTACCGCTGGCCAACGCCCACCTGGTCCGCGAAAAAGAAATATAAAAATTGTCTCGCTGTAAAAGTCCTGAGACTTTTTTCGCAACGAGCGGAGACGGATCGACCGATAGGCACCGATCGTTTCGAAAAATGAGAAACTTCGAGGCTCTTTAAGTTTACGGTGCAAAGTATGATTTAACGTCACCCCGCGACATCCACATCCCAAATTTGTGCGTGTGCTCGTGGCCTCTGACCTCTGGTTCGAGGCGAAAAAAAAAAAAAAAACTCCCCCAGGAAATATTACGTTTCGTCGATAAAAAATGTATCGAAGGATCGCGATCGTACTTTACGCTCCTACAAGCGTATGGATTCAAGGGGACCGGTACGGCATGATTCAAGACATACTGGTGTACACCCCTTAATGCTGAGACGGTTTTTCGAGGTTTGTCTCCGGGTCCTGCGGCAGGGGTACGTGACAGCGGTCCTATAATGCGGAGGCGCCGCGTAGTGAATCCCGTGCACAATGGTCGCTTCTCCTCGACGTTCGATAATCCTGATTTAGGTACGGTCATATTTTAGGCTAAGGATCGTGAAATTGAATAGTAGAATCAACGCGCGTGAAGGATCGTGGACGCGCGCACCGGGCGGGAGGTAAATCTCGCAGGTGGGCCGAGGCTGGACCGGAGCTCCTCCGTAACCAACTAGCTCCCTTCGGGCAAGATATCCGCGAGCATAATGGTCATTCCCTTCGAGAAAGCTGTAAATCTTTTAACTGCCCTCCCGACTCGTCTGCCCGCGGAGTGCAAATACGCGTGAATTCAGCGCTCGTCACTGCGAAAAGCGAGTTTCGCAACCCGCGTCAGGGTATCGGCGCATCGATCTGGCGGTCTCGAAAAGCGAGAAACGTCGCAGATTAAAAATACCCTCGGTACACGGGGCTCGTCGTGACTCCGGAGTCATAAACTCAGCCGCTGTAATATTTCCAGCAACGTCCTCGCAGCCGCCGAATTGATCCCTGTTACCGATACCGAGCGATAGGGTACGCCTCTTGACTCGAGGCTGCCGGGGTCGGGGGTCGCGGTCACACGACTTCCGCGGAACTGTGTCAGCGTGGTCCTTGACGATCGTGATCGCTCGGTCCAGCTACCATAATTCCCGAGTCTATTTGTGGAACGGACGTTGATTTCTATCTCCCGCTGGTCCGCTGGTCCGCTGGTCCGCTGGTCCTCGTTTTTCCTTTCGTCTTTTGAATCCTTATTTTCAATCATAAAGGTATGCAAATACGCCGAGAAAAGAAACGGTCGCACTTCGCACATCTGCCAAACGTAAAGTGCGTGACAGGCACTTTGAATTCTTCGACAAAAATTCAATTGCACGTCGTCGTTGGGATAAATTTACGAGCTGCTCTCTCGACGGTTCGACCTTACGACGTTTCACGTTTCGACACCAGCACGACCCTCGGCCAGAAACCACCTTCGAGTCCTCACTCACTTTCTTGAGAAAAATTGCAAACCCAATTAAACCACTCATCCGATCCTCGGTCTAATTCGGGGTGTCTAGTTGTCAGGGAAATCTGGAAAAACCGGGAAATGTCCTTGAATTTGTCAAATTTTCACCTATTGTACAATTTTCTAAAATACCTGAAATCTCGCGCTGATACCGGAGTTACCTCAGTTTCTTTGAATTGAAATGTTTGTTGGTATCTTTGGAAATTTATCTGATTCGAAAATCTTCCCATTTCAATTATAACGCTCGAATTTTTGGATTCACAATTTGCAGGTATCTCAGTTTCGTCGGAAAATTCAAGCAATTCAGGCAATTGAGTCGATGTAGAATAAAATAGCCAATTTCGTTTTTTAACGAAAACTTCTGTTGTTCCGGTAATAAAGATTTCGAATTCAAAAATCGTGTTGCTTGTAGGTAAATTATGTTCCAAAATTCCCGGGAAAATTCAAATTTTCAACCGAGAAAACTGGAGATGTCAGGGATGTTGATATTCCGTCGACACTCGTCACCCTGATTGATCAAGTTCGATTAATTTCCATCCCGCACCACGTCTCACCTCGACGCGGTGTATCGGTGGCGAAGCGCGCCGCCGTTGAGGCCGCGAGATGAAAGAACCAGTAAATAAGTTCTCCCGGGTGAGTTTCTCATGGACATAGATTATTCAGCTATGCTAGCCAGGCCGCGATGCTACGATTACTACGTTGGTCTCTCGTTCGAGCACGAACCGAAAAGCAAGGCAGGGAGTGATTATTAATGTGACCAAACCATGGCACGACCAATATTCAAAAGCCACGTATCGCGGCTACACGAGATTCTCTCACCTCCGATATACCCGCCCAACCAATCGCAATGCTCGATGGTAAACCTGTAATTATTTTTAGCCCACCCATATGATGATTCGAATGAAAGTTTAACGGTGTAATTAATAACGCGCATTCCTCGTACACGAGCTCAAGCGCAAGCGTGAGCGGGTTCAGGCGAGAGCTCATTTCGTTTGGGTCACTCTACTTACTGCTCGCCTACAAATTCATCGGTCCACCCTAATTTTCCTCCATCTCATACCGAGAGTTGGATGCGGATTATTAAATTGACGGGGAGTCGCGTTGATTATCCTGCTGAGCATAAACAAATAAATGAACAAATTTCCTCAGGCATAATTGGCGCCTTTGGAGTTATGGTCTTAGTCACCCGCGATGATCGAGTCTTTTGGAATTATGCAATGAACTTTGGGTACGAATGCCAGTTTCGCGCTAATGCCGAATATATCCTCATAGAAAAATGTGTTCCTCTATTAATTATGAAGCTGAAGAAAAAGGAGAGATAGAGAGAAAAAAATGTTGTGTGCGTCTCATTTTCTAAATACCCCGACGTCTCGCATCTCGCTCTTGCCTTTTGCGTGATTAATTATCATTTCGTCCCGAGACCCGCGCGCACGACAGCTCTTGCCGCAATTAATTATATAAACTTGTAGGCAATGACGCGCGTTTCAGAGACCCCGTATCTTACGCGGGTTTAAACCACCGTGCCCATGCCTACTACCTGAACGGATTATGTCTTAGTGCCAACTCCGTAAATGATGGACCCTGCCTTGCTTGAGGAAACATGTTAATCCAGTCGGGGTTATGGGATACCGGGTTATTAATTATTTCGAGCACGATTTCATTAGCTCTCATTAGCTGTCATATTTTTCTTTTCCGATTCTTCATTTCTATCTCAACTCTTATTATCTCTGTTTCAGTCGGTGGCCAAGAACCTTCAGCCTGACCAACGGTGAGTTTCTCTTACTTCTGATTCTCTCACAGATTTTAAAACGATCGCAGAAGATAAATTTGGCTCCAGAATCCCTCGATTATAAGCTGTAACCCTTCTCAGTTCTGAGAAATTTGTAAAAATCCAATTCCCCGATGCAGGGTAAAAAAAAAAGAAAAAAAAACGAAGCCCCGATGATTAAACAGTCGTATAACGCGAGTTGACGTCGGGTAACATAAATCTGGGGATCACATTAGCGGTTCGTTAGTGGATTTTGAATCGATTAGCCTTTCGATAAATTTTATAAAAATCTTTTTTTTTATGGATTTTATTTTCTTCCCCGTTTTAATAGGTCAGGGACGTCGGGTATTTATTTATGGGGTGGTTCGTTAAGACAAAGGGGCTGCCCCTTGGGGCTCGGTATGCGCGTGCCTCCGCCGCATTCGCCAGTCTCTTCCTCATTTCCTCGGTTCGGTCATGGGCCCAAAACTATTTGATATATCGAGGGGGCTGAGGAACCATTCCGACCGACACCCCCGCCCTGCAGTCCCATACTCGGAAAAATCGATCCTTACATTTCTCCCATTCCCTCGTCCCTCCTGCGATGCATCATCGAGTCATTGCCATTCCTCGACCCGGACCTTAGCCGCCATGCGGTCTTCCCTCGATGACTGATATCATGCCTACAGACTCGTTGACACGAAGAATTTGTTTGATGGTATACATCGAGGGGTGGAACACTAGCAAAAATGTGTACACCATATTTCCCAACATTTCCTGACGTTTTGTGACATTTCCGGGCTTTTGTACATCAGATTTCCTTTGTGATTCATTCCTCAATGTACATTAATCTCTCAAAGATCAGAAATCATTTTGAAAACAGAATCGTTTCGATGATTGTATCGTGTTTCAGATTCACCCCGAAAATGTTACTGGAAGCCATTCCGCGTATCAAGTACGTGATAGACCTGACGAACACGGATCGCTACTACGACCAGAGGGTGAGTTGATAGTTTAGTGTTTAACCAGGCGTCTGCATACCCGTGACAGTGTTGTTGCCACACCTCGGGGTCCCTGTTACACCGGGTTAACTGCTCTTGTGCAAGCTGTTATTAGCCAGGTACGCCGATTAGTATAGATCGATCGTTGTCTCGCGTCTAGGTAATCCAATCGCTCAGCTGTTACACGGTGTACGTATTATATCGGAGAAAGTATAGAGCAATAGCATGTAACACCGGGTTCGATGGGTGCTTACCTCATATTTGTCGATGATCGAATTAAGTCGACAATGTCGAAGAAGGGGATCACCGAGGCGGCCGCTCAAGATCCAAGATCGTCACCTGCGCCCGCATTCCCCGATCCCCGATCGTCTAGATATCGGAGAAATGTCTCACTCTCCTGTCTCTATATTTTTAAAAAATTCTCTTTATCAAACATGCATGAATTAATAAATTTGTGTGAATGAATAGTTATTAGATTTTTGGAATATCCGATCTATCGAACGGGAACAAAACCTGGCCGGTGTTTTTTTCAAACTGGAGAGAAGAGCCATTCGACCGAACGCCTCTGACTCTCTGGCTGTTTCTAGGTCAGGCCTGTCAGAGCCAAAGACCGATCAATTATATTAATAAGCTTGGCCTCAGTCGGTTTTCGAACACCTTTTTTATTACCTCATTCTCTCACAGGTTGAACGAAATAAAATAAGAATCTATGTATATACTTGAACGCTTATCTTGTAAGGAAAGTGAGATTTCTAGTCCAGCACCAAATAGTGACTGGTTTGGTTCTTCTTTTTTTTTTTTATTTTTTTATTCTTGTCAACCTCGAGCCCGATGACCGGCTGGCTTATCCTGGAACAAGAATTCCTCGCATTAGGCCGCGAGGCGAAAGATTGCGGGTTGACAGTGTCGAGGTTATTGTTGAGCTTCTAATGGTCGCCGGTGATGATTTACGGTTCGTTCATGCCTGAAGAATCTAGAAATAAAAAGAGAAAAAGGTTTCGATTTTAACAAGGGTACGATCATGAATAATTAATATACAAATTCCTCGGTGTCACCCCCTCCTAATTGGAGCAGATTACTTAATGAATGCTCCTCCCCCGGTGTCCCCCGGTCCGTCGTCGGGATGACACCCGAAAACAAGTAACAAAAAATAAAGGGAGGAAAAATAAAACTCATTGACCAAAACAAAGGGGCTTATAATGAACCGTGAAGAGATCCTATCGAGGTCTGGGCTTGTGTTCCCGTTTCTGTCTTAATAAAGTTACACTCGGGACATCTCAACCGAGAAAAGGAACCGGCATCTCCGATTAATATCGCCTTGTCCAAGAGCCGCTATATAATGATTTAAATTTGGAGAGAAAAAAACAGTCGTTTAATCATCGCAGGGACTCTCGCTATCGTGACAAATGCTGATCCTAATACGAGAAGGGGTGGAATATTAGGCGTCCGAAAGCGCCTGGTCATCGGGTCTAATTCTTTGCCTCAAGGGGTTGAAGCCTTCGAGTATGTATGTAGTGGCACCGTAGATACGATATCGCGGCGTGATCGGTTATCCAGAGGCAAAGTCCAATGCCGATGCGACGACGTTGTGTTTTATAAAAATTTCTACCAAGATGGGGCAAACTCGTATCACTCTTTCTCTCTCACAACGACAAGTTCGAGTGAAGAAGGTACCTATCGCTGCTGTCAGTGTCACGTCTACCGATCAGCCGGATATAATTGGTTTAATATAACCCGCCGAGTCTTGACTCAAGACGAACGAAGAAGTCGCAGTGGCTTTCATTTCATATTCGAATAAATATATTTTCTCAATAGATTCATCGATTATTTACGAAACCAGATCGATTCGACGATCAATGTCGAGGTCAATGGTCCGTGAATTAATACAAATTAATCGAAATTAATGCGAATTAACATGAATTATATGAATTATTTCGAATCGATATTAATTAATTTGAAATCAGATTGAATTGATTCAAATTAGGCGAAATTAACGAAAATTATTCCGAATTAATCGGAGTCAACTTGGATTCGGGTTTGAATTAATATCAGTAATATCGCAAATTGATTTTAACTAACCTGTATTATTAGGAATTTATTGAGAAGTGAATTAATTCGAATTATAGTGGATTAATTAATTAGATTGAAAATATTGATGCGTCTCACTGAACTTTGGGAAAATTTGATGTTTGGGTAATGGTATCATCGTCGAAATGATTCGGCTGCAGGTTGGGGTGATACGAAAAGCAATGAGAACCTGTTTTCCGTTAGATATTGCCGTAGGTACACCTCCGAGAAGCTCATGCATATGCATACGCATACGCATATGCATATATGTATATTATACGCGTTCTGGCGAGCCAACCGAAGGGGAGATGTCTCTGTTGGGCCCGTTGTGAGTATTTTTCAGGGTTCATTTTCGGGGCCCTCGTCCGAGTCCGATGCAGACTCGGGATCTTCTCGGCTCAAAGATTGAGCCGCCGGGCCGCGCGGCAGCGGAGGACCTTGTACCCCGAGATACCCGGTCCTCGTCGTCGCGGCGTAACACCCGCTTATAATTATTCATAATTAACAAAGGTTGTGTAATAATTAGCCCTGGTAATTAGCAGCGGCGCGGTTAGCCAACTCTGAGCTGGCTCGTGGTCGATACGGATAGATCGTTGGTTATATATCGCCCGATACGGATTATCGGTAAATGATTGATTCGTAGGTGCCTTTCCACAGGTTATATCGGTCCCTGGTCCCCGGTCCCGGGACAGGACTAGGCAGCACCGCGTACACACGCCTTTAATCTTATCGTCAGAGTTCTCACACAGGGCCTCCCGCCTGCGTTCTATGCCATCGCGAAGCAAGCCTGGTGTTTAACGACGAGGAAAGTTAATATACCATACTAAACGCGCGTTGATGCTAATAACCGCATATGTATTTTCTTATTCACAGGAATTCACCGACGCTGGGATAAAGCATTTGAAAATCCTGGTTCCCGGAAGGCTTATACCACCGACGGAACTTATCAAGAGGTACGTTTACCCGTCAAGCTAATTATCGCTATATGCAAAATAATTATGCAGATATTATAACGGCACAGTTATAATCGACCGAAAAAAAATGAAAACTTTTTTTTTTAAAGGTTACTCTTTCTATTCCACAATTCGATTGCACATATAAGTTCACTCTTTAAATTCACTGGTATCAGTGCACAAAAAGTACTTTTCCTTCGGACATATTCAAGTGCATATATAATGTGCTTTGGATTTGTCTCGTTTTAACGCCGGAAAAGTACTTTTATACTCAAACAATCTCGATTCACACAAAAGTACTTTCACTTTTGAAAGATTCAAACACATGAACAACCGATTCGAATGCACAGAAAGTACTTTTGCTCCTGAACAATTTAATCGCAGTTCAGTGTACTTTTGAATGTTACTAATTATAGCGCAACTTGAAGTACTTTTATCCTCGAAAGAATTTCAATTCACAAAAAGTACTTCAACGTTTCGAAGATTCAAATACATAAACGGTAATCTTTATTCGTAAACAATTCGGATACACAGAAAGTACTTTTGTTTTTTAATTATTCATACGCAGAGTGTACTTTGGTATTTTGTTGGTTATAGCCCAACTTGAAGCACTTTTAGGTATACTGAAAACATTTCAATTCACAAAAAGTACTTTCAGGTTTGAAATATTCAAATACATAAGCGGTACTCTTGATCCGTAAGCAATTCGGATGTACAAAAAGTGCTTTTGTTCCAGTGCACAGAAAGTACTTTTGCTTCTGAATAATTCAAACGCACAGTTTAGGTACTTTGAAACAAGGCAACTAGAATTAGTACTTTCATCCCCAAACAATTTAATCTCACAAAAAGTACTTTTCGTCTATGAACTCTTCAAATGCACAAAAAGTACTATTAAACTTGACCCTTTGGAATACAGGAAAAGTACTTTGAGCCCACTAAGTGTTGATAGGTGTTTTTTTTCTTTTCTTTTTGTGTGTGAACAATTACGTTTCCTGCTAAACATCTATGCTAAAAAATTGTTGCCGTATCTATAGATGGTAGTAAACAGGTGCGAAGCGAGTATACAAGGCAAGTTGGCTTCTGAGGAAGCTGCAGCTTGTCCCGGGTGTTCGGAGCTCGACGTAGCGAAACGAGCTCATTCTGTGCCGAACAAGGCCTCGGGGGTTGGAGAGCTGTTAGCCTCCTTCGTATATTCTATATCGGTACCCGACACCGGGAGTACTTATCTTCTCTCGCGGCACCTACTCTTACGTACAATTAGATACCGGGGAGCGACAGAGAGACAAACGCGACTTGACTCGAGGCAACAGTTGCGAGTCGAACTGCCGCACTGTCCGTAACGACTTGAACGATCGCTTGTATTTAAATTGACATTCGATTTGCCGCGACGCCTCTCTCCTCTTCTTTCTTCTCTCTTCTCTCTCGTCTCTCGTCTCTTTTCTCTTCCCTCGCGGGAAGGAGGACCGCTTTAACCCTGTCCAGAAACGGCGCCGTGTGCGCGCCTCGGTGGATGCAAAACAGGCCCGTTTCAGACTGCCGGCCCGGGTAATTAACTGCAATAAACGTCCGATGATTTACCGAAGCCTGGGGAACCTCGAGGGACCCGCCGCCGCTCCGTTCGACTCCCAAGCGAATTTACCATTTTCGCAGAGTCTCCGCGCACCTCCTCGTCTGCCACGGAGGGTTAAACCGGAGATGTTTAAGGCCCTCACACTGCCGATTCACAAATTTCGTTTACCTGGTAACGAGCTGTCTACAACATTCCAGATTTCTTACCAACACCGGTAGGCGAGGCATTTCGCTACCGTCTTCATTCGGACCTCGGACCTTTTCTTCTCCTCTTGTTCAGTTTTAACGCGGACGCGGATCCACCGGCGAACTTAATAATGATTATAAATGAAATTTATCATCCTTCCGCTACCACTACTTCTCGGCTTTCTCATCTTTCCTGACCATATTTCGACACGGTTATAAGGTATGTGTGGTTAAAGAAGAAGAGTTTAAAAAAAGGCAAAAACGAATTGTAATTGCAGATTTTTCTTCGAATTTTATACCACGCGTACAAATCACGACTAAGTACGGTACCGATTCGATTTCAACATGCTTGAAGGAGCGAACGGGCCGCTATCTGTAATTGGTGGTACTTTTTTCTTATCTAAACTTGTTAAATAATGAGTTATTCAAACGACCCGAGTTCCAGCGGGTAAAAAACCCTCCGTTGTCGGTGTGAGATAGAAACTCTGACCAACTATAATCTCCGTTGGTCGTTACTATCGAGAAAACGACGTCGTCAAACTATACGCTGCCGCGAACTTGCTGTACACGGCTTGATTCTTATACCCGCCCGGGGAATCCCCCAGCCGTTGACATTTACAACGCGATAATCGACAAGGAAAAGAAAAAGTTTTTCAAACTTTCTTGCAACGCCGGCTAGGCTAACGATCCCGTCGTATCGTTTTTACAAATTGAGTTCTACAAATTCTTCATACTCCACAAATCATTCATATCTTATGCAAAGTTCATTATTCATCGAAAAATTGACTTTTTTTTTTAAATCACTTGTCATCAGGTTTCAGGCACACGATTATGTCTCTCAACGTCTCATTTTCTTTGAAGAGCAATCCTCCATCGTGCGAATGAGGGAAATTGAAAAACAAAATTTTGGGACCAAGTTATCAGCAAAAGAATGACCAGATTGTCGCTAAATTTCTATAACTCATGGTCATAACTTATCACAGGATTTTTTGTCCTCAGTTTCCCACATTCGCATGATGAAGAATTGCTCTCCAAAGTAAATGAGACGTCAGACGTGTGTCTGAAACTTTACGACAAGTGATTTTTAAGAAAATCAATTTTTCGATGAACCGTGGATAAGATATTATTGATTTTCGGAGTATGTAGAATTTTTTGAATCCTGGTCTCCTTAATTTTTTGCAAAGCCTATGGAGGAGGAACGAGATCGGGCGAAATATAATTTGAGAATAAAGCGGTGATTCACGTCGCTGTTTAACGTCCCAGAAGGAATTTTTGCGGTGGGTTCGCTGCCTCTCTCGTTGGTCTTTTTACAGTTGTTGTCCGTTTCTCGGCTCACGGCTATCGCTTTGTGGTCACACTCCGCGGCCCCGGGTAATAATTAACTGCATCCTTGATAGGTTCGGATTGGTTATTCGATAAAAAGAGTCAGAGGTTAAGCTAGGCGCCACATAATATTCTAGATATCCTTGAACCCGACCCGCTGCGGCCGCGGCGTTGCGTCGCGACACTTTCAAACCCGCGTAAGAGAAGAGACGCGAGGCACAAGGCTGACCGCAACGCTTTTAATTAACGTATTTAATTAGCTCCGCACCCACACAGAAACAGGTGAAATTTTAACGCGTTTGTTACGATCCCTCGTTTCCATTATTTCTCATAAATAATAAACTCCGTACGTACTCCGAACGCGGATGTAGCACCGCACCGTATCTGCTCCTCGTCATCTTCGGATCGAAATGGGTTAATCGAATGCGGTTGCTCGCGTGTAAGATAGAGATTATGTAAATTGATCGGCCGATTATTGTCGCCGGTTCGTTTCCACTCTAATTTTGTCCGTTGTTTCTTGTCCCCGCGCCCGATCGATTACTTCCTAACTCGGTGACGACCTTATAAGACTTTCAATAAGAATAAAAAGAAAAAGAAACAAAATGAGCTCGCTCTCGCGGGTCCCACGGTAAATTAGCTGCGAAATTAAAGGCGCGACGGTGCAGGTACGGCAAGAAATCGCTAGGCACGTGTTAGCCGAGACAAGCGATACCGATACTTGTTGTGACGTCGCGTCCCGCCTGATTACCGCACACTCGGATGAGCCGGGATTTCTTACACGAGGCGAGGCGCGATTTTACAAAAGGAACAACTTCGATTCGATTCCGCGGTCGGACCGCGAGACACGGATTTATTTAACGTCCCAGATCTCCCGGGGCTTTGAATGTCTATGACGAGAGTCCTGGACGATAATCCAAGATTATCCCAGAGGTTGGGGTCTCGTTAGCACGCCTGCTGCGGATTAAGCAATTTCACGTGGAATGCCGCGTTAATTGAAATGCAGCCGATCGCAGCTCTTTTTAAACACGGCTCTCATATCATATGTGACATAAATATGAGAGAGGCCTCGCGCTATTCCGTTGTCTCTTAATTATCTGATTTCACGGACCCCCTGTCCGCGTAGAATCACGAAAACATTTCGATGAATAATTCGTACGTTCCGTATCGTGGCCAGCTCGCGCGACACACGCGTGTGGGAGGATCCCAGGATCCGGGGATCAGAGGACGAGGAGCGAGGGGCAGGATGGCGCCTGGCTCGACGTCTTTATTCGCCAGACGTCGAACGTATAACCTATGTTTCCAACATCTCTCGCGTAATGTACCGTACCTACGCGTGCAAGACAATGCTCGAGATGTTGGGCTCGATGTAAGGTGATACCCGGGGGGAGAGAACGAAAAAAGGACACCGAAACAGGGGAAGAAGAATAGTAGCGGAACCTCATTCGTTGCCGGAGAGAGTCGCACGTAGAAAGAGAGAGAAAGATGAGTGGAATTCCTGATTCGAGGGAAAGCCTACCTGCAGCCCCGTCCAGTCCTAATTTCGTGACGAATGTTGGGATAAGCGCGATAGGCTGGATCCAGAGAATCGTGATTCGTCCTGAGATGAACCCAACTCAAATGTTTTGACGTGGTTTCGCCCGTGCAATGTGTACGGTTCTTAGGTCCCTTGGGGGAAACGGACGTGGGTGGCAGGTCGTCACGGTCGCTCATATGCATAACGCGCTTCGCGTCTTACTTCTTACCTCGCGCCTCGTCTTTAAAGTGGCACGGCCAGAGCTTGTAGTGTCCGTGGGACTGGACGACGGCAAGAGTTTTGGCGTCGCGGGCGCCAGCCTCGGAGGACCACCCCGGCGATTTTTTTTCCGTTACGTAAATTTGCGCCGCAAATCTTTCCCTCTTCCTCCTTTTGGCATCTCGACTCTTATCATTCAAGGGGAGACGCGTGACCCTTTCGGACGTGATTTTAGAGTTATTTGATGTTTGTACGGTAATTTTTTCAAGTATTAATTCGACTGCATTTTATTGTGAGCTAGATTCATCTTTGTCAGAACTAGGATCCATGAGTTACATCCGAAAAAGATAACTAAAAAGCGATGAAAGCACCAAAAAAATTGCTATAGACCCTAATTCGGACAACGATGATTCTATTTCACAATAAAACTACTTGTATCAGGAGTCTACACATGAAGTTTCGATGTAAATAGTAAAGCAATTTGCAGAATGCAGTCATTATTTCAAGCTGTAATATCTAGGTTAATTGTTTATATTTTTTAAAGTTCGAGCGCTTAAATTCTAGATGAAACTACCGCCTTTCAGTTCATATATTAGTCAAATACTTGAAAATATTCTCGGGCGAACATCACTGATTCTTCAAATCACTGTGAAATCACCCTTCCACTATCGCATCGATACTACACGGATGGTAGCGAGTCCTTTTTCTCACTATTAGTCACTTTTTCCAAGATTTGATCACTTGATTCATTTTTCTGGTCACAATATAGTTTCGCACTGCCAAAATATCTTTTTTTTTCTCTCAAATCTCGGTTCGGTATCGTGCGAAAACAAATCTCCGTCTTTAGAAATACCAGAGTCATCCAAATGAGGCGCCGGTTGATTATCTACCTTCACGGGCGCAATATGCAAAATTGGGTAGCGTGCAATAATGTACAAATGTACACGCAGTTTTTGACCAATGTTGTCAGTTTACCGAATTCAACACCCTTGGTACAGGCGCGTACATGCAAGGCGACGAACACACTAGCAATCTGCTTGTGAAGATGCTTAACTGGTGTATCATCTTTTTTTTTCTCAATTCTGTTCGATATCATGCAAAATCGCTTCAAATTATTCTCGTGTTCTACTCCAATTAGAATTACAACCCATCGCAACGACCGTTGATGTAGTTACTGAGTTATAATTGACTTTTTCCAGTCACTTTCAGTCACTTTTTGGAGTAAAAAACTCACTTTTCTCACTTATTTTGGGCCCTTCTATCGCTACCAGTCCTGATACTACAATAGCTCCTGCGGATTATTATTTCGGAGCTCTGATCCTGAGCGATTTCCGGCCAATTCGCGAGAGTAATTTCATTGTAATCTCTGGTTGAATCGAACGTGAGAATGTCCGTGCATATCTCGCTTGTATTTTTTGCGAGAACTCCTTCTCCTTCTAGGGAGAGATAAATAGCGTGACATCGTTTTATCGGTGAATACAACGCGATTAATCTGCGCAGTCTCTCTTTGAGAAGTGACAGCCGTATGGGTAGTTACGTTATACCAGAGTGAGAAACAGACGGAGTAAAAAAGGCGAAATTGAGAACGAAGAACGAAGAAGAGAAAAATTTAAAAGGACGACGGAGAAGGCCACACGCGCGGCCCCCGGTCATATTCAAATGAGCGAACCCGCTCGGTTCGTCTATGTACGTCTGTCCACGCGCCTCGTAAGATGCTTTTCGACATTGCAGCATTGTACACCGGACATGATAATCCCATGGCGTACGCGCATCAAGGCATCGCTTGCACCGTTCTCTTTTCTTTTGTTCGTCATTCGGTACGTCGACGTATGTGTTCGTTTTTTTGTTAACGCGTCGTTACCTCGTCTGCAGTGTCCTTCGACGAGCGCAAACACGACGAGTCATTCTCTTCCGAAGATCGAGAGTATTCTCTTTCGGCAAAAATCGAACGCGGTTTTAAATTTCTGACCCGACAAAAATTCCCGGGCTGATCGATGGAGGGTTCTCTCTCGTTTCTTTATTTTATTTTATTCTATTTTATTTTAATAAATATTGATGACGCCGGCAGGCAAACGTTTTGGTAGCGAACGACGTGACTCAGAGGTAGTTTTCGATGCGAAGAAGAGTTCGGGACGATCGGGGCGCGGATACCCACTGTGACGAGTGCGTGAAGTCTCGTGTTTCCCGACACCTCTCGTATCTCAGTGGTAGGAAAAGGAAATTTGTAATTCAAATCAAACTCAAATTAATTTGACTAGCGTCATTTTTCACGCGGTTTGGCTAGGCGCCACGCCGCGTCGGTGTCGGCGTTCGCCGAGACCAGATCCTCTCAATATTTCTTACCGACGGTCTGTCGCCCATTGATCGATACCCTCGCATATTTCTCCACACGGTCACCCCTTTGTCTCAAGCCGCTGATACACTCCGCCTCATTTTGTTCAAACTCCTCCGAGCACCTCAGCTTCTTCCTATTATCAAGAGTCGAGGTGCTAAGCGTGGAACACAAAAAAAACGAGCTTCGGCTAAAGGGCACGTGCGGCTATTAACACGCGGCTCGTTCAACCAGATTAGAGTTAATATTGGAATGAATGCAGCACCCGCTGAAACGAATCAGTGGGTGTAATAATAACGTTCCACTAATCGGTCCTGCTGCCGGGGGTGGGTCGAACGGAGCGAAGATGAAAGGAAATATTAGGGGCTGATATCGAGATAACTTTCGCTCTCTTGTATATTGATTAAATGTTTTATGTACGGGAGTGTGAGGAAGACTACCGGGCGAGGAGGAATGAATGAAAATCACACTATGATATTTTGAATTATTCAAGACAGGGAATGGTAAATTTTTGTGGGATTCCTCAGCCTGTCTCGCGCATATGAGGGAATTTATAAAAAATTAACAAACTTTTACGGCCATTGCTAATTTATCGACAAGTCGTCGGTTGGTTCGTTAATAACTCCTGACGGAGGCGAGTGTTCCGCGTCGGCGAAGAAGAGTTTTAGCCGGAGAACACGGGGATTGGATGAACGCGTGGAATTCAGCCGTGAATTATTGTGAGCGCCCGTAGAGAAGCTATCTTCGAATCTGCGAGGAGCAGATATTTTGTTCGGTGATCTCAAAGAACGCCGCGCCTCTTAGGAGCCGCGGCTCGCCCTCGCCGAATCTCTAATCAAATCGTTTAGCGTAATGGGCTCCGACTATTAAGGGTCTCTCAGCCACAGCCACAGCCCCGCCTCGCGTCTCTCTCTTCAACCGCAAAAGGACCAGCCTTTCGAAATTTTTCAAAACGAATCAAGACTCCTTGAACAACGGCTGGGTCTCTTTTCTCCGTGTTTATAATGTGTAGCAACACTTTCGGATCTCGTTACCATATCTCTTGGTGGCCCCACGCCCCGGCGTACAACACGCATGCCCATTACAGAGCCATTACACGATCAGTTAAAGCGGCGAGTTACCATATTTGAATATTTATTTAGCTGATTATTATTTTTCTCAACTTGGAAGAAATTTGATCACGGCGACGCTACGGTGCGGTGGGACCGCGTGGCCGGTTTGGCCCGCGACTAGTTGTTAAACGAAATTACAAGGAGGTTAAAAACCCGGCTACCCCGAAATTATCAGTATCGCGAAGATAAATAAGACTATTTTTTTTCACAATGATAAATTATTCATACTTAGGCGTCACTTATTATACCCTCACAGAGGATCCCCTCTATTTTCGATTTATTCATGCAATCAAGCGACAGCAATTTGTCAGAGTTTTTTTTTTTCTGTGAAATAAGTCTGGTTCTTTCTTCCAGATTCTTCAAGGCGATGGACGACTTCATGGCGACCAGTGAAGCCGGTGAGTAGAGCGTTTCATTTTTTATCAAGAACGCTGAAAATACGCGACGGTCATTCACGAGCCTATGAGGGATCGATGGAACGGTCCGTTGCTCCAGCTTCCGTATATAAGCAATGACCGCGACTCGGTCGCGCCCACGCGAACGCGGTGTTTCGAAGCACTGTTAATTATCTGCCGTCATACATCAGCCGGCCGAAAAGAAAGTTCCCTTCGGCGAGACTGGTAAGGGAACCGGGGCGCGGGGTGCGACGTCCCCGAAGATCCCCTGCTCGGGAGCTATCCGCTATCGCGTCGTTACCATAATTACAGCTGTTAAAACTAAAAACGGCGATATATAAGATCGACGGAAGGCACCGTTCTCTCTTTCTCAGAGATATCTGCCCGACGTTCTCGAAGACCTACGAGACGAAAGGATGATCAGACGCGGGGGAGGCGGCGCGCATTCCAACGCGAAGAAGCTGCCGCCATCCATCGCCTGCCACTTAACATTTATCAATACTCGCGTGACGTTCTTCATCACTTGTCGTTCACTTCAAACACACTTTACTGCCAGATACGCCTCGTATCTTCGCGATTTCCGAAGCAGTAAATTAGACCGACATTCTTCGGGCCGAGTCTTCTCTTCAGCCTCGCCTCTCTGGAATTCTTGCCGGTCGCCACGCGACCCGTCCTCTCTAGGGTCCATAAAAAATGTTTCATAAAAGAAGGTAAAAATAAAAATGAAAAATGTACTTTCCAACTCCTTATATCGACTCGTGGTGAAATCTCGGCTCGTTACACCCAGCGGCCCCGGTTATACCTAGTAGACGCCAGTTTATCATCGTCCGTTCAATTCCTAGTTTGATCGCGGCTGCACCGGGAGCTACGACGTTGTAAGTAAGTGGCTAAACGATGCGCCACCAGCGGCAAGTGTTACTCGTTGATCCCCCCGTGTATACATCATATTGCCACATTAAGTTCGGTGAGTGGGTTCGGGACGGGATCGAGACCCGCTACCATGGTAGCACCGGAGATCGCTGGGGAGTGGACCAACCTCGGGCCCGAGGCCGATACGCGCGCGTTACTTTTTCGGGGTCCTCCTGCCTCCTGCCTCCTGCCTCCTGCCTCCTGGGCACCTCCGCCCTGATTCGTTACAGGAGTAGGTATATATTAACAAGCGCGGTGGCGCCCCCTCTCTCGTTTCGGCAATTGAGTATGTTGCAAGACGGAATACATGCCGCGTGAGGCTGGACTCATCGGTCTCGACGTCGACGCCGAAAAATTAGCCTGGTATTAATTTTCTTACGAACAAGAGAACAAAAGAATGGGCGGCGAGTAGCGAACTGACATCGTTCACCGTTCACCAGCACGGATGAAGAAGAGTCGGAGGCACTCCCGCTCGGTGTACGCCGGACCCCCGACTGTTTGAAAGTTGAAATCAAACATCAGTCAACGGAAGCTGTACCCCAGGCTGCGGAACAACTGACCGTCGGACCTCCGCGAGGATTCATCAATCGCGAAAGTGGTCTTGATCAATTTGCGACGACGATTCACTCGGCGATCGTCCCTTTCGCGAACGTCCGTCGAGTCGCTTTTTCGCGACTGATGGTCGCGTCGACCGGGCAGCCGGCCCGTGCTGAGAACGCGACAATACTTTGGAGGCTGGGGTTACGTAAACCGCCCGTACCAGCTCCGGCGTACAAACAATTATGTCTGCGGCGGTTGGTATCACTGTCGATCAAGCGGCTCCATCAAAGCGGTGCACACCGCCCGATCTTATCTTACCGGGATATGTTGATTTGCTGCACGGGTGGTAGCGGTGGTAGCCGATCCACCGCTGGCTCGGTTTCCCGGACCGGAGACCGAGTCGTTATCCTTACTCTGCGGTACGGCCAACTGGCGCCTTTCGACGAAAACCAGGAGTCCCTCCAGATCCACATTTGATGGGTACGTGGTTCTGCGAAAGGCGAATTATCTCGCGTGACCTCCGCGCGGAATAGCCGCATGCAAAACCGGCTCGCTCGATGACCTGCGAGCTGATAACGCGAGGACTCGTATTACCTCTGGCCAGCAACCAAGTCGAGCAGCAGGAGTTGCACTGCCGAACTCGCGGTCTCGGATTACCGCCTGCACCCGAGACACCTTCGAGGCACCCGAGGTATCTTGCAATCTTTGGGTTTTCTCGTTGTTGTTGTTGCTCCGCCGTATATGGTGCGAGGACGCGGAGTATTGCGCGAGCCAAGTACCCGAACCCCACCCTGGAGGTACTTTTCTTTTCGATTATTCTTCGCGTTGATTTCTCTCCGGTCGAAGTCGACCATCGGGGGTGCCGGTCAAAATTTCAAACGACCAAAAAATAGAACGGTCGAAATGTCGAAAAGTGAAATTAACATCGGTTCGAAATGTAGAATGGGTCATCATGAGGATGAAAACAAGAATTACGAAGTCAAAAAGCTCGAAGGCGCTTTAAAGCGAAAATAAATTCTCATATTGGGGCAAGACTGCGAATCCGAAAGATATCAAATGTGGCCGAATATCGATGATTCAAAAGCCATGAGAAGTCAAATCTACGAAAAGCCGTTTGTTTGATTTTCGAAGATAAGGTACAATTTTGCAGAGGACTACGATTTTCGCTGTTTTGATATTTCTATATTTTGTATTTCGAAGTTGTGACTCTTCGAATAGGTATTTCAAATTCGTTGTACTTTTTTTCAGAGTTTCCGACTCTTCGAGGTTATGACGCTTTCGCGATTTTCAAATTCGGAAATATGACCTGATCGTTATTTTCAAAATCGATGTTTCAATTTCTCGGATTACTACTTATCGTATGATACATTTTTCGAGCACTTCGATGAAAAAAATCGTTCTTCTAACGTTTCGTTATTTAAAAAAAAAATTGAGATATCGGCTGATCTATTTTTTAGTCCACCACCAGGATATCGTTACGTAGACGAGTTGTAAAAATCGTTGCGTCACGTTGACAGCGTGGGTCCCCGCGTTGCGTACTGGCGGAATTCGTCGCAGGCTTTGCCCCGGTAATTTGCTGTAATATTATAATCAGTCGGTGGGTTTCACCGGGCACGGCGTGACCGCGAGATCCCGCGGACGAATTGATGACCCGTGAAAATCGTATACGTTTAACGTCGCACGAGGACGAGGCCGGTACCGATACCGTGTCCTGCGCCGGGCCGCGGATTTCACAGGCATTATTGTACAATTTTTGGCCCACTTCTTCTTCTTTTCCCTCTTCCAAGGGCAGCACTCTGTCATTACCACCGACCATTGAGCAACAAAAATTCCTCCACGAGTTGTTCGCCGGCATTCCACCTCTTCAATTTAACCCTCGACTCATACGCGTTCGCGGAGTCGTAATCTTGATACACGGAGTACGTGCGGACGTCGAAAGCTCCGGAGTGGATCGACCGTACTCCGGGTGCCGAGTCGCGCACCTTCCTTCTTGTCGGAGGGAGTGATGGGTACAAATCACTACCGATCTGTTGCCAAATTAACCGAATGATTGATCACGCGGGTCTCGGGGAGAATAATGAAATGAAATGAGAAGACGGTAACGGGAACGCGATCGACGATACGACGAGCGCGACGATCATCGCGTATTTGTCCCTTGTTATTGGGCTCAAATTATCTTCGCGCCTTTATCTCATCCTCCTAATATCGTAAACCTTGTTCGACTAATTGACGTCCGTCGGCGATAAGAGCGAGAGAGTGAGCCAAGGGGCGAGCGAGCGAGACTCTCCGGCCTTCTGTATTCGATTTAATACCATTCCGATGGTAATTGGTATTTTAAAGAGACTCGGCTACTCTTGAAGAGCAAAGCTTCAACTCCCTCCTCGTTTTCCTGTTACAGACGAGCTCATAGGAGTCCACTGCACCCACGGGGTCAACCGCACCGGATACTTCATCTGCCGGTAAGTCGTTGGATCTCGACCAGACACGAGCACTCCACACCACTAATTATCACTAACTACAACTCTAATTAGCTAATTGTATTTATAACCGGGGTAGGAATGCCCGAGCTTTTCTAGAAGTTTGTGAACCACCTTCCTTCATCTCGTCCTCCGAGCTCTTCAGGCATTTTACGAATCAAGATCATGCGGCGTACCTTTCTCGGTGCTGGTCTCATATCCCGCCACGCATTAACCCGCTCTTTTAATCGTCGATTCAGCTGATTTCATGCTCGTTTAGAATTATCTGAGTGATTTTCGTTATTACAGGTACCTCATACAGCAGTTAGGATGGGAAAGTCAGAACGCCATGACAGGTAAGATCATTTCCCAGTACCGCACCAGATCACGTAACGTCACCACGATCATTTCTGCCATCAGTAGTAAATTCCCGGTCCAGAAATCAGGGCTGGTAGCGAGTCACTTTTCTCACTATTGGTCACTTTTTCCAAGATTTGATCCCTTGAGTTACTTTTCTGGTAACAATTTAGTTTCGCACTGCCAAAATATCTTTTTCTCTCTCTCAAATCTCGATTCGGTATCGTGCAAAAACAAATCTCCGTCTCTAGAAATACCAGAGACACCCATATGAAACACCGGTTGAGTATTTACCTTCACGGGCGCAATATGAAAAATTGGGTAGTGTGCAATAATGTACAAAAGTACACGCAATTTTTGACCAATGTTGTCAGTTTACCGAATTCAACACCCTTAGTACAGGCGCGTATATGCCAGGCGACGAACACACTAGCAATCTGCTTGTGAAGATGCTTAAACGGTGTATTACCTTTTTTTTTTCTCAAATCTGTTTAATATCGTGCAAAATCGCTTTAAATTATTCTCGTGTTCTACTCGAATTCGAATTACAAGCCATTGCAACGAGCGTTGATGTAGTTACTGAGTTATAATTGACTTTTCCTAGTCACTTTTTGAGTTAAAAAACTCACTTTTCTCACTTATTCTGGGCCCCTCTATCGCTACCAGCCCTGACTGAAGTGAACTCCAGCGTCTGTAGTACACCGTTGATAATTATGCCGGTATAACATCGGGATACAGAGATATCCGTTTTTTATTCAGATAAGAAATCTGAAGATAGGTCGAGGCGCCTACACGATCGGACAATACAATCCAACCACGCTTAATTAGGATTACGGCCGAGTTACATTTTACTACTTATACTCGACTAGCCGTTCTCCCAGACCGTAGATACCATCTTATTCGGTCGGGCCGCTATGACCCTGACCCAAATATGCCCGGGCTCTGTGTGCTTCCTTAACGCGGTTAAACCCTTCACGAGTATCGTGGATGCATCAAACTAATATTCAACCTCTGGTTCCAGCCTTTAAAGAAGCTAGGGGATACCCGATCGAACGCGACGTATTCGTTAACGATCTCAAAGTCACCCCGAAAGGCGAGAAACTGGACACTTCCGAAATCACTCTGGACGATCCCGTCATGCCAATCAGGTACTCAAAGTTCGATTATGCGATTCAAGCCTTTCCTTGCGATTATTCGGGAGTTGGGCCGTAAAACACTAATGAACTACTTGTCCAGTTTGAAATACTTGATCCTCGTTTATCGAAAATTTCTACAGTGTAAAAATGCGATGAATTCAGTCATTTTTACGGGGGCTACTCCTGGGGGCAAAACAGCCTCTAGCACTGTACGCCCCTTTTTTCACTAGTACAAAGAGGAAATAACTCAATATTTGACTGACATCATTTTTTTTGTGAAATAATTCAAAATATTTCATTCATTTCATTTTTTTTCTAAAATTTACAATATTTCGTCTATATCAACCCATTTTTTGCTCATTATTCCAGTCATTTCGCACTATTTCAATTATTTCCTTCATTGTTTCTAATTATTTCACGAGCTTAACACGTCACTTCAACGAGTTATTTCCTCCTCTTGCATGTTGAAGATATTTGTAAAAAATTGATTCCATCGGTTGAATCATTAATATGCACCCTGACACGTTCTGGGAAGAAACGGCCCATAGTATAGCGCACTCAACCCATGCCATAACGTTTTTCTAAAGACGAATTACCTTTTGAAATTTCAGGGGGCGTAATACTCCAGTAACCAACTGGCGACTGCGATAACAAACTCTCGTAATCACCCGCTTATCTTGAAACTCTTTATTTTTTTTCATGGGCCCTTTCTTCCTCAGAGCTTCCGAATGTACCTCATCAAGTTAACCCCTCAATACCGCACTAAAATTTTTTGCATGCAATCAACCTCCCCGCTTCAATCCCACGGTTCAAGCTTTCTATACCAGAATATTCACTAATCACAGGGGACACAGGCGAATTCCAAAACGCCACAATCCCATGGGTCCGCCCGGATTTCACCCCTCGCGAAGAGGCTTTCCGAACGGAAGACCCTTTCCTCCGCACCACGAACACTTCGGCTTCGGCCCCCCGGCCTTCAACCCCCCGATGCCACCGAGGCCACCGATGCCTCCGCCTCACGGGGTTCCGTACGGACCGCGTCCACACAGATACGGACCCCCTCCGGGACGCGGATTTCCGAACGTCGGTTTCCCGCCCAGGATGCCACCTGGTCCTCCGAGGATGCCGATGCCCGGTTGTCCCCCCAGGTTGCCTGGTCCTCCGGGTCCTCCGGGTCCTCCGGGTCCTCTTGGACCCCCGGGCCCACCGAGTCACGTGGGTCTCAACTGGCACCCCTCGCACCCAATGGGACCCAGAGGTCCTCCAGGTCCTGGACCACGACTGCCGCACGGTCCTCCGAAGCCAATGCCACCGTTGATGAAAGGCGGCCCGATGCGTAACTCGAGGAAGAAGTGGGACCCCCAGAACGCGGTTGTCGTCAGAAACATGGCGATGAAGAGGATCAACAAACCGGTAGAGACGCCGGTACCGGTGCACATAGACGACTTCATCAGAGATCAGGACTTCACTGCTGATACTTTTGAGGAGAATTTGACCGCCGGTGTGATACCCGGTGACAGGGTACCCGCTGCGCTCATGACTGGACCAAGACGACGCAACAAAGGTCGGTTTAACAACCGGGTTAGTCGCGGTGAGTGACGACGTGCTTCGTAGGGGAGGAGGACAATTTTTTAATCCCGTGTGCATCCATCCACGTTCAACCCACGTAAGGGCATAGATCATGTGTTGTAACGCAGCAATAATTGGTATTTTTTTACTCCCCATCCAGACACTTGTTTTTTCTTCCGTTCTCCAAAATCACACAGATATTCGTGGGTAAATATAATCCTACTTTTTTTTCGTCTTGTCCTCAGCTTTGGTGAGAATAACAGAATTATTTACTCAGGCTAAGATTACGAACACTTGAGGTTATTTACCAATTTACTTTGATTATGATTATTGTTAATTAGCAATATTGACGAATGATAATTTCGGGCAAATACGCCTACACTGGTTTAAAATTTATCTTATAAACGACCAAAACTCCGATTCACCTTGCTTCTGTTCGCCTATATTTCGATAAATCGACCTGATTACAAGACTCGAAGAAACGGATTCAAACGGAAGTGGTTCGATCCGCCGCGTGTAGATACAGGTAGTAATGTGTCTTCTTCGCTGACCAAACAACCGAAAGGGTCCACAGCGAGGAATGATCGAGATAAGATATTATGGCGCAAGGTTCGGTAATCTGTTTTCTTCTAGTTTTTTTCTTTTATTTTTTCATCTCTTCTCCTCTTTCTCTTTCTCGTACGATATAAATCAAGGAATAATTGACGGCAACGCGATACCCGCGTACCTACTTCAACTCGTACGAATCGGTTTCGGTCCACGTGTGATCAATTATTTCCCAAGACCACCGTCAAAGCCTCGATGGCTGGTTTGGCACGCGTCTTAAAACACAAACATGAAGGAAACTCGTTCCACTAAAAGGTTCTAATGACATTCGAATATTCCTTAAGTTTGCAAAATGTCCATTTGACAGATGAAGTAAGACAATTATTGTACGGAGAAGAAGGAAATAAAAACTGTCAATATGTAATTAGAATAAATAGAAAAATATCAGAACGTGAACTGATTAAGGTTAGAAAAATAAGAATCAATTATTGTTTTTCACGTCTAGTTTATAATTTCACCTTTCGGTCGTGTCAATGTTGTACCAACGGTCCCTGCCATTGATAATTCTCAATAATAAATGTCTGAAGAACCGAAAACCTGTTTACTGTTATTGCCGCAATTTTCACAACGTTAAACAACAATAATCTCCCGGTTTAATGGATTTGAAATATGATTTAGCCGTGGGCGACGATAGCGACTCTCTTCGAACGAGATCACGTACGTGGCGATTGGCTTCGTTGTAATTGGACTCGCGAGTCGACCCGCGCCTCCTCGAGATATTAAAGTGATTCAATATTCGGTCCGGGGTCGGAGGTCGCGCGTGTAGGTGGGACACGTCGCCCGACCGATTGTCCATATATCAGACAACCGACGCGTCGCGTCGCGTCGCGGACGTCGCTTTCGTAACTTACACACAAATATATGATACAGCGGTTAAAACAAACAAACTCGGCTCCCACAGGCGCGAGGATAATAAAAAATGGAAATTGATCCGACTCACTCGACTTTTTCGATGATCGGAACCGCGAGACCAGGACCAGGGCCAGGACACGTGCGTCGGTTAGTTATGCGCTGATATTTCCTACATAATCTCGAGGCCGGGTGGGACAGGATCGATATGTTAGTGAATCAGGTACGGTCGCGTCGCGACGTATAATGCGGAGAATAACGCTGGTTAATGGGGCTCGGTGATCTTCCTTGACGCATAAATCGGCGAGCTCGCCGACGTCTAACAGCCACGACCTCCGCGGGGTATCACCGCCGACTGCATAATTGTTGGAATTATTATTCGGCCAACCCCCGACGGAATGTCACCTTTTTCCTTTTTTCTGCCGTGTGACCGTCGCCTACGTGGGACTTTCGAAGGTAGGTGGATCAAGCGCTGCGTTTTATCAAAAAACGCAGCGGCTCATCGTCAGTAGCGCCGTGGAGACACCCAGGATTCTGGGTAAACGTTGATTAATACGTAATATTAATTTAGTCGGTAATTTGTCGAGTAATAAATACGCGCATGCGAGCCCGTGATGTATGGTAACACGCACGGCACGCTGCGCCAGCACGCATGGCACGAATCCTAATCGCTGGCTGCTGCTGGTGCACGGAGCTCGGTGGCCACCTTCGAATACGTCTGCCCACCGTGTGCCGAGAGAGATCCGGCGAAGACTCTTCATGTTTTCACACAGGTTGTCGCATAGAATCTTTCAGAGAGTCGCGAATGTTATTTTTATTGCATCGATGTGAAAAACACTTGTGCTGTGAAACGTAAATCGGTATGACGCGGATCGTCGAGTGGGTTTCTCCGAACTATGACCACTCGACGTTGTGTCTTCGGTATAAATTATAGAACTTTGATAATTTTACTATTTCTAGTGAGCAGAGAGGAAGAAATATACTGCGATTTGCTAAATTCGCAAAAATTATACCGTGTACGATGACAGACCTTACGACCTATTGTCATTCATACTTGGTAAGCCGGGTGTCTCGTGGTTGCTCGCAGTTGCAACAAAAACTAAGATGTCGAATAACTTTGAGCGGGAATTTAACTTTTCAAATAATTTCTAAAAACTCGAAGGAGGCACAAACAAGTCCATAAAGTCACTCCTCCCTGCGGGTTCGCCGTCCTTCTTACGTTTTCGCTCTCATGTTAGGACGGGTGATGCAAAAGTTTCACATTTTCTTACAATCTTACCGCGTTTTGCGGCAAAGAGGTGCGACGCCCGACGACGGACGACGATACTTGGATCGCTTATCGATTATCGACTCTCGCGGTTATTCCGTGTTTCGCTGAAACAAACGTGGCTACGTACTTTTCGAATCGCGAAATTTCTACCACTACCGGACTGATTTGCACCCATGTTTACTCCTTCGCGTGGTCATAGAAGATCGCGTTTCCATTCCGAGTGGACTTTACCAACTTTGCACTTTGACTCCCGTTCGCTGGCGAGAAAACTTTCGCATTCCCGTTTTCGACAAAAATCATCAGACAAATATAGCCTCAGGATACAGAATATTTTTCTTATACCGTATAATCAGCATCCCAGACGTTCAATAAAAAGCCCAAGTGTCACATCACGATTCTTCACACCGTTTATGCGCTTCGCGGAATAAAGACAGGTATTTACAACTCGCTTAGGGGGGCCAGTACAGTGTGATTACAAAAAACGTTAATCGAAAAATTGACTTTCCTTCGTTGATTCGATTATGTATCTTGACGTCCCATTTACTTTGGAGAGCAATTCTTCATCATGCGAATGAGGGAAACTGAGAAAAAAAAATCCTGTGATGAGTTATGATCATAGTTATCGAAATTTAGCGGCAATCGAGTCATTCTTTCGCTGATAACTTGGTCCAAAAAAATTGTTTTTCAATTTCCCTCCATTGGACTATGATGGATTGCTCTCCGAAGAAAATGAGACGTCGAGATACACAATCGGATCAACCGTGTGTCTGAAACCTTGCGACAAGTGATTTTTGAAAAAGTCCATTTTTCGGACACCTTAAATCGATTCGTGCGAGTGTTTACCCACGGCTTGGCCACACCTTAAGGAACTTTGTCTCCGGGCCCGTCGAAGGTCCGAGTAACGCGAGAGCCAGTGAAAACAATTAAATTCTCGGAACGAGGTGTTTACGGTTCCTCCGCAGTTGGTTCGTCGCGAGCAATGATCCTCGTCGAGAGTTTTAAGGGCACCCATCTCCGGGAGTCCGGCGAACCGGGAAAAGACGTATCCCAAACTGCATCGCGCGTTCCGTTGGGACGATCCGAAAGTTACTTCTGGTCCGTTGACGCGACGAGTCTGGAAACAATCGACCGGCACACCCACGCCTAAGCTCGTTCCTCCAGGATTGAACGGGGACAAAAATTTACCAGTTTCTTAACCCGCGTCCACGCGTGTCCTATGCAACCTATCTCAGCTAGACTTTAGATTTATTGACATATTTTCTCCGTGCTTTAAGGCTTTATTTATTTTCATCCAACGACTGCGACGCGCACTCTTTGTTTTTCATTTACGGATTTTATCGCTCCGACCGGGATCGATGCCACATTCGCCTCATTCTTGACTAAAATCGTGTCACCGCGCTCCACCCAGTTCTGCATCGTCTGAAACCCACCGCGAAGCTTTGTAACTAATTGTATATCTGAGCCCCGAGGCGATCTCCACACGGTGGCGCCTGCAGTTTGTTTTAGAAACAAAACGACCGGCTTATAAAGGTTTCGCGAACAATTAACCCGGGGAGCAAACGAGACCCATAACTCTTCTGGTTCCCCGACACGATAATTAGTCCCGATTAATTCACGAAAATTGAGGAATGCGCGGTGATGCCGCTGCGGTAGGTCTAACATCGCGTCCACGTGGGGAGGTGGAGGCTGCTGCCGAGAGCCCCGTCCTCGTCCTGAGTAGGAGTCGAAGAACTAGACGGAGAAGAGGCTACACCGTCTAGTGGCACTAAGCGCGACTGCTAACCGCTATCACGTTCCTTCTTCCCTCTCTCTCTCTTTCCTTTCTTCGCTCCGAGCTCGTCTCCGTCTACCCGAAGTACCGATACCCACTCGAGCTCGCCTCTGCACCGGTGGACCTCCGAACGGCGCAGTTTAATGCCACAGTTCGGCCTACTTAGCGAGCGCCTTGATTAACGCGGAGTGATTGATAGTGGCTCCCTCTGGCCGGTGAGCTGCTACCCCTACCTCGGAAACCTAACCTAAAGTTCTCTCCGTTTCTCCCCGGGTTACTTGGGCGCCCGGGCTAGAGATCTAATCGCTTGATATTTATTGCCGGACGTGTTCCCTCGGTGCGGGACCCGATGCGTGGATCATACCCTTTTCTTTCTTTACTTTTTAGCGACCTCCTGGAATCACTTTTCGCGAGACTACCCCTCGTCTGGAGGAGGGGCGGTGAGCGATTCCGGTTAACGCACGGCTGAGCACGAGTGGGTCTCGGTGACGTAGTTTCCTAATAAGCTCCGCTCTCAAACGACGTCACCCCGAGATCTCGAGTCGTGTGCTTTAAATAAAGCGGAGCAATCTCTCCGAACCATGTCGCGTTTGCGTCATGTATGTATAGGTAACGCATTGTCACGTTACCGTGAAACGCTTACGTGTTGCGTCAGCGTTACGTTCGCGTCGCGTCCATCGACCTTTTTCGCTGAAGATATTGGACGTGGGTCCAGCTGTCAGGGAATTCGGGCTCATCTTCTGGAATTTTTCTCATTTTCACCCATTTACTTGTACAATTTGTCGAAAATATCTGAAATCTCGCGCTGATCCCAGAGTCACCCAGAGTTAGTTTCATTGAATTGTAATGTTTATTCGTATGTTTGGAAATTGATGTGCGCAAAAATAGCGTACTTTGAATAAAAAATGGCCAATTTTCAAAATTCAAAAATCCTTGAATCATTGATGTAAAATAAAATTAAAAGAAAAGTTACAAATTTTATTTTGTAACGAAAAATGTTGTTGCTCAAGTTATAACGAATTCGAATTCAGAAAATGTGTTGCTTGAGTAAATTAGGTTCCAAAATTTCTGAGAAAATTGGAAAACCGTGAATTTGATAATCCGTCGACGCCACCCTGTTGAGAATCTGGTACCAGGAGTATAAGAGTCGAGAGTGAAGGACCGCGATTGCACCAGGTGTTTGAAAATTCGGTGCCCGAGGTCCTTGACTGGTTAAGCACTCGATGAAGTGTCTGCAGCTGATAATCCCATAGGTAAATCTTGGACAGTCAATATTATGGTCGAGGCGTGAGTTTTTTGGTGAACTCGAGAGTCCGGTTTGAGGTTGTCGCGGTGTTTCGCCATCGTCGACGCGCAGGAAACCTGGAAATCCGTTGTATCCACATCAAGATTCCGGACGATTGAACAATCGAGAATCAAGATTTTAGAAAGATAGGGGAAAGATGGAAAAGGGACTTTCTTAAGAGAGGAGAAAAATTAAGTCGCGTCTAGCGTATTGCCGTAAAAGTGTCGCGCCGTCGCGATGCCCCCAAGATATGTGAAAAAAAGGAGTGAAAGATAAATGACCCGAGTGGATGACCAGCGTCAAAGCGTATAGATCACCGGCTTAGGGAATTACCAAATTTTCAAATTGACCATTAGTTATTGTACGGACGGTCGCCCGGCCTTACCTGGTCCCAGGACCACGGACATTCCCGGCTCACCTACGCGGGAGATTAATTGCAATCTCACAGGCCTTCGTGGGAGGGACTCCGCGCCTAATCAACTCGTCCTCTTTACTTTTCTCTGTCTTAAATTTCAGCAAACCGGAAATTGCGAGGTGACGTTTGCTCGGATCGAACCTCAACAAATATCCGTGGCAAATGAGTGCGTGATGAATAAATACAATTTTTGAAAACCATAAGAATTATAGAATCAACTTCAGGTGACTGTAAACAGCAATTGAAAATGATCAATTTTCAAACGCTACGTGACGTCACACGGTACCTCGACCGCCATGTTATTCTGTTCGCAGCGCCGCCAGACGGTAAAACTGTGCGTCGCACGCGACCGGGAAATTCAAACGCTGTATTGAAAAAACTTGATTTACGTGAAAACCAACTATAAACAATTAGGTGCAATGTGTTTTTCGTCAAATTAAGTTCATGAATCTTCCCTATCCCCCAAAATCTATAACCATTTTTCTCTGCTTATATTCGTTGGAGGAAATTCATTCTCTACGTACGTAGCGCGTGGGCTCAGGCCGTTGTTAGATTCTCTGGCGCATTTTCGTGGGAGGATATTTGATCGGTTCGAAATGCAGGAATCCTGACCAGCTGCATTCGGGCCTAAATTCCTGTGCTCAGGACGGTCAGTTACTACATAGCTGTGTAATTTTGTCCTTAGTAGATTACAGTCGAACGAAAGCGTATAATGCAATCGATTATTGTATCAGGCAGTGAGGGGAACAAGAAGAACCTAATACGAAGCTTATGGACCGTTGTAATTCGAAAATTAAGAAACGTCCGAGCCAGCCGTCCTCCTCTCCAACCTCTACTCCTCTCTCCAGTCTACAGTGTCGGCTTTTAGAAGGAACAGTTCCCATCGGGCGAGTCGTGTTCTCGATGATTCCTCTACCCGGAGGCGAACCAATATCGACGAAGCTCCGATAGAGACGCTGCGGTACGACGAGTGGATAATTAGTGAACCGTGTAATCGGTGATTACCCAGCGTTATTAACACCGCAAACAATCGGCACTCGTCTCTCACGCTCTTCACTCTACCCCCCTCTCGACTCTCGTATGATGCGAGTGCACGAGTACACGAGTACACGAGTCTTGGGTATATAGTCCGAGATTACGCCCACGCAGAAGAACGAGTGACCGATTGATGCTTGTAAAGTGGCGCTAACAAAACGAATAACTCGTGCCGATGCTGAAGGAGATGCGAAGGAGGCGAAGGAGAGGAGGAGAGAAGGAGAACGTAGGGCCAAGAAGCGAGCGGAGGGAACGCATGCGTGACAGCGTATCTCGGCCCTACCATCAGCGGTTCCCTATTATACGCTGGCGCCTCGGAATTGATTTCAATTATTCGCTCCGCTGGATACGCTACCTTTGGCAGATCTGATACGGAGGCGAGAACCAGCGATTCCGAGCAACCACTTATAGTCGATTTATTCACATTTCGCTAATTCCACGAGCCGATTAATACGAATAAAAGGACGAATAAATCGTCGGCCAGACGAACCTCCGCCACGGAACCGCGGAGTTGTAAGAGCGAGGAGGAAAGTCCGAGAGGTAATATCGTATAGGTAGCCCGCGGCTGAGGCGATGATTAATAAATCAAAGATGGCGTTGAGAGAACAGTTTAACCCGTGACCCGGGGCCGATGCATCCCGCTCCTACACAGACCGCATCCAACGACGCGTAAACGCACACGGATAAGTAAACGCGCGCGCGCGCCAACAACGTTGTAGGAAAGTTTCGCTCATGATGTCAGTGTGCATGTCTATCCGAGTCCCGAGAACCTCGGTGAGGAACATACTCGAATACTCGAATACATGGAAGTGTACCTACGCCGATACGGATAGGCCGCGCGAGCTGCGCCCTGTGGGAACAGGTCGGCTCCGAATGTTAATTGTTGGTTAAATTTATGACAGTCCTTCTCACACACCCTGCCGATGGTCCTCCGAGCATGAGAAAGAAAGAAGGAACGCGTTAGAAGAGGTGCCGATTTTCCCGATCCCCTCGTCTGTGTGTGTGCGTGTGGCTGCAGATTTCTTCGAAGTGAGCGGAGAGAGCGGGAGGTAACTGACAGCCGAAATGGGTCAGACGACGTACGGTTAATAAAGGCAAAAAGCACGGAACGACCCCGCGGCGCGATTACCATACGAATCCTCCGTGCGAGCGAGGAGATATCCCCTGGCCTATTGTGTGTGGTCTCGCGGGGCGCACTCGTGTGCGTACGTCTACAAGCCCTGTCATCGAGTGTCACGCCATGCCGCCTGACGAGCCATCGCTCATCTCGCCGTCTCCACCTCGATCTCTTCCGAGCGTGTACTCTCTTTGCTTCTCTCGTGCCACGGGGGACGGCACGCCCGCGTTCGCGTTCGCCTGACCATCCGGAGCCGAGCGCGACGCCACGCGACCGGTTCTACGAGACGCCCGATCTTCCAGTTTTCTCTAATTGTGAGAAGAGAGGACACAACCCGAGTCGACGAGACTCGAAGTCACTGAACCAAACAGAGTTTTTTTTTTCCTCCTTCTTCTTCTTCTTCTTATTTTTTTATACTCTTGGGATGAATATTTTCGTGTTCTTTCGCCGAATGTCTCATTTGCTCGCCGGGTTTTAAATTCTCCCGGTTAAACTTAACCCCAGGGTGCGATAAATCAATTCGTTGCACCGCTGCGGTCGTTCGGGACGGACAATTACCGCAAACGAGCGATACTCAAGAGGCAAGTAGTTGGCGATCAATCGGCATCCGCCCACCATTCCGAGAGGGACCTTGTCGTACGGGAATGCGAACCGGTACCGGTACATTGTTTAGCACGTGCCTCTGGCTGCGTATGGACAACGACCACAAGATAATAGAGAATAGAGAATAGAGCCGAGAAAGAAATCCATCGAGATGAAGAACTGAGGTTCGCATAAATGCATTCGTAGTGGTCAAGATCGCAATTGAATTTTCCGCCACGTCATGTTTGGAAGCGGTACGAACCGCGTGGTAACAATGAGCTCGTTGTTGGTTGTGTTACTTGTGTATACTTGTTACGGGATGAGAATGCGTCGACGATCATTTTATAGACGAGTCCTACGCCGCGTGGATATCTGACACGGATTTTTATGTCACCGTGTACCAGCGTGGTATATAAAATTCCGTTTTATTAGCCCGGGTTGAAAATTAACGATGACGGTTCTATTACAGATAACGTAACTATCGGATGGAGCGAAACGATTGAAATCGCTGACGAGTATTATTCGTCTGTTCGTACGAATAATCGAAAGAACGTAATTATTCCGTGCTGACACAATTATACGCGTGGTTATCGCCAACAGCTGTGTTATTGCCTTTCTTATACTGCATTTTTACGATCTAGTTTATCAATTTTATTTTTTACTCTCTTTTGTTTGTCGGGGTTTTTTTTTCTTCTACTTTATTGGGTCGCAAAAAGTTGGTCAAGCCACGATGCGGAACAATGGACTCTGATGATAAGAAGCTCGTTAATTAATAATCGTGAAATAATCAACGTAAACAACAGAGGAATTGGAATCTGAACAATTTACCGACTCAATGCCACCACGAGGCAAACCAGACCCCTGCTTTAAAAGTCAGGGCGAATCTGGAACGGTGACGATCACCAGACCAGACGCAGCGGCCGTTTAGGAATCTTGTTCCGTATCTAATGCCTTATTTAATTCTTATGAATTTTAGTCGCATGAAAAAGTGACCCGGCCACGCCGCAATCAGACTCGACTTTGTTGGGTGTAATGAAAATGAATGAGATAGGGAGCGCGACGCTGCACCTCGACGGAGGGATGATGCGACACTACCGAGAAACGACGTTCTTGAGACAATGGGAACAACTCCCCAAACCTGGAGACTCGATGCCGCCTCCAGCCTCCGGTCTCTCGGGCTCCACTCCCGTCTCCCGAGGTTTAGTCAGAATTTACACTTTACACGCGTGTAGAGAAAGGCGCGAGCCAGTCACGACGGCGTTCAAACGTCGAGGAAACATTCACACGATGGGAAGCGGACTTTGAACCGATGGATGGAAACTTTGTAAAAATGATGCGAAATCCGCGATTTCAGTGACTCCGGGAATGTTCGATGAAAGAAGATCGTCAGAGGCGGGTTTTGTTCCGGGTCAGTCGACGAGGATGGTTCCGAGCCCTCGCTGTACTTTGAGGAAAGGAATAACAGTCCTCGGTCTCTCGAGTCGGTCGCGCCACTAAATTACCACACGCGTGCACACGCGGGTGACGCAGGTACATACATTAGTCTTGGCGGTAGGAACTGGTTAACCCGAGTGCATTGAATAATTATGAAATGAAGACGCGAGCAGATAACTCCTGCTGGCAACGTGCTATCAAAACGTTACACCCTGCCCAGAACTCGAAGGTCCTATCAACCGCCGTGTCCGCAGGAGACGCCTTTGGAATAAGAAAACTGAGTGCACACAAAAGTGAAAAGCCGTGCTGTGCACGCGTACCTGACCTTCGATCCTCGTGTATGTCGATTATGGTGGCCACTGGTCAGGGAAGAGCCATGAAATCGTATGGTGATACGAAACAAGACAGAATAAAGGATCCCCAGTGATTCTTTTTTCTTGATCAATGAAAATAGTAGCAAAACTTGTACGAATGAAGAAGTATTCTCAAAAATTATTCTATTTCACCATTGATTCAGAGCATTATTTATTACATGCTTGGATAACCGCTAATTCGTTCGAATTTCAGTCACGGAAAAATGATAATTTGGTCAGGAAAAGTCAGGGATTTTTTTCTTCTTACTCCTTATAGTGTCCACCATATCAATCTCCCTTACCGTTACCGAGGTAATTTTAAGGTATTTATTAAAGACGCTGGGATAAGTGTGGTAGGTAATGGATGTAAATGACGTTGTACACTTAAAAAAGTTGAAAATTACGCGAGATATTGCCGGGTGAGATGAGTGCGATTCACGCTTGCCCGCAGTTATCGCAAGATTGCGTCGGGGTCCTTCGTCTGAAACACAAAAACGACATATCTTCACGCTAAGTACACTTACAGTTATCGTCTGAACTAGGATTATGTTTGTATACGCCGTAGTTTGGAAGAAATGAGTTTTTGAACCCATTTTTCGAATTTCGGTCCATTTTTGGCATCATTTTCAGCTATAACTCAGGAAGTCTAGGGTTCTAGTTCAATCCACATATCAGGAGACAATGTGTACCTACCAAAGGGGACCACTGGTTCAGAGGACATCTTGCAATAAGTGACGACAAAAGTACTTTCGAGATAAACGCACTTAAACGGGGCTCAACTATAACGTCTCGAGTAACTGTACCCGATTCAAAAGAGAAGAAGATGCCCCTCTGTTTCTGTGCCGAGTATCTTCCGTATCCTAGCGTCCTAGAAGCGTGTACCTACTTATGTGTCAGTGTCCGTGCCGGTGGAAGGGCAGAGCAGACGCATTCCTTCGTTATTAATACGAGAGATACGTGAGCGCGTCATTGTGCGTAGTTATCCATTATAGGGGACACGGACCAGGGTGTGCTCAGCCGGGTAATTTTTTCGGGGGATCATAGGCGCCTGGTTCCGAACCCGACGCGGTTCTAAACGGCCTGAGAACCCCTGGCGACTCATTAAGAGCTATCAGGGCAGTGGTACAAACAAATGACACTAGCGGGTCGTGCGAGACCGCGGCCAGACGAGTCCGATACTCTGGTGCGGTGCCCGTCCTCTTCTTCCTAGGCATTCCACCCGGTCCGCTGTCGCTTTGTTCGTTCGGTCAACGGAGTGCACCGTGAAATTACGTGAGCTGGTGATTTATCAATTGACAAAGTCGCTTTTTCCACGCGTTAGGAACAACCGTGCAAAAACTAGCGAAGGATCGCGATATTCTTCCTGGTGTCAAAGTCCGGTCAAATCATTATTCCAAAGATGAAAGAATCGGAAGAGCCTCAGGCGAGGAGAGTCGAACAGAAGTCGCTTTGAGTTTTAGAATTTGGTACGAGGTGCTAGGTCTAGCCTGAGTGTTTGTTGAACGTTCCGTTGGTTTCCATACCGGGATTGATTTTTGCATAAGTACACATCGCTGGTTCCACCAGATACTCTTGTGAACACGGAGTATCCGGTGCCAAAAATAGTTCCCATTGATAATCCATTCTTCAATGAACGCCTGGCGGTCCTTGGAGTCAACGTGGATTTTCAGTAATTCTGAGTACTTCTGACCAAAGATGGAATCGTTGATCGAGACCACTGGAAGGTGTTGGTCAAAATATTACCGGAATGACTCAGACACTATAAAGATTAGAACCGCATCACATTGTTTTTTAGACCAGCTGTAAAGTAGAACTCTCAATTCTATTCTCGTAGACGGAGATGGATAAATCAGAGGGTCAGTTTATTTTCACTGATTGCCCGTTTCTATTCTCATTCAGGATACGTCTTAATATCACGCCGCAAATTCCTCAGGGACGGAATCACCCGGTAATATAGGAATATCTCACGCCATATCGTTGCAGTCTACGTAATCAACGAGGGCGATCCAAGGTCGTCGACGGTGCTAAATTTATCGACGATCTACAATTTCGTCAAATTTTATTTTCTCTATTTCCACTCTTGAAGGCATGGCAGGGGATTTCCCGTAGCTAGGCGTCTTAACATAGGCGAATGTACGCGAGCATCTCGGACGCGGAGTCAGACGCGTGCACGGCGCCTCCGCCTCGAAGACCCGCTGGGCTGGAGCACAACTCGAGTGTTGTTATTTGCGAGCGCATGCCTAGAGCGCTCGTGCGTGAGCGATGTGTGGGCCACGGCGTAGAACCCCGTGCGTGGCATACGTTTATTTTACGCTCGTGCCGTGCCATTATAACCGAGGGAGACTCGTAATGCGGCTTTTATTAGTCGAAAAAATATCAACAGAGCGTCGCGTGTGAGGCGCACAATTGCGATGCAGCCTCTCCTCGAACCCCAACACCTTTACCTTTACCCTCGAGACTTGGATTCAAGTCCTGGGAATCGAGGTTTTATAGCCTCCGACGTCATTAGGGGCGAAAATAAAACCGGATGGAATTTTAAATTATCGATCATCGTTGCGTATATATACAGTTCATAATGCGTCACTCGAAGCTTTTAACTTTCAACCTTCCGATTCACTCGGACTTTTGTTTTCTCAGAGTCTTTGTCCGGTTCTACTATAGTGATCAGCCTCAAACGGAAAGTGTGTCACTCGGGTAACGTTTTCGTCCTAGTCTTAGGATGATAAATGGGACCAATACGATTCGGAGAATTAAGAGATCGTAGAGCAATTAATTTTATCGGCCGTAAAACTCGGGCGCCCGCGACAAATCTACCAGCTGTCAGATGCGGTGGCCGCAGCGCAACGGTGCGGTGTGAAGCTGAAGTAGGCGCAACCACTGCACCGGGGACTACCCACTTACGCGGTTACTCACCACACATTATTAAGCCCGGAGTGGGTACAATCCGGGCTAATCAACGAACCACCAAATGGTAGGCAATGATCTATAAACTCGTGACTGTAGCACAATCGAATTCCTCCGAGAGGGTTCAATCACGCGGCTGGTGAACGGCCTCAATCAAGGATGCGGTGATTCCAGCCCTTGTTGAGTCTCGCATTATACTTTTCAGCTTCCTGCTCGGATGAAAGGCTGTTTGCGTCGAGGCGGAGGACGCGGAGGGATGAGACGTCCACGTGGCTGGTATCGTTACAAAGCGGGCTGTACGTCAGATTCCCCGACTCCCAGAGACCATAAAAGACCTCTTACCCGTTTCGCGTGTATATCTATCTCACCGCAAAATACATTGTGTAATGGTTGTGTGCCGGGTTCGCGGTCTGGTTCTATACACGTATCTGCCTATCTACGTCTGCTATTTTTGGCGCTACGCCATCGTCAATAACCTTTCCTATTGTTGTCTTATTGACGACGGGAAGATCCGATACACCCGGTGGCTGGATTCGGAATCTCGATACTCCGACACCAGGCACAGGCGGACCGGTAGCAAAAATTGAATTCAGCTTTGATCGAGAGGGAATTAATAGAAATTGATCGAAATTAATGCGAATTAACGTGAGGTAAATGAATTACTTGGAATCGATATGAATTAATTCGCATTCGATAAATCATTTCGAATTGAGAAAGAATGAAAAAAATTGAATGAAAGTAACGAAATTAGATTGAATTGATTCAGATTAGGCGAAATAAAAGAAAAATTAATTCGAATTATGGTGAACTAATTCGAATTACAATGAAATAATGCGAACTATAGTGACTTGATTCGAATTATAGTGCATTAAATTAGATTGCAAATATTGATGCGAATTAATTAAAATAATGAAATTGGTGTTTCAAGCCCGGATCGAGTTATTTCCCCCTCGACTTTAATTCCTAAATCGAGATATTCGTGTCTGGGGAAAATAGGAAGCACTCTATGCCTGGCTAAAAGAGGATCGCGACGGAGTGGCTGGGGGATGATGGAGCTGGCGCAATCTCCGGGTATTGTTTTCTAACCGGAATTCTATTTTCGAATCACTGATGCTTATTGTAGTCTATTCACGAACCGATACGATCTAATTTTAGGTGAGTATTTACAATACTGATTCGCGCGATGTGGCGGAGGCGTAATACGTGGGCAGCACTCTTGGAAATGGTACAAATTAGTTTGTATTGTGTGGTCTGAAGCGATACGTCTCGGTCATCGGCTTTACTTTGAACTTATTACCGGGAAACTATTCACTTGTTGACACTATAATCTGAGTGCTATATAGGTACTCACCGTTTCGAATACTTTGCCAATCAGTAAGTGCTGCCGTAATAGGGTCGGTCCAATGCCAGGAATTTCGCTCTTTCCGGTATTCGGAATAGATAGATAGATGGTTATACGCAACACACGCGGTCCATTAGAAATCAATTATCCGCTGACTCGTGACTCTATTTTTGACCTACGAAAAAGAAAGAGAATAACGATAAAAATGAGAGTAGGAAGAATAAGAAGAAGAAGAAGAAGGAGAAGAAGAAAAAGCAGAACAAGAACAAGAAGAAGAAGCGGAAGAAGTCGAAAAAGACGCAGAAACAGAAGCAGAAGTATAAGAAGAAGCAAAAGCAGAAGAAGAAGTAGAAGCAGAAACAGAAGCAGAAAAAGAAGAAGAAGATGCAGAAGCATAAACGGAAGCAGAAGAAGAAGAAAAAGAAGAAGAAGCAGCAGAAGAAGGCGAAGAAGCAGAAGCAGAAGAAGATGACGAGGAAGCAGAAAAAGAAGAAGAAGCAGAAGAAGACGAAGAAGCAGAAGAAGACGAAGAAGCAGAAGAAGAAAAAGAAGTAGAAGAAGAAAAAGAAGCAGAAGAAGACGAAGAAGCAGAAGAAGACGAAGAAGCAGAAGAAGACGGAGAAGCAGAAGAAGCAGAAGAAGAAAAAGAAGAAAGAGAAGCAGAAGAAGACGAAGAAGCAGAAGAAGCAGAAGAAGAAAAAGAAGAAAGAGAAGCAGAAGAAGACGAAGAAGCAGAAGAAGAAGAAGCAGAATAAGACGAAGAAGCAGAAGAAGAAGAAAGATCGTCTATCTGGGCTTTGGAGTGTAATTGTGAAATGGTTGGTGTAGGAAGTTGGAAACACGACCAGTGTGCATTAATCTACGAGAGTATTAATATTTTTAAAATGACATGTTAATTAAGTAATTAAATAGTAATTAAAATCCGGGATCCATTTATGCCAGGACCCAAATACCGGACGGTTCGTTATATCAGTTTATCTACAGCCCATAAAAAGCTAGAGCTGGATGAAAAATAGCATTGAGTAGCACCATCGGTACGTAGGACGATCGCGCGGGGTCTGGATAATAAATAATTATTATAACATCAAGCTTGACGCATTTTAGTGTGCAACTACCACGGACCCATCTCCGAGCCTCTTCCATTCTTGTTTCATTTCCATATCTGATTGTGAATAAAATAAACAAAATAATCTCTTGCCGCGTGCAGGCCGCTCACATGCGCCAGTTAATGGTATTAATTCATTAAATCAGGCATGTCGCGCACATCACGATCTCTAACAGCGTTGATTTATTTTAATCACTTTATCCGTGGACCCGGAGCTAAATTCACGGCAGATTAATCATAAAAAAAAAAATTAATGTTATCAGTTAATTTAAAATCACCATTAACACCAGGTATCCGAAGTCGGATTCTGGTAATGCCACTGTGATTCTTATTTATTTATTTCCATCCTCCTTTCTCTCTCTAACGTTGACGAGTGATATTTAACCGGTGCATTAATCAACACGTCCGCCAGTATCAGTCGAATCGTAAATCAGCTGTTGGCCCTGGCTGAATTTATTTCAAGAAATGATTTAATGACGAAAGAGAGCCATACATGTAGCCAATTAATTTTCGAGAGTAGATCAAGCGGCTCCTGGGTGGCCGGACCCCGGATAGATCCAGTTATCAAAACGGCCGATTCGCGAGTCAATTTGCATCGTCTCGCTCCAGACTTCTTTCCATTATGCATTCCCATTATCTTTATCACACAATGATCCGCTCACGCCCGTGACATTGGACCGAGTTATTTAAGGACCGTCGCCCTCGATGACACGCCGAGGAAGTATAAAAGCGATAAACGAACCGAGAGATATACAGTCGTAATTAGATAACGAAACCGCAGCGATTAAACCGGCTGGGTGTGTTTTTTCGCTCTCCCAGTTAAATTCCGTCTTGACGAACGGCTGTTAAATAGAATCCGCGATAACGCGAGTGTGTTCAGGGTTCATGGTAATTGTTTCCATGTGCCAACTGAGTGTATTTGGCACGTGGCCGGACCGTAGGGTCACCGGGGATGCCAGAGGGAGTCGTTGACAGGCCCACGTGCCAGTGGCACGCATATGTCATCCGTCCTGCAACCCCGAGTCTTCGGATTACTTCGGATTAAGCCGGTTTCGTTCAGTTTAACGCGGTTCGACGCCGCTCGGACCGACAGACCAGTGCGGCTATAGATATGGAGAAGAGCGTAACGAAGAGGAAAAGAAAGAGAAAGAGAAAGAGAAAGAGGTGGAATTCGCCCCTAGATCCAAAGGGGTCGAAGGGGTAGTTCGGCGTCTGACTCAATCCTCCGGTTTGCGTGGGTGTTCGTTAGTTTTCGGGTTGTTCCGTGTTCCGTGGGGGCGTCGGGCACGTCGGGTATGCGTCGGGGGCGTCGGGGGCGGCAGGAGCGTCGACGGGCCGCAACGACACAGCGAGGCGTCGCGACGTCAGTAGAGCGCCGCGCTATCGACCACCGCCACGAGATACGAGCGTCCGAGTGACGGGACCACGAGAGACCACGAGACCCGCGCGAGATACGATCCCCGCGAGCTTAACAACCACGAGGCCGAAAGTTGACAAACCACCGCGGAGTTTTTATCAACCCCCGATTTGACCGATAATCTTGAAACCCAGGAAACTTTACCCGACCTGCCAAACGTAATCGTCTCCCTTCAGTGACGGAGACCAATGACTGCCCATCCAGAGATCACGGGATACACATGTTCATTATAAGGTCAGTGGATTTAGACTAGATTTGATAGGGATTGACCGATTTCAGTGTCTTCGATCGAATTTTACGCCGAGTCAACTTCGTTGCAGTTTTGTGCGATAAACTTCTAATCTTCAGTGGAACGAAAGTGAAAAACGAGTGGAAATGGACCTAATAAAGAAGCATCACTCGTCGGACGGTGTCGTCAGCCACTTGACCCCCACGTTTTTCATTTGACAAGTGGACGCGTCGGACTCCGTCGACGAGATAAAAGCGGTTCGCGTTCGAGGGTAATCTGCGATCCTTCCTTTTTCTTCTTCTTCGTATCCTACGACAGTGTTGAATTTGTTAAACTCGGCACTGTGTCACCGCAGAGCTATAAATACACATCAAGTATTCACCGCTCCTAGCGATCATCTAGAAATTTGCATTCCGTTGGCTAGCTGGAACCGACTTTTTATTCCGTCAAGAGGGGAAAAAAATACCACTGGTACGGTACCACGTGTCCTTCTTTATTTTACGTAAGCGGCAGAGATGGAGAAATCAATCAATACCGGCATCCGAATGCAAGCGGTGGAGGAACTATTCTTACAACAGAAATAAGGGTGTACGCAAATACGAGTGTTCCGTCGTAAAAGTTAGACAAGCAAGTTGAAAAACTACTTGGCCAAATTTGAATCTACTTCAACGGTTATATTTAACTTTCGAAAGTTTAGCGTTTTGATTTGTAGCCTCGTGATTCGTGAGCATCGGTTTCTACTCTAGATTGAGACTCGCACCACTCGCGTCGCTCTGAAAAATTTGGTGTTGAATCATTGACAGTATAAAATTCGGAGCCAATTATTTACACACCATTGAACAAGTGAAAATTGGTGTCCATCGACGCGGAGTGGTGTGAAAACGCGTCTAAATCTGTGAATTTTTTAGAACCAGATGCAGTCAGGGTTGACGCAAAATCACGAAAACGTCTCAGTCTCTGTGCCGAAAATAGGTGGAATTCGTGGCCCCCCTGCATATTTGCGGAAGATGACACGTGTAATAACTTTAAATTAATATACGACTCCTTTGCGCGGTCGAGAACAACCGACTGTAGGATTTTCCCCCTCGCCCACTTTCCATCTTACAAGACCGTAAAGATTCGCGTCATTCCCGCAACAAGGGAATAAAAAATTGCCCCCGACCGCCAAGAATGAAAAAAAATAAATCTACAGACCTCGTGTGTAACGCAAGCCTCTGAAGACATTGAAAATGTCACCTGTTTCATCGGATCCGGTCACAATCTGACACATCGACCATCCATAATCTTCTGTCCATCTTTTGTCTTTTGCAAAATTTTTTCATCCGCATTTTTGTTGCATTTCAACATCTGATCCCCTATACCTCAATAAGCATTTTCAATGCTAGAAAACAGAATAGGAGACAAAAAAATTGCATTTCGGAATTCGCACCTGAGCTCTGAAAGAGACGCGGTGCCCACTTGGAATCCCATGCAGTAAAGTTGGTTTATGACGGTTCATTGATCGCCTGGATTATCACCGACCGATTGGTAATTTCCTGTCATGGAAGCAGTCGTAAAATCCTCCGTGCTCACAGAGCGCTACCTGTACATAACGTAACGTAACGCCTGGGCTTCTGCAGTCCCTTTGGTGGCACGTTCCGTACCGCCGCACGTACCCACCTAATACCTGGCTATTTCATCGTCTATAATTCGCCTCAAGTACATAATTCGTACGTTTATGAGCCGGCGATGGTACATAACGCCGCGACTTATCATCTAGCCACCGAGAAAGGTGCCGTCGATCTTCACCCCGCACGATAGAACAACCTGTGCTAATAGCATTGCGCTACCAGTTGCCCGAAACGGAGGCAGACCGAGGGGCTTTTCACTTACAAAGGAAGTCCTATGTACACTCCTCTCGGAAGTCTTTAGAATTCCGATCGAAGGATTCCTCAAAATACTCAAATGGTAGTCTTTGAAATTCTTCAGAAGTCCCTGGATGTCTTTGGAATCCTTTGGTTAGAATTCAAAGAATCCTCATAATACCGAAATGGCAGTCTTTGAAAGTCGGAAGTCACCTGTACACGAAAAATCGGAGCGCATAGCCCCTCGAGGCAGCCGTTAGGTCGCTGTGAAGACTCGAGGTTCGAATACGGGGTACCGTGGAATTCTGAAAAGTCCGGAAGGTCGGTGTCCCAAGTGCCGAACCTCATCGGTGTTAGAAAGTCTAGGTTCATCGTGTTTACTTTAACACCTAGAACCGGCCGCAGGGTTGTCCAAAGGTATCAGGGAACCGGGAACCGGGAACGGGACAACGCCGAGGTGAGGGAGACCCCGAGAGCACCTGTAGAGCGACGAGTGGAAGAGGAGGAAAAAAAGTCTTTTGTTCTTTGGCCTCTTTGAAGTTGGTTGGATGTGGGCAGGTACCTGTTCGACGGACCGACCCCGACCAATGACTCGCCCTTAGAGCGTTCGAGCTCTCACTCTCACTCTCACTCTCACTTTAAAGGGATTAGCGCAATTTTTCCGAGGAGCTTCGACGGTTTCGAAATAATGAGAGACTCGAGAAATTCACGTGTCACGATGGTCAAACGTGAGAAACTCGGTGTCAACAGTCGCGCGTATCCCGTTTCAACCTGGAGCTTCTTCGTCGACGCAGCATCTTTCCCGCTATTTCGGCGAAAAAAAGGGTTCCTGTCGTAAACGCATCCCTCAGAGGCGCGACCATAAATGCACTCTTTTATTGCTCTAGACTTATTTTAGGCGAGTTGGGTAAAAACTTCTTTTTCACAAAATAATACTTTAAACTTGCCCGATTCGTCCTCCGCGTTCGTCCAACTTCAGAAAACTCTCTCGCTTTCCGTAAGTGCCTTTTCGTGATCAGGCGTATCGAGTAGACTAGACATTTCGCCTGTGAAAACCCTGGGCAAAGTTAATCAATGAAATGTTTAAAGTTCCCCAACCGTGGGCTGCTCGTAGCTGATTGCTCAATGTACGGAAGACTGCATACGCACTGCGAATCGAACGGGTTCGCTGCACCCACTTTTACTTCATACCTTCTTTTTTGCCGAAAGGAAAATCAAACTCAAGATTTGACTGACATACTATTATTATTATTATCATTATTATTATTCTAATTATCGCATTCATTCCAATGAATTTCTTTCTTTCATTTCAATTTTTTTTTCATTCAACATCGTTTCATTCCCTCCAATCTTTTTTGGTCAAAGTGATTTCTTTACTTCTAATTAATTTTGTTCTCATTATTTCATTTATTTTTCAGTTATTTCTCAGTTGTTTCTTATTATTTCACTTATTTTCTCAGTTATTTCTTATTATTTCATTGTCAGTTATTTCCTCGATTAATTCTCAATATTTCCCAAGCTACTGGAACGTTATTTCACCGAGTTATTTCGCCCTCGATTTTTGCTTGACCCTCAAACTTTGATTACGGAAAGAGGAATTCTCGCAACAATTCGAACGACTCGACATCGCTGACGGCAATTATGAGCCACAGGTGCGTTCAGCAACAATGTAACGAGCTCGGGACGTGAATTATCCCGACGCTCCCCCCTTTGTGTGGAAATCTGCTAAACGGTCGATCATTATTACTGGAGCATTTGAACCCGAGGTTTGCGAGAGTGAATGGGTATAATAATAGTCGCGAAGCGAGCCTGTCTGAAAGCGTTATTGTTGGGTCTCAAAATCTATCATTATCCGCCTTTCATAGATTATTGAAAAATTGGAAAAAGACGTCCGGAAGGATTTGCGAAGACGGGAGGGCGTCGCGACATCCGGCACTAAGTCGACAGCCGATATACCCTCCGTGACGTCGAGCTCCTGTTTACACGCAGCTTACCGAGCCACTGTTCCAATTAACGGCAAAATTTTACTCCGGTCCAATTCTAAACTCTTTTGTTCAAACAGGGAATTCGTTATCACGTTCAAATACATCCGTACGTTTAAATGGGTCAATTTACCAGGAAGGACAATCAGTTAATTGACCCGGCCATCTCGTTAGCTCGAGCTTCAGAAAATTTAGCCAATTTATCGAGTAGTTCTTATCGTTGGTCGAAACTGCATAAATCTGAGCGTTTTAATTAGCGTATCTGTTGATGAGCGCTAAACCGTGTTTACGAGTCGTTGGGTCCGAAATTGGTTTGTCACACTTGACAAGAATGCGAAATCGCCGCGCAGTCCAGACGTGTAAAACGAAAAAGAGTTTCGCGAGATTGTTATCAACGCTGCACCGAGTGAGACAATGAAAACATCTCGGTAAATCAGAGAAGAGAGTTTCCTCAGAGGAAGAGGTAAGAAAAAGAGGCAGGGAGATTAGTGCGGCTTACAAGGCATTACCGAGGCATGCCGACGTCGTCGCCGCAGCATCCCCTCCGTCATCCCCCACTTTCAGAGCCGTGATGAATCTCGCCCTGCACTCCAACTCCTCTTCCTGCTCGAGGTAGGTAGCCACTCTCGCGGGCTCAACCACCCGTGAAGCGACATAATATATCTCCGAGATGATTCGCTTGTTAGGTCGGAGGCACCTCCGCGTCAATCCATCTGGTAATTTTTTACCGGCAATTCGCTGTTCCAAACTTCCAACGGTGGTGAAGCTCGATTGTCCGATTGTGAACGTCGGTGAGAAAAATTGTGCTATCGTAGCGCCGGTCGAGTCGCGAGACTCGCGTCCCCCCGAGGGTATTTCTACCGCTCGTTCTTTCGGATGGGCTGCACTTGTCGTCGCAGCGATCCGGCCGATAGCGTCGCTCGCCTGTCACTCGTATGCGATTGATCGGTTCTCACTTCTCGATACTCGGTCCCAACGATCGGCTGGTGCAACAGCCCAGGTTCCCGACTACGAGCTCACTCACTAATTTGATATACAAGAGGAGGATCGCGGTTCGGCAAAGAGACGCGAGGTCTCCTCGTGTTGGTAAATGGTACCTAGTACGTAGATCGGTACCTGTTGGAGCAGGGACCCGCTATCTGTCCCCCCGGTCATCTTTTACGATTTATTCAAGTACCAGAACCGCGGGGCGGTGATAAATATTTCAATCCCAGATCCGGGGGCTCCGATGTTCGATCGTAATTAGTTGGTCTTCGTCTACAGAGAATCCGAACCACGCGGTAACAATTTTTATTATCTCAGGTGCATAATTGATCAACTAGAAAACATATTGTCAACCGCGGGTGTTTTATGGCCTGTATATTTTATTCCTCGTCCATCACCACGCCCTTGTTCCGCTCAATACGGAGTCGAAGTACTAGGAGCTGGACCATAAAAATCCACCGGATGTTTTATGGCCTAGGTTAAAAATCCCCGGTGCCTGGTTACTTTGTGACCCCTCCGAATCGGAAACGCGTTACGCACCCTGTACGCTGTCTGTATAGCCGGTCTATTAGTTGACCGTAAAACGGGGGTCCGTTTATTACGGACACTCATTGAGAGTCACTGAGCAATGACAACCGCCTGTCGAGGTATTGGGGCGCCAAATAATAAAATCATCGCGATGCCCTCCCGATGGGGGACTCGGAGATAACATACTTACCCATAGGTGAGGCCGGGGCTCAGGCACCGAGCCGACTTCGACTCTCCCAACGACGCGGTGCTCGTAATCTGATTGAAGTCGGTCGACGAAAGCTAATGAGCACAAACCGACGCATTCCGTTCTCACCTTTGCCGTACGTTACGCCCCCTTCTACCCGCGGACTAGAGCACAGGTGCGACCGATTCATTTTTATTTCCTTCGCAGAAAGTATAAGAACGAATCGTGGTGATTGGGCGATTTTATATGGAAACTGGCCATTCTGGTCTACCCAAACGACGCGACTGGCCAGTTTCGATGTAGAAGCTCCGCTTAATTAATCCCGACGGCATAGCAGCCTCGTGATTGACCGGGTTTGGGTTTAGTTTAGTGTGTAATGTGTATCGTGTACAGAAACAGAGCGACACACCTGGGGCTCGCCGTGGGCGTACAGGTTGCAACACTAGATGGATGGAAGCTGGGACTACAGCATCCGCGAACGAGTTTAAGAATTGACATTTACGATGATCAGACCCTGTTACGAACTGTGTGTAGCCAGTGAGTAAAGAGGAGAGAGAAGCTCTGCCGGAATGTCATTGCCGTTGAAGGAGAAGAAAAAGGAGAAAAAAATTAATAAAAACAACATAAATAGGAATATTCAAATTAATATCAATAATTATGTCCTCGGGTTTCGTAAGGCAGCCGACTCCGAGACTCTCTGCTCTCTTCGAGCTGGGAACACGTTTTCACCTGTATGTCTCTCCGCTGCGGACTCGAAAAGCCCCGGCCTTCGTCCGAACGCAGGTATGACGGTACAATACACGTATGCCTCGGATGTATGTACAAGAGCGGCTACTCTCCTCGCGGCACTCACGCAGCACTCGGTGGCTGCCGTTGTATATTTTGAAATTTTCACGTTCGTGTCAACATGATCTCCAAACATTCTCACTCCGACGCGCGTGTCTCTGCCGTCTGTGGAATAGCAAAAATTGTTTGCGTAGACACGTTGGCCATGTAAATAGGAGACGTCCTTTTTATCGAGCTTCGGGAAGATCGTTTTTTCAAAAATACAGAATCTTACCGGTCCTGAACTCCTTCAGTGTCGATTTAATTACCGATTCGCCAATCGAATTCTCCCACCCAGTTCGACGTCCCCACGAACAATCGTCCCGCATCCCTCTTCAGCCTCAATAGAACCCCAGGGTATCAGAAAATATTCCAAAACAAAGGAATGAGACCCCGCAGCACGGGGACTGAGGTAGTAATATTTATCCGAAGCAGACTCTAGACTTTCGGTATCAGAGATACGGATTTAAGTTACGATTCGAAAGGATTCCAGGATCTTCATAATTTTCGCCCTTTTCCGCGCAGTCGCGAGAAACAACCGGAATGAAGGTGTTGAATTTCTTTGGTAAGGGGGTCGCCCACGACGCTGTCCTGCTCGGGGTGACGCCGTCATCCTTTCGTGGGGCGAAGTTCTTATTTCCCCACGTTTCGCCCGCACCCTTCAAATCCACCGCGAGTAATGGATACCGTCGGGTATCCGGTTACAGGAGCGGTTGCGACGAGACACAGGACTACCGAATCCCGAATTCGTGTCTGTAGGAGGTGCGGAGGATCTCTTAATCGGGGAACCGATCTGCGGCGTGGTTCAGACCTCGCCGTTTTTTATTAACTCAATCGAATGGATAATTTTGAGGAGGAAGTGCCTTTCGCTCGGTTCGTCGTCCACCCACTGATCTTCTCTCTTTCGATTGGTCAAAGACAAAGCAGGAAATCGCGTTTTAGATCTTTCAAGATTGAAAATTTAAGGCTCTGCCTTTCGAAGGATAGAGAAACGTTTCCCACGTATTATATCAACTGCAACAAAATACAGAAATCGATCCTCATGCCTCCGGTGTATAAATTAACACCGCCTACCTTGCCTTAATTAATTTACAGCCTTGCCTATACTACACTCGGCTCAACCTTATGCCCCGTGATGTAGGTACGAAAGTGTCAAATCTCCAAAGGTACGATAAATAACTCCGTAAACCCGTCACATTCGTCACACTGTTTCTAAACCAGTCTTATAATACAGAATTATTACCGTTGCACATATATCTGCATCATGCGGCATGTGTACCGAGTGTCTTCAAAGGATGCATTTCCCGCTGATTCCGTCCCACGGCGCATCCTCCCATCGCGAATCACCTAATTCGTTGCGAAATACGATCGTGGAAGAGGTTCGGTTTCGCTTGTTTCCGACCATCGGGTCTTTTCGCATGGTCGAACGAGATGTTCCTACTTTTTCACAGCACCCTGTATGCCCGTTGTTCCTTGAGGCATGTGATATGACAATACGTGGGCAATTATAACATGGCGCAATACGGATAGGAGTGAGCGTATTTATGAGAATCCTAACGAGAACTTAACGCCTCCTTAACGAGGTGAAGGCGAGCCTTGAGGCAGAACGTTCGAGTTATTTACGCGAACTTTTCGCGAGCGCGTTTAAATAGAGTTTAAACGAAATGGCCGGACAATTAAGTTAGTCTGTCAGCGTCGAGGGATTATGACCGCGATACCATCGGAGGCTCGCTCGTAAACGTAACCAGAAAAGAGCTCCAGCTTCAGCTTCAGCTCTTTCGCCTTCTGTCCGAAGGCACGTGTGCATTGAGGGCTACCTGTCCTCCACCTCCATGCCGCATGCGGTCTGAGATATTGTTATCGATTCGGTTCAAGTCCCCGTTTCGCACCCCATCGCCTCGTTATCCTCGCCTCAAATACTTTTCACACAGATTAGAATCGCGTCTCGATTCAATAATAAGAATCATCTCGGCCTCCGGGATTTCTCATTCTCGTTGGTTCTGATTGAGAGCGATAAAGGAATCGGACTCATCTTTACGACACCTAATCACCTAAAATTCGTTCCTTATTTCGGTGCCTTCTCTTGCAATTAGGATATAAAAATCGGATTCGAGATCCAGGAAAGTGAGAGAGAGAACGAGCCGAGAATCATCGCCCCGGGAAAAAGGGGCAGTGTACCCGGAGACACGAACATCGAGTCGGTTAATAAATTTGAAAACGTCCGAGTGTGTCCATCCGGAATCCGGGCTGAATGGACGCTGATCACAGCTAGTCGGGTGGCGTGTCCCATCCATCGGAGATAACTATCGCAATAATGCCCCGAAGGAGGTCGTAATTCTAGCTACTAAAAATGACCGTTCACTTCTCGTTTCTTTTTCAACTCCTCTTCTCTCTCTGCTGACTGAAATATCGCTTACTTATGAAATGACCGGACATCGTCATCGCCGCGTTTCTTTGTCTCTGAGTCCATATCACTCATTAAGGGTACCAGTGCAGCGTGATTTCTTCAAAAGTCCATTTTTCGATGTGTAATGAACTTTGGATAATCGTTCCACCGCGAAATTTCACCGTCTCGTCAGGGAATATCAGACTCCAAATGGAGCCATTGGACAAAGTCGACAATGTTGTCGGACTATTTGTTACAATTAGGGTTAGATCGGGTCCGGCGATAGCTACACGACGATACTTGGCTCGCGGTCGCGCCGTTCGATTCACCACGGTAACGTGCTTTTCCAAAATCTTCACAATCCTGGGTTTAATCGTGTTAGCGCGTAACGGTCCTGACCATAACCGAGTATCGGAGACTCCGTGACTCCGTGAGAAAGCTCCATAGAATTATCGTAAAGTAACCCTATAGTTCTGGTATTGGAGCGACGTGTAAGAAGAGGCGTCGTCGAGGCACCCATACCGATCACCGTCGAGTTTCTTCCAGGCTCTTCCGACTTCCTAGAGCTGGAACCGTGGGGCGTAGACCCTTCGCCCGGGCGCAGAAGCTTCAATAAATTCTTGATAAGACCCCGCGCGCGTTTCGGTGCCGGGTCTCGTGGAGGGCCTGATGCCCTCGGGAGCCACGGCGCTTGTCGACATACATCAAAGTCCGAAGACGCACTTCTTCTAGGTTCGTTCTATAAACTCAACTGACCTCTGCTGGTGGAGGTAACCCGGTCTGACGCAGGAGTGATTGATTTTCTACCGGTATCAAAACACCCGCTCTCGAGATAGACCCGAGTTCATCTATCCTGGAACCTCAGCGACGATATGCAAATCGAGTCACGTTGCCCTGCGGGATTAACGATACCGAGGAGTCGATAAGGCGTACGTTGAATCGCTGAAATTCGATATTTTCGATAGATCGCTGCAATGAAAGGATATTTTCGAACGTCAATGATTGAAAAATTGATTCAATCATTTGGGGAGTATTTTGAAAGCTTGACAAATCTCCTGAATGAGTTATACTATAGATGGAAGCAATTTCTCGAACATGGTGGCCACTATAAGAAGTAAAGAGAAAAATCCCTGACATTTCCTGACCAAAATATGTATAATTTTTCCCTGACTGAAATTAGTGGTTATTCAAGTACGTGATGAATAATGTTCTGAATGAATGATGAAGGGAAACTATTATTTATAATTTCCGGACGGGAAAGAAAAAAGAATCGCTGAGGATCTTTTATTCTGTTTGTTTTGTATCACCACCTGACTATCTTTTGGATTTCCTGACTTTTACATGACTTTACTGACTTTTTCCAGACCAGTGGCCTGATCAGTGGGATTCGACTAACGATTCTTCGATAAACCTAGTTTTATGAAGTTGAAGCTAGCAGCCCTAACATTCCAAAGTTCTCCTGAATAAAATCATGCAGTAAAGATTCATATCTATAATTTTATGAAAGTATTCCTTGTCTCAGTTCAATTAAATTCAGCACTTTTGGCTGCTAGCTGTGGCTCCTAGCTTCAGCTTCATCCTAGTTTTCCAATCTTTTGAACATTTTTGTTGTCATAATTCTGACATGCACATAAAAATCCATTAAAAGTGGAAAAACGGGGAAATTAACCAGATCAACATTGGCGTGGTGACTTTTGATTAAATGTCGATTCTTCAACGTCTAGCGGACCAAAGCAGGGTCACAAGTTGCCCATGCGTCAAATTTCAGTTGACGAGTCGACAAGTGACAATTTTGTGTCGCTTGTGTTGTTCTCCCCGCAAAACGGGAAACTATTAAAACTGGAATTTCTTTTCGCGAGGCGAATTACCGCGGGGGGAGTAGAAGGTTGAGCGGAGAATTCCATCGATTGGAATGTACGATATGAGCGCCGGGGATCTGGACCCGATGGGATGCATTCGCCGGCTGCCAAACTGGTCGCGCGCCACCGGAATCCTCGCGTTTAATACCGATCCCTCGCTCACACTCGACCTCGAGAAGAGATAGTTTTATCACCTCCTCTGCGGCGAGTGTTCAATTCCGAACACAGGAAGCCCGAAGCGGTGCATCGAGACGCGGGTCGCTATCTTATCGGTCCTGAAATGAGTGAAAAAGCGAATAACCTCGGGCCCCGTGGCAGCTGTCGGCGATAATGTCCACGACTTAATTTCAGAGATAAGAAGAAAGGGGAAAATGAAAACGTAATTGTAATTAAAAAGCGTAAACCACGTGTATAATCGAGAGCCGAGACGGGATCCCGGTTCCCGCGATGCTTCTCGTTTACCTCTTGACCCCTATTCGGCTTTATTTTATTTATTAGATGCGCGTACAGCGCAAAGCGCGCGGCCATATAATAACAGGGAATTACACTTTAAAGCGTCCCTATGACGCCGCGGCCTCCTCCTCCTCCTCCTCCTCCTCCCCCTTGTTCGATTTCTCGGGTCCCGCAGCCCCCTCATTATTCTCCTCGCACGGGATAACCGCGGATAATTTTTTTCGAGACTCAATCACGTCGGGTCAGTTCACGAAAAAAATAAAAACGCGCGTACGATCGCCGCTGTCAATCCTGCGGTCGTCAGCGGCGCGCGTCTTGTTCGTCGGGCAAGACACCTCGTTCACGAGCTGTGAAATTTAATTCGAAGTTACAAAACTCTGCCCTGGGGCACCGCGGCGGTCCGGAGAAGGTGGAAACGCGCCCTTGGCGACGGACGACGGACAGGCCGCGAGCCGAGCCTGGGAGTAAAATCATAAAACACTTCCGAAACGAGAAATTAAATTTCACCCTGTCCCGCTCGGTTATAATTTCGTGCGTCGGGAATATCTCGACTTTGACCTCTCAACCTCGGTCCGAGGTCCGAGGGTCCGGCCGAGTCCGCGAATTAAATTGAAATTTATAATAAGAATTTCATTATCTCAACACGTAACCGAGGACTTAGGACAAGTAATAAATAAAGAAGGGTGTGTATATAAATGGAGGAGAAAATAAACTAGCGCGAGGAGGAATCTTCGGGTTTCGGGTTCTCATCTCGCTCGCACCGCTCGTTCTCTCCGTCTCGCTGGACCGTCTTTGAACCTCCGTCCTCGTCCTCCGGGCGTGTGAACGCTCGCCCACGCGCGAGGATGAGCCTCGGTGTAGAGTGCGATGCCCAAGACACATCCACGTAATGTGATCTTATTCAATTAGTAGCTCTGTCCCTGTGACCCTCCATTCACGGAAATTCCTCAGCCCTGGCCGCAACGAATCCGTTCCTCTTATTCAATCACAACGAGGAAACAAAACCGGCGCCTTTTCTTTCTCGAAGAAGGTGAACGCCCCGGTTTTGAACGTTACAAAGACGTCATCTGGGGTTTCTTCTCATCCAAATCAGCTAAAATAACATGAAATTGATACTGAATCTATCATTCGACTATAGATTCGATGTTGAACTCTGATCAGGAACTAGTCAGGAGCAATTTAGGGCTACCCTGACATTAAGGCCTCAGAAAGAGGCAAATATATGGTATCTTCAAGTAGGTCAGTACCAACAAGGTCCTGTGATTTCCAGGGAAGCCTAATTGGGTCCCTGACTCGTGCCTAAGATTTTTCTGCACGGGAGATAGTTTAGTGTTCTTGTTCTACACGTCCTTATAAATAAATAACAAACATTGAGGTCATGTAACCCAGAAATTCATCAATAATGTCTTTTAACTTCAGGTTTTTGACTGTAGAGAAGATTGAATGGTTCAACTTTCATCAATTGATAATTCTTTTGCATCAGCAGTATGTGACAACGTAAAATATAAGATGAAAAACGAGGAGTGGACTCAGAAACCGGGCCATTTGCCTTATATATCGTACCGTTAACTCGGGTGATCGATGCGGAGCCGATAACGGCGGGTCCCTAATGCCGTCGTGCCGGACGGTTATGAGACACCGTGTATATATCCTAGGGGACAGGACTCGGACAGGACTCGGACAGGAGGGAGCCTTGTTCTTACATCGTAGCGGTATCGTACCGCCCGCTATTAATCACACATCGATGACGTTTTTCAGGGCAGGTTCTCACGCGCTGAGATTCATTCGATTCATCGAGGCTCTCTGTAGCCATGCACAATTCGTTATCGCGCAGGACTCGGAAAACAGTTGAGAAATTGAATAGGAAAGATAATTTAATGATTAGGATTGATGAGAAACATATCGCATCTAATTTTTTACAGTTGGTTTCAACGTTTTTTTATAGAGCGTTTGAATTTCGCGGTCACATGTGACGCACAGTTTTACCGACTGGCGGCGCTGCGGACATCCATGGCCAAAAGAATAACATGGCGGCCGAGGAACTGTGTGACGTCACACGGCGTTTGACCTGATCTTGATTCAATCCACGGGAACTTCCCTATCTTCGGACAATGCAGTAACGGAACATTACCGCATCGCTTCCCGGTGGCATCGTTATCCTAGATCTAGGTTGTGAGTTCTACGGGGAGTGTCGATGATGCCTGTGGCCTGACCTCGCCCAATTCACTCTGTCAGCACTCTCGTTCGCGTCAGAATTTAATCGTCATCTCTATCGGGCCGCGGTTCGAAATTATAGACCCCGTCGAGAATAGACCCGTCGCATAGGATGACTCCGAACAATGAGGGTCCCGAACCGTTTCGGATCGGGCGACGGCCGGGTTTATAATTGCTAACTAGCTCTTTGAGCCACTGCCGATGTGAAAACGAATTCGCGACGATGACGGTATCACGGATTCGACGAGATGCCTCGTCTCGCTTATCGATTCTTATTCCATAACCGACCCGCGAGTGATTTACGATGGCTGGCTCGCGATCCCCCCGATAGACCTAAAAGTCAGACCTGACGGACCTCCCGCGTGCCCGAGTAACGATGCGAAGAGTCTGGCTGGACCGTTTTCTCGGTGTCGCGGTCGTAAAGAACGAAAATCTATCGCGCATGATCGAACGAGGGGGAGGGGGGTGTGTGACTCCCCATAGGGAACCGGGCGGTACCATAAATGCATTTTTACTGGCATGTCCGGGACACCTTGTGGATCCCCCGCGAAACTCCTGACCCATGCTGACCGGGTTGACCGGGACCCCGTGGCCGCGGGGGATCCTGATATACGCCATCGTAAAGAGGTGAAATTGTGGCAGAAGAATCGTCTGATGGCTCTATTAAGCCGGAGGAAGATCCTCGGTTTTTTCTAGCTGCTTTTTTCGAGCCCGTCACGATCGCGTGTCGCTATATCGTCCCGTCCTTCTCTATCTCGTATATATTTTTATCTGACAGGAGCGGCGTCGAGGCGCCCCGGCGTCCTTATTTCTTACTTCTTTTCCAGAGACGAAGCGCGCGCGCGGTACCCGTTTAAATCAATCAACGATTACCACGAAATTACATACGTACCTGACACAGAAAGAGCTCAGTTTGCATCGACGATAGTAATGCCCTGTAATTATCGCGAGTCGGTTGCATTTACTATTTCCACTGTGTGAATTGATCTACGAAGTGACGATCGGTAGAAGATCAGTGTTGATAACATAAGCCTCGCTTTTTTACTCTCGGTGTTTGTTGATGCGTATAATAGTCGAGTTATTATGAAAATGGTTTTGAACGAGACACACGCTACTCTGTGATTATCTTGTTCGTTCTTCGTTGGAATGAAAAGGGGGGCGTTTCGTCACTCGTCACTGTGCACCAATATCACAAATTGCGCAGTTATCAACCTGTACCGAAAACAAACATACGAAAAATACACACGTACCAATTCATCTGGCGCCTTCAAAGATCCGAATGTCTGTGAACTGAATGTGCATCTTGTACACTGGCGAACTCGAGATTGAGAATCCTTACAGCTTGATCTCGAATGTTCCAGGGCTTTATCAAGGTGACATCAATGAAATTGTATCTGTTCCTTTTTTTATACATACATCACTAGGGGCTCCGCCCCTGCGCGCTTCACGCGCCCACCGTGGTCGGCGCTACGCGCCTCAAAAATTGGTTTCACACCTTTTCATTCCCTTAGGAGTCGAATTTCAAAAAACGCTTAAACTACTTTCTAGGTGTTTGAATGAGCAATAATTTGAAGCCAAAACGAAGTCAATATCTCATCGGGTCGAGGAGATATCCATGAATCCGCGAAAACATGTTTTACCCCTTTTATTCTCCTCGTGGGGCGAATTTCGAAAAATCGCTTCTTAGCGAGTGTTTACGAAGGGAAGGGAACATGTTGCCCAAATTTCAAGTTTCTAGGTCAAGGGGTTTGGGCTGGGCGTTGATGCCATTTGTTCAGTTAAACAAATAGATTATCATTATTATTATTTTGTTCAGTTAAACAATTCAAATTATCTCAATTAATCTTTTCTTCTCAATTTTTTTGCGAATTACTTCATTCATTTCTCATTATTTCAGTTATTTCGTCGGCCATTTCTCGATGAATTGAATTAGTTTATAAAATTTCGCAATTACATGATCGTCGATTCACAGCTTTTCGAGGGTGTCGTCGCCTCGTTAACGACACCCTCGACCGGCGCTCGCGGAGCGAATAGCTTATTACACAAGATATTATTTCGGTATCGGAACCCTTTCAGCTTTTTTTATTAGTTGTATTTCATCGACTGGGTACAACCGCGGCGCTGCATTCATATGCTAAAGACACCCGAGGTCCCGGGGACGAAGGGACGAGGGACGAGGGACGAAGGGTTGCGCGTAGGACGGATCTCATTATATACGAGACCGAGGTGTTCAAAGGATCGTTGCGCGCCTAGTTTGGGCGGGTCCCGTCAGAACCCCGTTGGTTCCCCCTCTGTTAACATATGCCAACAACCCTATAAAAATTCAATCCAACCACTCTTAAAAATAATAACACAGGGTCGGTGGTACCTAGCCTCGTGTCTACCTGAGGTTTTCCACCTCCTCCGTCCGCGGGGAGATAGAAAATCGTCGGGATTTCACGTTGTTTAGTCGTAACCGCCGAGTCTACGACCAATTAATACCTACGGAATCATTTGTCGGGTGAATAATTAAATTTAATAAGCGGCCCCGACCCGGTGGTTTTGAATCGTATTTAAATCCCAAATTCGAAAATCCCGCAGCCTAATCCCTCGGCCTCCGAATCGAACGTTAATTAACGCGTAATTAAGTATTTAACCACGCACTTCGCACCCGGACCGCAGACTTCAAGATCCTACGATTTTTATTTCCAACGTTTCAAATCCTGTTCACAAACGCGCTACCAGATTTTCAAGCTCGCGGGAGAAAGCGTGAAGATTCAATCAGAGAATCGATGAAAATATATTCAAAATCTTGTATCTAGTAGAGTCGAGGGGTAATCGGGAGTTTGCCACGCGGTATAGGCGCGTGTGCCAAGAAGCGATGAAGAGATCGCGGCTTCATTGAAATCCGATCCGATCGCCGATCGCCGATCATCGTTCCCCGTCCCACTCGCTTCGGGCCGATGCGCGGTGGACCAGAATGGACGTGGATTATCACGTCACGTTGGCCACTGGTCGGGAAAAAGTCCTGAAAAGTCAAAATTTCGTTATCAAATCTGCGGAATAATAATTCGCAGTTATTTAGGTTCGATCGGTCGTAAAAAATAGCGAGAGACACGTGATCATATATGGCGGCAAAGAGCGAACCGCCGGGTAATAAGGTACGGTTCCGTATCGTGGCGCCAAAATGTTTACAAGCACGGGGCCCCGGATCTCGTGAGTTGGGAAAGATGAAAGGTGAGGTGGATGAAAACCGAGAGAGATGAACGGTTAGTTATGTGTTTGCTAACTAAGAATAAAAGAGAAGAGAAACTGGCGAACCGAAGCCATCGATTTCTCGGCCTCTGCTCGGTTGTGCCGGGACCGAAACATCCCGCAGTTGCCGTATAACCCGATCGTATACAAATTGATCCGCTTGTACAAACGGTCGGATACAAAAAAAGAAAGGTATACCCACCTCAACTCTTTTTAACACGGTCGTAACACCACCTTCCACTCTGGAGAAGCTCTCCTCTCGATTCCTCGATTTCACGACACGGATGAACCGTTTTTTTCCCATTCGGGAAGAACCTGAAGTTTTTCCGATCGAAAGTCAACAATTTTTGCAAGGAAATCGGTAGAATCTGAAACAATAGATTTATGTGGCATGCGCGGAAAGTAACTGTGTATTCGGCAAGGTTATGTTTTTCCGAAAAGCCGAAGGCGAGCCTTGTAAAGGAACGGCGAGTACTGAAAACATAACCTTGCCGAACAGTTACTTTGCTGCGCGCGCCCCATACAATATTTTTTACGGAAAAGGCATTAATAGTCACTTTGACGCCAGTTGAGTTCCGCACGAACTGCGTATAGAAGCTGCTGTAAAAGGTAGTAGAGAGGGGGTAACCTGCGGTATAAAGACTTTATTCCGCAACTTTGATATGCGCACTTCGAACTGCGCATCAAAGTTGCGGAATAAAGACTTTATACCGCAACTTTGAACTTGGCGGTATAAAGTGCCACTTGCCGCAACGAAAACAGGCGTCAAAAAGTGACTTTTTAATGCCTGTGCCGTAAAAAACAATGTTTTTTCTGTTGTGATTCTCGATCAGCTAATCTAGAATTTTTTACCCGAAAAAAATTATTTTTCTATGATTGGATAGAATTCTATTCGATTCGATGAAGTTCTAACGAATTTTACTTCGATTTTGTCAAATTCGATCAGAGATTATGAAACAATATTGGATTATATACCAATTTTTATCAATTTTTATGACGATCTTAGAACATTTATCAGGTCAATTTTATAAACTTCGATCTACTTTCATTAGATTCGATAGAAATTGATGAAATTTCATACAATAAAAAGAAGAAAGATCTTTTTTTTTTCCAAATCTTTTGGACTTATGGGACGTTTGGCAAAAGATTAAAACGAAAGCCGCCTCCTACTGCAGGCTATGAAAATTCATACACCCACCCACCTACGACGGCGCCATTCGACGAACGACGATCTTTAAGATCCGTTCATCTCAAGACAGGTAATTATCAGCGACGAGAAATTGAACTTGATTATCGCTAGAGATTAACTACACGCTCGAAGAGGAACAGGTATTACGGGTTTTATTTTTAACAATTGAAAAAAAAGTCCGTTCTCAGTTTGAGCGGAATTCTTTGGCTCCTGAAAGAAAGGAGCGAAGAATTTTGGGACCAAAGGCGCCAAGCGGTTTACCTTTTTCGCAGCCACATCTCCGTCGAAATGTTCTTTTTTTCGTGCCGTAATTAGGAGATATTCGCGGCCCACCGGGACGCAGGTAATGCGCACGGCTACGTCTCTATTATACCGCGAATTAAATTGAGGTAATCATAACGTTTAACCCGGTAAAAAACCCGGCCGAGATCGGGGTAATGATCGTTTAGCAGCAACGGTTTCGCCATTTCACCGAAAAACTCTCTTGATACTCGTAACGCTCACTTTTGATCGATCAACTCTCTCAGAGGTCATGACTCTGCTCGCTTAAGGATGTGCTTCGGGTCGAAAACTTTTTTCTATAATTGATATCGTACCGATGCCAACTTTTTCTCACAAGTTTTTACATTCAAAACTATCAAAAAAAAACAACAATATATGATCCATATATGCTAAAAATTCGATGCGATATTGCAGCCAAAGGCCTCAGCTGGAATTGGTACCGGCGATGAAGAACTTGAGTTACAGCAATATCTATTTTTTTCAATATCAGAATAGAAAGAAGAGTCTTTGTGCAGTTAAAAAGTCCTCGAAAATTGAGTTTGGAACAATCATTTCCCCCAAAAAGGCACTAAAAGGCGAATCACTTCGGGCCTTCTTCAACCCGAACTACATCCTTGAAAGAAGAAGATTCCACCATTGAATTTCGTGAGTCAAATGGCCATTCCGCGACGAGACAAAAACCAGTAACAATTTACGAGCGTCGAAACTGTTCTAGTCTCGACGGGTGTTCGAAAGGTGCGATCGAACAGCGATGCCGAGGTGCTGGACCAGAAATAATGAAACCCTTTCGCTATCTGCCGTTGCAGCCACGGAGCCAGTGGGTCTCAGGTGAAACTGTGAAGTCTGTGGGTTCCGGTAGGGCGGAGAGCGATCGCGAAATAAACCGGTGGTTGAGAGCCCGCGGCAACCCTTTACCGGAATAAATGACTGATCGACGTGCATATGGCAGTCCTGCATATTTATGAGTTTAACGGTGAGTAGGGTCGTCGGATGTACCACCTAATAGAAACCCCATCGACCGAGCTATCAACTCCTGTCAAACCGTTTACCGATCCGATCTGTTCGGTTTGTGTTTATTTGCAGAGTCTCGAAACGAAAAACGGGGCAATATGTGTTCGAACCTCCGATCGATCAGAAAACTCCGCTGATGCGATGCGGGAACCGACCCCCGGAGCGAAATTGGTTTCGTCGAAAACAAACAAATAACTCCCGATTTCGGGCGAGACCCGGTGCAGCGGAAGGACTCCTCGCCTCGTCCAAGTCTAAGAAGACTTTAGAGCCCGGAGCCTTGCGTATAGACTCGTTGTACGAGCCGGGGGTGGCGGCGCAATAAACCTTTGAGATTGAAAGAGTGAAAAAGCCTCGGGAACCTCGAAAGCTCGGAAGCTCCGCGGATCTTGCTCGACTACCGTGCGCAATAAACCGATGCGGCGAGGCTCTCGCTATCTTGTTAGGGGGCGGGGGGAGGTCGTGTAATATACCGAGCCACGGTGTGGGTACTCGTGTAAGCCGTGCTCGAAGAGGAGCAAGAGAGCGAGAGAGGGGAGAAGACCGCGCGTGAACGTCTTGTGTACTCGGTTATATAGCAATTTGTGGCACGCGAGGTTTCTGTCAGCCCGAGGCCGTCCACGGACACGTGCCGGACATCCGGAGCATCGCAAAAAATTTTATTTACAATCTTCTTTCATTCGTTATTGAGATGAATGACGCAACTGAAGATGGCTGAATCGGTCATTTTTAAAGAGAATTACTGAAACGGGAATTTGATTGATTGATTTTTCAATCCCAAAAGGGTGAATTTCTGATGATGATGATGATTGCAGCTTTTAGACAGTTTGGGACCGGAATCCAAACGTCTGGAAGCTCGTTTCTTGATTCTAGCAAACTTCAGACTGTTCGATCGTTTGAAATTCAACATGTTCAGTCGTTCCGCTCGTTTCGTATGCAATTTCCACCAATCGGTGTTATTTATCTAATTTACACTGATTAGGGTTTCATAGACACCTCGTTTTTTTATAGGTTCGAAGATTCTCGGTGATATTTCTTTTTAGCAACGTGTCAAGCTGTCGTGACGATTTTTCTGTTATCATCGGAGGATTGTGTTTTTTTAACTTCCCGTTTCTCTGTTTTCAGAGAAAAAAGGAAGTTATTGTGATCACCCCGAAAATGAAAAGTTGAGTTTTCACTAAATCTTCACGTTTCGAGGTCCAAAGAATCACCTCCGACTATTTTCAGTTTGACGTCTGGGTGTGTGTGTGTGTGTGTGTGTGTGTGTATGTGCGTGACCACATTTTTGTCCGCGCGATATCTCGAGAACGCGTGGTCGGATTTCGATCAACTTGGGCTCAATCGACGGGGCTTTTCTTAACTTAGAACTGATTAGATTTTGGCTTCGATCGGATTAGTACTTTTTGAACTATTCAAATAACAAAATTCTAAAAAACACAACAAAAATGACGATATCTTGAGAACGAATCAACGGATTTCAATGAAATTTGGTACCATATGGTTTTTTTGATCGCTGATCACGAATCTGAAGACAGTTTTGCAAAATTTTCATTTGGCGTATTCGATATGCTGCAAAAAAAAACTAAAAACATTTGGATTTGGATGAAACTTGGTACTCGTAGGTTTTTTGGGTCACTGATCACGAATCTGAAGTCAGATTAGCGAAATTCAAAATGGCGAGTCCGATTTGCTGGGAAAAATACTAAAAACATTCGAAATCTTACGGAAATTTGTACTCGAAGGTTTTTTGAACCGCTGATCAAGAATCTGAGGTCAGATTTACAAATTTCAAAATAGCTGAGAACAAAATAAATAACGGGAAGTTCGAAGGCTGGCTCATAGTCAGCCCAAACCCGCTTGTTTTTGAGATCTTCTGATCGCGAAGAAAATTCGTCTTGTGAATTTCGTCACATCAGCTGCTGTATCAATAAATTGGAACTCAACAGCTCCAGTAAGAAATTAGCAATCGTAGTTGGGTATCCTTCCAATAGGGATTTTGCATCGAATTCCTTTTTTCGCGAATTGTATCAGTAGAAAATGATAGCCGCAAAAGTTACAGGCAATTAAATTCCAGCATTTTTGCTGTACAGGGTGAATTCCTAAAGACTCGTTGATCTGAAGTCGGCTAGAATCGAAAAATGAGCAATTGGACACTTTAATTGGTTCAGAAATGACCGAAAGCTTGCTTCACGATTCTCACCCAACTTCAGATCAACGAGGCGTTAGGGAATCACCCTGTATATAAATATACCTTTGGGTGACGTCACTACGTAGTAATTTTCGATCCGTTGTATCTCCTTGAATTTTGTGTCAATTGAGAAAAGAAAAAATATGACCTAATTATTTTTTTCACAAACTACAAAAATGTATGAAATTAAAAAAAAAAAACGTGCAAAATCGCAATTCCTCTTTTCGGTTTTCTTGCTTTCGACGTTCAGATGAAACTCTTTGATTCGTGTTGAATCAATTTTCAATACTAACGGTTCATCCAATTCATGAATCAGCGTTTAATGTTGTCGTAAATTTCCCTAAAGAGCCCGAAAAATTGACTGCAATTAAATAAACGGTTTTATTAACAATAAAAATGAGAGACCTGACGCCACTGGACGTAATTAATATCACTTCGAAACGGATAATTGCCTAAATCGAAATAAAAAAAAAATCACGGTGATTTTCAATTTCCACGAAATTAAAATACATTCGCTGGTTAATTAAAATTGTACAACAAATTCTTCTTTGTCGGTGAGCGGCGACCGGCGCCGACAGCGTCCCGTGGTTTTAGCTGGCGTCTAAATTAGCGATTTTATGCATTCGGGAGCACCGCGGCGCGGCTCTGAGCTTAGTTATTAGCGAGTCAAAGGGGGAGGGCGCATGTTTAAGCAGCTCCGAGGCTCCGTTTCGCTGCAATTTTTGCATTATACTTTTTTTTTGTCTTTTTCACCGTTTCGTTGCTTGTTAGCGAGTAAATGCGATACCAGGACCAATTGTTAGAACCATGCACAAAGGTCGGCGATTCCTCAAACTCCCATATTGAGGGTCGGGTTCAACGAGGAAAGACGACCACCCACGAAGAAACGGTCCCCGGTTTTTGGTCACCGAATGAATTTTGTTTTCGTTGCAGCGAGAGGCTTTCTACAGAGGAAGATGGGATCGAGGTGAAACTCGAAATACCGTTAATACCGTAGGAGAAGATGAAGGTATTATTAGAAGCGAAGGAAGAGGTATACATAACGCGCGTGCGGAAGACGATATCGTGGTCCTGCCGATGTTCGCCGCGTCTATAAGGCACGGCAATAAATAATAATATCCGTTTCTAGTATAGGTATACCTTAACGACCCGTCATCGGCATGACGTATCAATTCTATTTTATGACAGGCTTATGACAATACTGAATATTGACGACTGACCACCGCGCGCGCGCGCGCCTACCGAGACTCAATTTCAGATACCTACACGACTTGACGATATTATAATTGCGTAATATCATGTTGTGATAAAGTTAATATCGGCTTTGTCACGGTTGATTTAGTGGATTTTTTTTCTATCTTCTAATAAACATGTTCCAACCTTCTCGGTCTTTGTTTTCATATATGCTACGAGTATATGAGAAACCTTCTCAGCGTGGCAATTTCAATTTATTGTGGGTATGTTAAACAGCTATTTATGTGGCATGCGCGTAAAGTGACTGTTTATTCGGCAAGGTTACCCTGAGCTGGCAAAGCTGACTTTATGACTTTATGCCGCAACTTCGAACTGCGCATCAAAGTTGCGGTAAAAAGACTTTATACCCCGACTCAGAACTGAGCGGCATCAAGCGCGACTGAACAGGCGTCAAAAAGTGACTTTTCAATGCCTGTGCGGTAAAATAAATTTTTCCTAGTGTCAAATATGTCCAGCTGGATGAACCCCGCGTTCGGAGATGAGTCTATAGAGCGTTGGGAGTATGGACGGTCACTTAAACTGCCCACGGCTGTCGGCGAGTGTCACACTGTCCCTGTGTCGGTGGATTAACTCGCGCGCAGATACTACGTTTAACGGTGGCTAATTTAATCTGCTTAAGTCGAACAAATCCTTATATACCACGGGTATTTTGTGTACCGATGAAACGACGGGGGACGATCTCTTGGTTCGCTCAATTCCAGCAGATTATACGCATTTCGGGTTTCCTAAATCAGGATTTCCGGCTAGCCGTCAAAATATTGTATTCGGGACAAACGGAACATCGATTTGGACCGGCTGAGGTTCTCGTTCCTTTATCTGTGGGAAAAAGGGCCACCCGACTCTTTTGTATCGTACACGGGGCAATCGGGCGGTTTAAACTTCCCATTAAAACGGAACCAGTTCCCCTTTCAGATAGTTTAAGATAGTGGAACGGGCCAAACTGCCCGCAGCATCGACTCCGCGTTCCATTAGCAAAGACTTAGTGTGGCCGAGCCTCGTCCCCCGACCCGGGGGACAAATTGCGGTCCGGCATATCGTGTCTGGTTCTCAATTAAGGATGTAGCTCGGGCTCAAAATAATGCGATTTTCAGAAAACTTTTTATTGCGGATTTCTCTACTGAATACATTCACCTATAAATATCTGCAAAGAGCCAATCCGAAGCTGATTTTCAAAGTGTTCTAATCCGGGCCCAAGGGTGATAATCTGGAAAAATTATCCAATTGCTCAGCTCAGAATGAGAGTGATACATGTCACAAAAATTCAAGAGTGATGAGGAACTTGGAACTTGTCATCGGACCAAACTCTAGTTGCACAGATATCTTCTTTGATACATTATGAACAATTCCACGTGAGCTTTTTTTGGGTCTGGTCACTGAATCCAGATAAATTACTGTCATATTCATGAGAAATTGATAAAAGACGACAAAAAAGTGGCTTTTAGGGGGAAATGATTGTTTCAAACTTCGTTTCTGAGAACTTTTGTCACTGTGCAACAAATTCCTCACGTGTCTCTACTCTTATTTCTATTCTGATATTGAAAAAAAATGGAGAACGCTGTAAGTCGATTTCTTCATCGCCAGTACAGATTCTTCGAAGGCTTTTTGGGTGCATCGCATCAAATTTTGAGCTTATATGGATTATATATTGTGGTTTTTTTTCTCAGTTTTGAATGTAAAAACTTGTGAGAAAAAGATGGCATCGGTACAATATGAATTGTAGAAGATAGTTTTCAACCCGAACTACATCCTTAGTATTGAAGATACGAATTTACATCGCGTAGTAAGCTCTTGGTCGCTGATCCTGATGGATGCAACTCGGATTCGACAATTTGTTTACAGTTTAGTAACCCAAATCGGAGAAAAGTTTCGATTCCCGTTCCTCCCTGTCGGTGGTCCGAAAGTAGAGCTTAGCACTCTCCCACTTTGTTTAACCGAGTTAGAGGAGAAGAGGGTTCGTCGAACCTCCGGAACGGCCGCGGCGGAAGGGCTCCGGGGGTATTTATCAAACTATGAAACAAATTGGCAGACGGATCTCGCGGATACTCGTAAACACGGAGGCGAGGAGCACCGAGAAACGAATGCGAATGGGTTCCTGCGGCTAGGCGTGTGGGCGTGTGTGGCACTTTTCTCCACGAACATTGCACGATGCCACAAACACGACTACACACCGCCTTTTCCCCGACGCAACTCATTCCTGACTAATGTGTTGTGTTCGCTTCTGTCACGGCCCATGTACCTCGCGTTTGCACAATTTTACAACTCGTATCTCAGTACGATTTCATTCGTTCTTTACGCGTTTCGCTATGTGTACTCTCGACAAATAATATCCACCCACTATAAGAGAATGATATAATGTCGTGCTGAATTTTCGTCACGACACACGTTACCTTTTTTTCCTTCTTCTTGTTTCTTTGATGTACTCGTCGCGTTATCAATACCGCGAAATTTATCACGTTGCGAGTATTATCAGGATCGGAGACGGTGTCATTTTTATTACGGTTCTAAAGTTCCATCCCGTGCCGCAGCAGCATCGAGAGTCAAGGTATGTCGGTGCCTGTGAAATACTTCCGGGAATAAACAGAATTGAAAAATACAACCCGACCATTTTATCACCGCCATCAACCTCGAATTCTTCGACGTTGAGGTACCGAAAACCCGGGGAAGGAGATCCGAGAAAAAGAAAACAGGATATAATTCAGCATCGTTATTATTATCGCTTCTCCTCTTTCTCCACGTAATTACAGCTATCTTATCTACATAATAGATTCGCTAGAAACACATTCTCACAGGGTCTCGTATAGACGACCTCCCGAATATCCAACAATACCCAAGTGGAAAATGAGTTTGCTCTTTTTTCGAGGACCTTTCCTTTCGACGTTGCCCACCTCGAGAGGACTTACTTAAAATAATATACAGAATGGGAAGCCAAATATTTCCCTCTCTGCGGATATTAGCTAATTTCAAGTCATTCAACATCGGAGCCGAAAGTTTCTTGGAAACTTAGTCCCTGATTTCTCGTCCCTTTTTTCGAATTCTTGGAGAATACCGTCACGTTTTTATGTGAAAGAAACTGTAATTTTTTTTTCAGACATTGAGGAATAAGACAAAACTGACGATCCTCGGTGGCATTTCTTTCTTCGATCTCAGATACGTACCTACGGCAACTAAATAAATAAATAGGAGAATAAAAAGATCGAGGCTCGTGTGTTTGCTGATCGGAGATAATTGCATCGCGATAATTAATAATCTTTGCAACCCAACGGACGGCTAATCCTTTGGCGGTTTAAACTATCTGGGAATGAATTGCGAGCGATGACGAAAGAGACGCAATGTTTTATGTTTCATGACGGAGTACGAGCCGCCTTGTGCAACGTTACTACAAGAAGTAGTGATCGCAAATGGTAGTTGATTTTTTTCCGAATGCGTTTTTGCACACTTACCAGACGCACCAAATTTCATTGATAAATATTGAAAATTTTTGGAGTTAGTGATTTTTATACCTTTACTTAGTTGTAAAGTAGAATAACTTTCACAATTTTGAATGTTTTTGGATCAAATAGTTCACCATCCTGAACAATCAATCGTATCACATTTTGTATATCTAATTTTTGCTGAATTCGCCTAATTCACCAAACTCGAGGCTAGTCCGACACACTGTTAAAAATATCTTAAAATTTCCCATACAAACAGGAATGAGATTTACAAATCCTGGTGATTCAAATCAAATTAATACAAAACATCTTGAAATTTCATATTTGTGTCTTAATATATTGAACAAGCGAGTTTGGGCTGACTATGAGCCAGCCTTCGAACTTCCCGTTATTTATTGTGTTCTCAGCTATTTTGAAATTTGTAAATCTGACCTCAGATTCTTGATCAGCGGTTCAAAAAACCTTCAAGTACAAATTTCCGTAAGATTTATAATGTTTTTAGTATTTTTCCCAGCAAATCGGACTCGCCATTTTGAATTTCGCTAATCTGACTTCAGATTCGTGATCAGTGACCCAAAAAACCTACGAGTACCAAGTTTCATCTAAATCAAAATGTTTTTAGTTTTTTTGCACCGTATCGAATACGCCAAATGAAAATTTTGCAAAACTGACTCCAGATTCGTGATCAGCGATCAAAAAAACCATATGGTACCAAATTTCATTGAAATCCGTTGATTCGTTCTCAAGATATCGTCATTTTTGTTGTGTTTTTTAAAATTTTGTTATTTGAATAGTTCAAAAAGTACTAATCCGATCAAAGCAAAAATCTAATCAGTTCTAAGTTAAGAAAAGCCCCGTCGATTGAGCCCAAGTTGATCAAAATCCGACCACGCGTTCTCGAGATATCGCGCGGACAAAAATGTGGTCATGCACATACACACACACACCCAGACGTCAAACTGAAAATAGTCGGAGGTGATTCTTTGGACCTCAAAACGTGAAGATTTAGTGAAAACTCAACTTTCCATTTTCGGGTTGATCACAATAACTTCCTTTTTTCTCTGAAAACAGAGAAACGAGAAGTTAAAAAACTATACCGAGTTTTCAATCACTATATGTCAATATTGATATGGTTCTAACAACATGTTTTTCGGAACACAAAACAGCCTTCAAAAATAAATATCCAGCTCTCTGTGACCGATACTTCTTGTAGCTACTCGAACGAGTTATTATTTTACCTTTTTTACTACAGTTGGAGAAGTGATAGATAGAACGAAATTACCCAGTACCGAATTACCGCGGTCCCTTGATGATTCATAAACGGAGATTACTTTCGGGAAAGCGGGGCAAAGTAGTGAAACAAAATATTCTGCACCCTTCGGATTTCCCAGTCCCACGACAGCTTAAGGGCAATATTTGGGGATCAGATTATCCCGAGGAAAACAGGCGTGATGCGGGAAAATATTTTCGGGGGCACAGTGCGAAATGATGAATATTATGAGAAAACAGGTCACGTAGGTACAGTGATTTCCGAATACTCGAATCGTGGTCACTGGCGGCATCCGCTCATCGCGAACTGCGGAGGTGGCCGCATTCTGCGTGGCGCCGTGTGGCCGGTCACACCGACGACCGACGACCGGACCGACTCCGGTAAACACGCGGGGAAGAGTCAATAAGTCGTAAAACGTTCCACCGAGTATAAGGTGCCTACGTATGACGTACGTCAAGTACAGTCTCGCTCCTATACACGGTGGGAAAACATTTTTATCACCCTGGGTGACACAGTCTCGGAAAATATCACATCCATGTTTTCCAGAACCTCTTTGAATACGAAAAACAAGAATCAATGACTGCAACATGAGGCCTTGACTTTCAGGCCTCTATATTCGCTGAACGATCCATCCTACGCTGATGAAGGTTAAATACTTTTTTGTAGAGAATTTGATAAGCTTCAAAAGTGGTTTCCATCCTTTTTCTCCTCAGAGCCACCGGAAGCGAGATATTCTCGAATACGAAAGGCCAGAATCAATGACTGCAATATCAGTACCCGAACTTCAGGCCTCTATATTCGCCGAACGGTCTATCCTACGCTGAAAAAGGTTCGATACTTTTTTGTAGAGAATTTGATAAGCTTCAAAAGTAGTTTCGATAATTTTTCTCCTCAGACCCACCGGAAGCGAGATATTCTCGAATACGAAAAGCCAGAATCAATGACTGCAATATCAGGCCCCGAACTTCAGGCCTCTATATTCGCCGAACGGTCTATCCTACGCTAAAAAAGGTTCAATACTTTTTTGTAGAGAATTTAAGAAGCTTCAAAAGCGGTCCTCATAATTTTTCTCCTCAGAGTCGCTGGAAGCGAGATATTCGCAGAAACAAATCGATGCTATGAGATAACACCGTTGCGATGTCATTGGAAGGTGTCACCCTGTACATGTACAGAACCATTGCGTAGGCGGTAGGCCGGGACTTTGTGCCCGTGCAAAGTCAAAGTCGTGAAGATTCTGATTAGGCACAAAAATAATTGAAGAAAAATTCTACACTATCTTCAAGGAGAAAGAATTGTCTCTCATTTCCGAGGATTCCGTTCAAGTTTCACAGACGAGGATGAAAATCGACGAAGTCGCGGTCTGGACCCAGAATCCATGTTCACGCCCTGCGGCTCGCTCGGCTTGGACAGCCGTGTAAGGAATGTCTCCTGCAAACACGAGCATTTAGTCAAACAGGAGGGAGTTCTGGTCGACCTGCAGACGATGCCGGGTCCATCCGGGAAGAATACAGGCGCGATGCCCGGTTAAAAGTATTTACCCACGGTGCAGAGACTCGGAGTCGTCGGTGAAGAAATCCGGACGGATTGAATCCTGTTCTCTGTTCGATTCTGTAACCGGTAACAGCTCAGGCGTCGATTGTGTCTGAATTGAGATATTCGTTCTTTAGATACTCGGTCAAGGTCGCTACCCAGGGACACTCGACCTCTGACCTTAGGAGATTAATTAGGAGCGAGAAACGAATTACGTATTCGCAACGCGGAGCCTTCGGCAAACCGATTCACGTGTCTTGATACGTCTGCAAATAAACCGGCGACGATTACGTATCGCCTCGTTTTTTATTTTGTTTCTGTGAAAAAAGCTAACATTTCTCGGACGCGATGAGTATCGTGCAGAATCCACATCTCCGTAGGTGCGAATTAACGCAAAATACCGGTGGCGCGAAATCGCGACTTTTGCTAGGTCGCTCGGTGTACTTAGAAATTTCACACTCGAATCCGCGTCCTTTCGTAACGTGTAGGAAGTCAAAACCACAGACGGTTAGTCTGCGGGAATTTACTTGCGGAATCGTTGAATGAAACGCGATTTTCGAAACCGCGCGGCCTCGTTCGCCGCGGGAAAGAGGGCGTCCGGTCCGGTTGATCCTTGACGGGGTTCTCAGAGAGTATCGTTAGCATGGCATCGCCAACGAGTTCCCACAACGCGTACAGCCCTCCACTGTCCGGCTATTTTTTTTAAATGATATTCTCTGAATGACGCACACTGAAATTTTTTTTTCTCCTTCGGGACATCAAAGTGAGCCTTTTTACTCAATAGAACCACGCATATACTATACATGCAGGGTTATGCCACCAAATCCTGTACGAAAATCCGGCCTCCGAATTTTTGTATTTTTTGTTAATTTTTTAGACATTTCTCGGGTATGGAAGATTTCCGATTTTCATTTTGCTTCGAAATTTTCCCATCTATGTAAACAGTTAAAAAAAATGAATCGAATATATTTAAAAATACGGTTCTCTGAATCTTTCGAAAATTATGATGATTTCCATATAACTTGTAATTTTCAGCGCCAGATTCGAAAAATATTAAGACTCAAAGTGTCAATTTTTCCATGTTCCCCATCGTTTTTGCAAAATCGAAATTGTTTTTCTGAAAGATCAGAAAATTTCTGATGAAAAGCATGCCCGAAAATTTTTATTTTTTTCACCTCCAAGTCACAGTTACGTTTGATATAAAAATTTGAGTGTTTTTTGTCATTATTTTTGCATTTCGATGTAAACATATTCAAATAATGACAAACAAAACCCTCAAATTTTATTCAAACCGTAACTGTGACTTGGAGGTAAACGAGCTAAAAATTTTCGGGGATGTTTTTCACTGGAAATTTTCTGGATTTTCAGAAAAAATATTCCGATTCCCAAAAAACGATGGAGAACGTGGTAAAATTAACATTTTCGGTCTTATTTTTCGATTTTTGCGCTGAAGATGACAAGTTACGTCAAAATGATTAATATTTTCGAAAAAATTAAGAAGACCTCCGATAAAAACCGTGTTTTTAGTTCTTTTTCAAGAAATTTATCTGACTGTTTAATTAGATTGTAAAATTTCGAAGCAACTGAAGTCGGAGATCTTCTATTATACTCGAGAAATCTCTTTCTTAACAATTGAGTAATAACCTGAAGAATTCATCAAAAAGAAAAAGTATAAAAAATTTAGAGGCAGGATTTGCGTAGAGAATTTTGCGGAATGGCCCATATATCGAAAGTAATCAATTGTTTTGACGCAGCGGATGATCGTCAGAAAAAGAACCTCGACTCAGTCAGTTCATCGCGATAAGAGAGTCGGAATTCCAGAGGTTTACTGATATCGATCGACGTCGATTATTGTTTAATCGCGTTGTTCCTCATGGCGCCAGAAAAACCTTGCCCGTTTAGACGATAAAGGTTTTTCATTTATTTTTACCCCCATTGGTACGGTAGTGGCGCCGCGACGCTCCCAACCACATATAAGTCACTTGTAAATACATTTTTGCGGAACTTTCATTCGCGATTCTCCACCGACATATTGGAAGTGCCGCTTTGCGTCTAACGTCGTCGCCGTTTATCCTCTGATTGATAACGATACATTTTTTCAACAAACGTTGGTATGCAAGATAGAGACGACATAGCGGCGCTGATTAGACGATCGGCTCGATTTAATCACCCCGCGACCGTCGGGCAATTCGGAAAATTTGACTCAGAGTGAATTCAGAGTCTTCAAATTTCGCCTCAAATTAGGAGGCATCGAATCCGCAATAAAAACGTTCGATGATTGGAGGTTTTTTTTCCATTCGGAACGAGATAAGCCGTCGCTGATTTTGAATAATCAATCGAACCGCGTGTGCTTACGCAACGTAGAGGAGGAATACGTGTCTGTCGTGAACGCGAAGAGCGTTATCACTGATACCGGTAAGAACGATTCAATTGGGGGATTATCGTGGGTTTATTGGCGCAAGTTGGGTGCCTGCTACCATCGTCAATTTACGTCCAAACTTTCTTTTATACCTAAAGGTATAAATGCAAAACGATATTGCAGGCGCTAACTTCAGTTCAGTTGCTCACATCCTCCGGATACGTTCGTCCTCGAATTTACGACCCGGTTCGCGATATTATAGCCTCGCGATATCCGAGATTATCGCAGTCGATTATCTTAATGCGAATAGCTTCGGGTGACTGTATTATATCCTCATGCGATGAATCGTAAAATTTTTCTCTGTTATTCGGAAGAGTTTTGCATCGTTTTAACAAACTTTTGCGAAACTGCAGTCCTCGATATATTTTCCACTGGAAGAGTCTTTTGGATTTTATGGAAAAACTCGTGCTTCGATTCAGTTGAGAGGGAGAATGCACCCAGAAATTAAACAAGATGGTAAATTTTAGAAACTTTTTTCAGAAAAACTATCAAATAATGATCAGATCGGATTTTTTTCTAGTCCAATCTGTACACTTTTGATCTTTTTAATTGAGAAAAAGATGCAACTTCACGGAGTACAAGAGTGCCGCAAAAAAAAAAGTATGCCTAAACTGTAGCCAGTGAAACATAAGAATCTAGAAAAAATCCTGCGACAGATACTAGATAATTATGTACACAATAACCACAAAAAATCTCGAGTCTATCGGAACTGAAATAACTGAACAAATGAGGAATGAATGAAATAATCAGAAGAAAATTAACGAGAATTAAGAAAACACATTCAAAATATAAAAAATGATGTGGAAATGAAAAAAATTAATTGAATTGCAAAAACTGATTTGCAAAAAAAAAAAAAAAATGAAATAAAAGAAATTATTTCACTAAAAAAAAATAATGTTTCAGTCAAATTTTGATTTATTTTTCCCTGGGTCATCGATACGAGGTTAACCAGAAAAAAACCTGATTCGATCGTTCCAACAGTTTCCAGGTGTAAATATTCGGCGTTTACGCGATAAAACTGTTACACAGTTGTTAACAACTGTCGAGATTATGTATGAATTCCTAATACGAATATCCGTGTGGGTACATTAACGATTCGGATCGCGTTTATGGCTGCTGCAGTTCATGTAGCTGCATCCTATGATCAAATTCCAATGCGAGTGAAGACGGAGCGAGGAGGCTCGAAGAGCGGCATAAATCATCCGGTACAAAGTGACTAATGAATCGATTTGAATAGCCAACAATCGAGCTTCAGTCTTTCGCATTTGTTGCTGGAAAACCGAGGAATCGTTTCTGGCCGATTAAATATACGATGTGAAGATTCCAAGGCGGTTGGATATGATTGGGTGAAATTATGTTAAATTATTGGGAAATTATATTAATTTGACAAGTTGCAGCCCCGCCATTAACGTCATAACACACAAAGTATGTACCGTTGCAGTTTCACATCTCATTACTGGCCATCGACGAACTCGACGGGATTCGACCTCCTTTGTCAATCTCGTTAAAACCCGGCGTTTATATCAAACCGACAATTAGCGCCGCCTCGTGTCGTTCCTCCACTTCCGCGTATGAAAAGAGAATCATGACAAAATAGTTTGCGGTTTTTTTCACGTATACAATAATTAATGCGCAGACTGTGAGAGACCCGGCGATTAATCAAACTCACGGTTTTAATTATCCGGGTGATTCAGCCGGGCCACGCGAAGCTTATCTCCTAAGCCCATGCGACCTGGACTAGATTTTTAATTCGCAATAAAGAGACGTTTCAAATCCCGAGGAGTAGAGAACCAGCGATAATTAGCTGAAGTGTCAATCTCTGTTCGTCATAGTAGTGTCAGATAATTTCGCTCAAGATTAGATAACGAGAGTGTATCACGAAACTAAAAAAAAACGAACGGGTTCAGGCTGAGTATGAGCTCAAAGTTATTTACTTTGTTTCCGGATATTTTGAATTTTGCAAATCTGACCTCAGAACAAAAAAAAAACCTTTGAGCACCTTTTCTAGTGTTTTTTCCATCAAGTTGTATCCACCATTTTGAATTTATAGTCAGATTCGTGATTAGTGACCCAAAAAACGTTTGAGTACCAATTTTCATCGAAATCGAAAGGTGTTTGGTTTCTTTTTTAGAGCGTATCGAATGCGTCAAAATAAAATTTTGCGAAACCGACTTCAGATTCGTGATCAACGACCCAAAAAACCACGTGGTACCAGATTTCATTAAAATCCGTTGATCCATTCTCTAGATGTCGTCATTTTTATTGTACTTTTTTTTTAAATTCGAAAAGTACTGAACCGATCGAAGCCAAAATCTAATCAGTTCTGAAAAACCTTTTCTTTTCGGGGTGATTACAATAACTTCAATTTTTCTCTGACAACAGGGAAACGGGAAGTTAAAAAAAAAAAGGTTCTTCTCTATACGGGTCAGGAAAACGATCGCGTAAACTATTCGCACAGTATGTGCGCAGAAATGGGCGCTAACGCATGGGGCTAATATTTGCAAGCTGTTATAATAGGCGTTAGAACGGCGCCTCGATAAGTAGCGAACGCGACTGTCCACGTTCTCCTTTTCTGTGTTCCTTTATGCTCCTCGTTGAGAAAACAGCGGAGACTTCCACTGGTATTGAAAACAGGAAATATCGCGGTACAGGTGCGAGAAATTCTCCCGATGCAATCTGCGTCTTAGTGCATGTCAATCTTATCGACAGTTTGACAACGTCGATAGTCTTTTTAAGATTAGGATTATCTATCCCGGAATAAAAAATTATAGAACCGGTGACGCCACCCGATTCGGTTATATTTAGGCTGTGCTTCGTAAACGCAGTCTGTAGATAAGACGCGGAATGCCTTAAATTTCTGCGTAAAGATCACAAGCTTGCGTTAGGATTAACGGACTTTACAACTTCGCGAAATTCAAGCCCTCAGTCTGGTACCTGAGAACCACTGGATGCGACCACACATGCCGTGTTATTGTTGCGAGATGCTAAAGTGCGGGGGATCCTCAAGATCTCACCAAAAAGTCACCGCATTGACGCGACTCTGTTGTTGCAGCGGTGCAAATGTTATTGCAGGATCATTTTTTCTTCAAACCGACAGAAGCATACTGCGGTTGGTCGAGACTACCTACACCGCTAGGTACATACTTCATATTCAATTCCGAAAGGTAAAAATTAGCTTCTGCGACTCTTCGTGGTAGGTATACTTGCCAGTATCATCCGATAATTGATTCCTTGCAGAACAATTCGTTGCCTTAGAGTTGCTTCGCCCCCTTTTCCCTCCTTGATAATTATTTTTCAGAAACCGAGGTGTTTACCTCGATATACCTTAATCACGGAAAGTGAACAAAACAAGCGGGTTTGGGCTGACTATGAGCCAGCCTTCGAAATTCCCGTTATTTATTTTGTTCTCACCTATTTTGAAATTTGTAAATCTGACCTCAGATTCTTGATCAGCGGTTCAAAAAACCTTCGAGTACAAATTTCCGTAAGATTTCGAATGTTTTTAGTATTTTTCCCAGCAAATCGGACTCGCCATTTTGAATTTCGCTAATCTGACTTCAGATTCGGGATCAGTGACCCAAAAAACCTACGAGTACCAAGTTTCATCCAAATCCAAATGTTTTTAGTTTTTTTGCAGCATATCGAATACGCCAAATGAAAATTTTGCAAAACTGACTTCAGATTCGTGATCAGCGATCAAAAAAACCATATGGTACCAAATTTCATTGAAATCCGTTGATTCGTTCTCAAGATATCGTCATTTTTGTTGCGTTTTTTAGAATTTTGTTATTTGAATAGTTCAAAAAGTACTAATCCGATCGAAACCAAAATCTAATCAGTTCTAAGTTAAGAAAAGCCCCGTCGATTGAGCCCAAGTTGATCGAAATCCGACCACGCGTTCTCGAGATATCGCGCGGACAAAAATGTGGTCACGCACATACACACACACGCACACCCAGACGTCAAACTGAAAATAGTCGGAGGTGATTCTTTGGACCTCGAAACGTGAAGATTTAGTGAAAACTCAACTTTTCATTTTCGCGGTGATCACAATAACTTCCTTTTTTCTCTGACAACAGAGAAACGGGAAGTTAAAAATTGTGAACTGCGCATGCGCTGACCTAACCTCAAAATCCCGGCACGCTTTGATCCCGCTAAACTGTCATGCAAAGTCCTACTTTCGGTGCACGTGTTACAAAAGAATCGTTTAACACGAGGTCATCAATCGAGTAGAATAATTACGGAACGGAGTTGGATCGTGTCGGAGTTTATTGTCCGGGTCTGTTCACGGATCAATCGAGGATAGGGGAGTAGGTAATCGAGCGAGCTACTCTCCAGATTGATTAGTATTTAGGAGGACATAAAGAGCGCGGTTTAGTGCTCGGATCAATGGGTGAGATAGCGTAGTTCCAGCGGTTTTTCGTCTCGGGTTAAAAAGGACCTCCACCCGGTGCCGCGTGGAGTATGGGCTTCGGGCTATCGACCCAACTCTTCGATTTTAGGACCCGCATGGAGGCGGATGCGCCGAAGACCCCTTCAGCTTCTATGAACCTCCACTTCGCCTCGGAATTGAGGTGTCGACGTGAAAACTAATACCCTCAACAGTCTCCTAGAATGATTAAAATATCGAAAAATCTCGACAACCCCGCGCACTAACCGCGATTTATCGCTCGTAGATTCACACTCTTCTCCATTATATCGTACGAGACGCGGACAAAAGAACCGACCGAGCACCAATTATACGATCTTGACGATCGAGCCTCGCGCGGCGCGCGCATCCCTCCACGCTTTCTTCCGCGCACGGAGTGGGAGGTCGATCCGTGTCAAATAGCCGAGGTAGCTGCAGTTCTGCTGCAACACGAATAGCAGAACTTTTACAACTGGTGTCTCCTTTGTTTGCTAAACCGAAAAACCAACTTCCCAGACTGAATGATCGGGGAGTCGTCACCACGGCATAATACCTTCCCAGGTGAGCGGCCATGGGATTCGTTTGGTCCTTGCCCACGGGGACAGCTGCGTCTCAGTCCCTGGGTCTGGTGGTTTGGTATGCCTAATTAAATAGCGCTCCGTATTTAACGGTACCGGGTACCTAACGTCTGTCTCATGGTCACGGAGGAGGGTAGAGACGCGACGATAGGATAATGGGACGGGGGTCAGGTACATTTTATTACGTCATAACGCGGTCCAGGAGGTGGCGAGGGGCTACGTTGCGCGCCTGTGTGGTCCGCCCTCCTCGGCTAAATTATTACACGGAAGATATTCGAAAAAGGGCTGAAATCCTCTATTTCAAATTCGTCGGGGCGGTCAAGATCCCCCCATCCGCCCCCCTTTGATCTTCGACACTTTCTAATATCCTCGTTTTACGATACGATATTCACTCTTTCCAGCCGCGAATCCGCGGATCAACGACAGAAGCGAAAGTCGACGACCGCAGGCTGATTAAATGCGGTTTCCGTCGCGACGGTACCGCGCGGAATAACGCCGCGCTCACCTACACCAGACCTCGTGTGTGTAATTGCGAGCTTGCGGCGAACCGCCAGCGGTCATAATCGACTCGGACTTAAAGGGCCGCGAGGACTTGAGGAATTCAGCAGATCCTGCGCCCATTCGTCCCGAAATTTCCGATTCCAGGGCCGTTTTGGGCCCTGCTCCGCAGAGCGAAGGGGTCGCGGCAGCCATCGTTGAAGCAATCTCGACTGAGTCGCGGGAGAGGAAAAAATAAATAAAAAGGAGAACGCATTCCTGCAGAACGTACGTTATCGGGTCCCTGTACCGCAGTGGAAGGTTATTTGCCACGCCGAGAGCAATTAGCTCGCTGCTGCCTCTCCCCCCTCGCTCAACTTCTCATTCTCGAACGTTTTTCTCACCTCTGAGGCCCCGAAGAACCGAAGAGGCGAATGTACCCGATCGAGGACCGATCCGAATTCCTGTTCCGGAAATCGGCAACCATCCGGGTCCTCGAATTTTTGCTCGAGGAGGCTTTCAGACGCATAATACGACTCCGGTCGGTCTTTGACGGTGAGCAAAGTGTAAACTGGCCTTAGAACTGGCAAACAAAGGATGCCAGGCGTCGTTCTATGATTTACGCTCGGGTACGTCGGGGTCCGCGGGGGCGCGGGCGTCACCGTCGGCGTTCCGGACTGCAGGTAGTAGGCAGTGCGCACTCTCTGACTGCTTTGCGAACCGAACCTCTATAGGCTTTACGCCGGAGCGGTCAGAGACCGGGGCTTCGGGTGCCTGGGTGCAGTTGTCACCTTCGGTAATTAACCTCGGGGCCTAATTCCCGCGATCTGATCCCGGTCTTCCCGGCTCCCTGGCTCCGTTTTTACTCAGACACGCGAGAATTGCCTTTTGTCAACAGCAGTAATTTTTATCTGCGAAAAAAGACAGCGGGAGTCCGTGGGACGACGATGGTCCAGATCCTGGGAGATATCGGCACACTGGCGATCAGGAGAACCGATATCCACGAAGAGGGGCTTTTCGCATCTTGGAAACGGAAGTAGAAACGTGTTTAGGGAGCTAATTAAGTACGAGAAGAAGATACGTTTTCAAGAAACTCTGAACTTCTTTTCCCAGACAGCAGAGAACTCAAAGTTTTCTAAAAGTCGTCGTATTTTGACGTTTGAATATTGTCTCAACTCTAAAAGACGACTATAAGACAACGAAAGACGTCTTTGAGAGTTAAGACAGGATTTAGACGTCAAAAAGTGGGACATTCAGACGACTTTAAGACAATTGTTTGTTTCGTACTTAGTTTTTTGCTCATGGGTTTGTGAATTCTAAGGATTACGGGGTGTCTGGACCCTGCAGAATTCTCTCACGCGATGTTTCAGCCAGTGGCTCGATCCCGGGGGTTGGATTTATTTGGGGGCTCTTGAGATTCGAGATTTTGCGACAAGCTTTTTAAATGAGAAAGAATTTCGAGGAGACTATCTAGGGGACCTAATTGTAAGTCCAATTAAAAGAGAACAAGAATAACAGAAACTGTTCATATCTAGGAAAACAAAAAGGAGAAGAAAATAGAATTTCTAATTACAAAAGACATTAAATCAAAGAACAATTTGACGATGAGCGAGCTGAATCTCATTTTATGAGAAGAATGGCAAAAAATAATCGATTAATTGAAGCATTCATTATTTTTCTCGGATCAATCGATTTAACCATTGAACAAGAACGTTTTTTACTTTTTCTCATACTTCTGATCCAAATTTCACTATGAATATGAATTTTTTTTTTTTTTTTGCAATTCTTTACAGATCTCTAGTAAATTCTCAGTGACGGGCTAGAAAAAAAAAATCGATATGTATTGAAATTATGATTTTTTTTCGATATTTGTATAAGATTTACACTTGAAATTTTGTTCATACTCATAGCGATTGATCGATTATTTTTGGCCGATATTAAAAAGCGTTATATTCGATTTAATTATTCTTGGTGGATCAACATCCTTAGTATATATGATACATATTGAATAGTAGCGTTGGCACTGTAGTGGCGCGCAAGGCACTGCCACCGAGAGTAATCTGATACCGATTGATAGTCCGTTACGCATAATATACGAGCCTGTTTTGAATTCAGTTGTAATTTTCTCATATTTTTCCTCGTTTCGACGCTTTCCTCAATCAACAACGATATAATTATCGTCTATTATCAATTTGATATTCTGTAATTCCATCCGTAAAAGTATGATAAATAATTAAGGATATTCAGATACCCGAGAAAGTGAACGTTTCTCGTTACGCAACGCACCGCATGTGTAATTATATTGTCAATCGTCTCGATGTCTTTAATGAAATCTTCATTAAATTAACGATAGATACTTTTTTTAATTCATATTTCAAATCCGGTACCAGAACGACTTCAACTACCTGCCTAAAATCCTCGATTTTCGAAAGCTTTCACTTCTCTCACCCTACAGCCTAGAGGCCTGCGGCCTCCGCTCTACGCGAGAAGCAAGAACTCATCGACTGTCTCGAAATATCAAATCACCCTGACCAGAGATAGGCGATACTTTTCGATTATTGTCGAAAATTCGATGTCAACCGCATCGCTTCGATAACAGCGAATGACAAATGAAGGTGGGAATATTGTAAATAATGTTTATATTTGACAAAAAAAAAAAAAATAAATAAAAAACAGGGTTATAAAAATGAACAGAATTTTTGTCGCAATAATTCCTCATTTATATTCATGCACCGATTTATCGATGTTTCGATGTTTTTTACAAAGTTATCGATTTTTATTTCAGTATCGATTTTTTTTAAAGCGGGAAGCTTTTTTTTACCATTTTATTGGTCGTGTCGTTAGATTATAAAATACATATCGCCAGAATAGACTGAAAAAATGTGTTCAATCGAAGATTTACAGAATCGTACTCGATTCTTACATCAGAAAACATCTATTGGTAAAGTCGATCGATTTTCTGGACCCAAAGGACTAAGTAGCCCGAGAAACGCGTGAGCGGTGCGTCTCTAGCAGCCGCATCGAGCGGAGTGCAGCCCGCTCGGCCTGTGCCGCGAAGAAGAACGCTCGCCTCCTCGCCTCGGCGTAGCTTGTGGCTCTCTCAGCTCTCTGGACTCGTAGCGTAAACCTTTGATGGGTATCAGGGGAGGGGGTAATACTCGCGCGCCTGGCCAGCCGCTGAGGTTTAGTGGTGGGTGCCGTGTGTGCCACAGCAAACTTACTGGTTGGCAGTTGGCTCACCGATCACTCGCCTAACCCTAGCCTCGCTAGAGCGCCTACCGAAAATCACTGATCCCCACCGGAGTCAGTACGCGCTCAACCGTGATCACAGCAGCACACCGACCACGAGACGACGATATATCATTCGTATCGATATCGATATCGATGCAATAAGAGAATAATAAATTTTACTCTCTCCTTCACCTCGTGGTCTAGTTGTCTTTTGTTTACGCATCGCCTATGCAGCGGTGTTTCATTCATCTCGGTGTGTTTAGTTCGTTGTTACAAAAGTGTTTTAATAATCATCAAATGTGACGCTAATCGAATCAGTTAATTGTTTTTTTATTGTATTTCTGATTTCGTCCGTTTGTTTCGTTTTAATTTGTGGATAATTGGATATTGTGAAAACTGTGGTTCATTCGTTCATATCGATCATATATTCAATTGTTTATTGAAATTTAGTTCAGGATGAGGGAACAGTGTGCCGTCGACGTGTTTACGATCGAGTATTATCAGAATTTCTTTGCGATAAGAGAAATCACGTGCAACGACTGAAAAGTTTTTTTTTTTTTTTAATTCTATTATTTTTCTAAATTCTTTATTTTCTCAGTCGCACCTTTGATTAATCAAATTGACAAAAATAAACAAAGATCTGAATGACCCTTACGTTCGTAAGCATCGTGCGATAACGGAGCCAGTGTTGTTATCTTAATAATTGATTAATCTTAATTCTTGAGGACGAGGACAAAAGTCTAATTAATTAGTCATTGTGTCAAGATAAAGAAAGAAAGAAAAAAAAGGAATATAAAACGGAGAGAATAAGTGTCCCTAAAGATACAAACTAGTGAAGAATTCAGCCAGTTTTGAACCTTCGCGCGTTTTAAATTTCGATAGAAGTGTCGCCCCGATCGCGTTCACCGAACTACGACGTGTCGACCCTCGTGGTAATAAAACTGTTTACGCACACGCATAATCGTCCGGGGGTTGTGAGTAGTGTAGAGAAAAGAATATTTCGATACGTTCTTTATAACGTTGAAGGGAGAACGCGGAGAAGGGAAGCGTACGTCTTCGATGTGCCGTTTTTGAAAGCAGCTTTGGAGGCCAGCCCGACGCAATGCGTCGACGCTGCTGACGCAACGCGCCTGGATGCGTCTCACTCTAAGCACGTGAGTTTGATACGCTTTAAAAAAGAACCACAGAGTAGGGTAGGGGAAATGAAAATCAGTATCGAAGGATTCTTTGTTTATCATTTTCGTACTTTTTACACCTTGAGAAATTTGGATTCGTCGCGTAACTGTAAATCCAGGGGTTCTCAGTTTCCTCTATCCTCAACCCCTCGAATCGTTCGAGACGAGACGATTTTAGTTTTCGCCACACCTAGAGACCATTTATCGAAACGAGTTCGGGTTTAGAGAATGAAACGGATGAAAAAAACAGCCGTAATACCACCACCCTGTCTTTTAATCCGGGGGACGGGATTCTGTTCGCTGCTTTATTCGTAATTTCATGCCTATGCAGGGACTCGGGAGACCCGCTTCTTATTCACCCCTTGACTGGTACTGGTACCATACATCAAGATTTCAGATCCGATCCCCCCCTCCTTACTGCCTATGCCTTTCTATACGCGACACCCTAACTCGACCGAAACGTACCTTTTATTTTTCGTCTATACGCGGTTCTCGGTTCTGTTATGCGATCCACCCATGCGGACGAATATTCAACAATATTTGATACTTTTTTACTCTCATTATCGGAGAGTGCAAGCCTCTGATAAAGCGAAAAAATAATGATAGAAATAATAAATAATCTTCTTATCCGAATCGAATTTCTAAATCTAAAAAAAAAATATAGATTCTTAGCGGAATTGGTAAATTGAAGAAATGGTATGATTACTAATTTCCATGTAGAATTCCGCTAATAATGTTCTTTTTTTCTAGAGGGGGATTCAGTTCCAATAAATTAGCTTATTTTTCTGGATATTCAGTTATTTTTGTTCTTTTGTTTATGTGAGTTGGAATATTTTGTCATATTAACCGAAGCCGAAGCATCTCTCGATATGTCAGCATCTCGTGGTCTCGTCGCCCCACGATCTTGTCTCACGTTGACCAGCTGAGTTACAGTTATTGAATTCTGGCCGCAGATGTTCGCCCCTGTAACACAGTTATAATTCGATTATTAGCCTTCGGTGGTTGGAGAAGCTGTTTATTAGAATGAATATACAAATATCGTCAAAAAAAACGAAGAGAATTGAGAAGATATTTGAGAATCAAATAGAAAATCAAATCTAGAATAAAAGATTTCGACTCTGTTTTTATATCCGTGAAAATAGTATATTAATTTATATTCAGTAAAAAATTGAAGTTACAAATTGGTCGAATATGTGTATTAGTCACGGTTTGAGATCATTATACAAAGTATACGAAAAATGTTGCAAAAAGTACTAACTTACTGTTGAATTTTTTATTTGGTCCGTCTATTATTATATAAATAACTTTGAATCGGATTCTTGAATCGTTATCATTGCTACCAAATTTCTATCACAAATATCACGATATTTATCATAATCGGTCTTGAAAATTAAAAATTCGTCATATTTGTTGTATTTGACCTGAAACAAGGCCTAAATTTGACATTAAATGTATGTCAACGTCATTCATTCGACTATTATTCGATACTGAATCAAATAAAAATTGACTATTCATTCGTTATTGAATAATATGCAACGAGAAAGGACAGCAACAATTTTTTTCTATCTCCTAATCCCAGATTGACTGCTGAATTCGTGAGTCGTACGTTACACGTACATGAGTATTTTGTCCAACCGAGTGGACATTGGTATAAAGTCGTGCGTGCGTGCGTGCGTGCACAGCAAATTCCGTGATAGCAGTCTGCGAGTTGCGAGTAGAACGAACGAACGAACGAACGAGAACGGTAGCCGCGCTGCTACCCCGAGACCCGAAGCGACGTAGGTACTTTACGTACTACACACTAGCTCGCAGTTGCTCACGTACGTGTACATTGTTCGCAACTCGCGTACACGACAACCTCGACCTGCCTTCTTTCTCATCACCCTACCGTTTCTGTTTGATGTACCGATAAATCTACTCCTTTACAAAGAGTCTGAGCTTCCCTAACTGCTCCGGCTAGCAGCCAAAAGTTGTAAATTCAATGAAAATTGGACTATTTCACATATTTTATTGGGACACAAGGATTGATTTTTATGGAATTTTGACAAGAAAAACGAGGTTTTCTTTTTCTTAATCTTCTCGCTGGTTCCTTGAGACTTGCGCTAGCTGTGGGATCGTGAGGTGGTCGGTGTATCGGCGGGGTGCGTGAATGTGCGAATACGTGCGGCGTATGAGGGCTTTACTCCGCCCACGTTTATTCTCTCTTTCCCTTTCTCCCTCTCTCTCTGACTCTGACCGTATTCCCTGTACGTACCTTACATACGAACAGATTGGTTCGACTTACTCTCTCTCGCCTGTTCTCCTCCTCTTATTCCCCTTCCGCCCGATGTATTTTCCCATGCAGTAATTTTACGACCCGATCACGACTAGCTGCACACTCGGTCAATAATCGCTTCGATCATACACCTGCCGCATTGTGTTAACTTGATGTTGCAATTTTCGAGGTCCTGTCTTATAAAAAAATTGACAATGATAGAGAAGATGCAGAAAACAGGGTGACCACAGCTGTACCTGGAAAAACTGGAATTGTCATGGAAAGATTATGATTCAGTATTCAAAAGTCTACTTTTTGTTTCAATTCGAATAAAATTCATGGATAATCACTTTGGAATAATTAAAAATTCGAAACTGCTGAATATCATTTTTTTTTTCAGGCATAAAAATGACTTGCACACATTTTTACGAACAGATATCTTTTTTAGTCCGATGTGCCAAGAATAGAATCTATAGGTGATCCGATTTCAGATTTTTGAGGTTTAAACTGTTGAAAAAAAAATGCCTTCATCAATCAATGAACACAAAAGTTTGATGTATTATTTTCTAAAAAAAAAAAAAAGACATCTGACCACCAGTAAAGTTAATTTCTTGCACTCTTCCTAAAATTGAATGGAAAAACATTTAAAGTTATGAAAAAACTGCGTTTTAGGTCCTGGAGAACCTGAAAATGTCATGGACCGTTTTTTTTTGTTTTTTTTTTTGCCAGAAATTTGTGGCCACCCTGGATAATCCATGACGTAGGTATCATTTTAATTCTCTCCTTTCCCTCGACTTACGTCAAGCCGTGGTCATCGTTCTAGCGAGGAAGGAGCAAACATTGTAAATCCTTTACTGCAAGGAACATGTGCTAATATGAATAATAAGCGAACACAAGAAATATTTTAGCGCTACCGCGCGGTCTTCCCCTCTCTTGTCCAGAGTCCCTCGGCTTCAGGCTAGTCTAGTGTACTTCGCAATTTTTATTATCGCATTTATATACATATACATATATATACAGACACAAAACTTTATTACACCATCATAATGTGAACGGGGGAAAAAAAAGAAACTCGTCACATTCGCAATTCTCTCACCCCGGATAAGGGAATTTGAAAAAAAATCACCTGTTATCCTTGGATTAATTATATTTACTCTTCGCACGCTAAATAAGGTCTTGTTTGATCTGGGTTTATTTTTTGAGAAATTAAATTTTTTAGTCCCGAGAATAATATGTGACCGAGGGACTCTCCGAACTCCCCCAGGCTCCGATCCGCACGGCGTTGGATTACCTTCATGCGTGTTTGCCGTGCGGTTACACCTCGGAGTCCTACGACTCGAACCGTGGTTATTATCGGTTTAGGTCGCTGTTAAGACCCTCGGTGGATAATTATCGGGAAACCGCGGTAAAATTGGTAGCAAAAAATGAAAAAAAAAGAGAAATCTACTTTCTACAATCTGGTATGTATAGATTCTAAAAATTCCCTGCGGGTTGATTTGTCGATAATTACGATATAATAAACCAGACGTTGTTATAACTTGAGGTACTATATATTATAAATAGGATAGAGAAGATATTGAATTCGTTTTATCGAACCGCGATTAGCGCTGTCAACAAATATGATCGTCATATAGCGAGAGCGAAGATAATGATAATCGAGGAGGTAATTATTTGACGGTGGATATTTCTCAACGGTATGGGTTATGTGTATGCATGCGTAATGGCTCACCTGCAGCCAGGATCATACTCCGCAGTCTACGTCTACTATATTATCTGCTACTACTCTATAACCAAGAGAGAATTAAAAGGTCCGATACGCGTGTCCTACGGTATAATCTGTTATACCTTATACTCGTCGTACACCTGGATACGATGAGGTGATAACTTACCCGCAGTCGTCGAAGTCGGCGTTTCACCGACGACTCTGGTATTCAAATTACGTATCGATTAGCGCTGTCGATGCTTCATAATTAACCCGAAAATTGTTGTGAAAAATACGTGTTTTTTTTCTGTCCTCCTTGACGGGATGGAAGTCACAGTTTTTTTTTTACCGGGGAAATAAACTTGCCAACAGGGAGAAAAAAGTCTCTGTGATATAAACCAAGAAAGTGCTGCCCCTAGCGGAGAACGCAGGGTTCTCATGGTTCTAACCTCACTTTCACTCGTTTTCACTCCTCGAATTGCAATTCGTTGTGCAAAATCGGCGCTTGACAAAAAAAAAGACTGATAAAACTTTGGGAACACCTTTGATTTTTTTTTCTTTTTTTTTTGTTCTGAGAAGAGTTATTCAGAGTCATCATCTTCTCGTGGTAATACTCTCTGGCGGGTACCTAGTCGGTACCTAATATGCATATAGCTAGAGGCCGAGGTCAGCCAAGGTACAGAATACAGGTGTTATATACATTCTGAGGTTACAGCGTTCGTTGCACGAATGAATGCCTGGTTCTAGGAAGCATTTGACACAAATTCCTTATTCTCAACACTACACAGTCGTCTACACCGTAGCGGTTCTCCGATTGATCATTTAACATTATAAGATACTTTATTTATTTATTATTTTTTTTTCACATTTCTTTTGAGAAAAACATTCATTCACGTTGTTCACGGAATTTTATACATTGTCCTCATTTGTTATTTCGCAAGATTATTCGCGATATTGTCACTTGCGGAATATCAGATTCTTCGAAATCGTCGCACGCGGGAAATTACGAGTCACAGATTATCAGCAATCGTGACGATACGTAACAAGATAAATTGATGAACCTTCAAGAGAGAATTTAGGTCGATTTTCAATAATATGGCCAATTCTGAGGAATAAATCCAATGGATATTTATTATACTTCTATTTCACCTTCACTCAGCTCCATTCACATCTGTTTGATGAACGAATGATTAGAATTCAATATATTGGCGCATCATTTCTGAGGAATCAGGAAAAAAATGAACACCTAAAAGTGCCGATTTTTTAAGCTGAGTTTATAATCTATCGAAATTAGTAACTAGTCTGAATTCCTTCTTGCTGATAGATAATCGAACCGAAGAAAATTAACCAATGTATCAGAAAATGTCGGATTGGGAAAGAATTTCTACGGGATGTAGGTGTAACCATGCAGCGATGAGATATGGAAGCCCTGCACGGCTCTGATTGCGAGGTATAATCGGCCTGACACGATTTGGATAATTTCGTTACCCCGGCTTTGTTCTCTTGATTGGATTTCGCGATTATATGATTGGTTCGGTTACGTTCCGCGATGACCCTGGCATCGCAATATATATTTTTTTTTTTCTTTAGATTATACGTGTAGCACAAAAGGTGTGAAAAATTATACCGTTGATAGAAATTATATACACTCTTCTCTCGTAGGAATTGGCTGCGTTTGCAAAATATATTTTGCACGCTTGTGCTTTGTATCCGGTGTGTGTTACGGTTCGTTCGTCAGTCGAATATTAGGTAACGATCTAATCTCACGAGAATTCTTGCAGTATCTATAATTTTCTTCTTCTTCTTTCTTTCTGTCTTCATTCTCTTTACCGCCGATTAATATCGCGGACTTTTGATAGTTTATAGCGTGGTTACGAATCCCTTGCCAAATATTAGACAATGAAGACTATAAATATACACAGACTTCGAGTAGCTTGTATTATTTCATCGCGCGATTGCCGAACGTCGTACGTCTGACGTAATCTTCGAGAAGAGGAGATAGTATCGTAGAGATTTGCAGCCAAAAATAACTCATGTCTGCTACTAATACTGTATGTAAATCATAATAATACGATATTTTTGAGAATTGGAAGATTTGGCAACTCCTATGTACGTCATCACACTTTTCTATTCTTATTCAACCGCAAATATGCGGATCTATTACAAGGGATTCTCGTCTATGATTTTGATGTCCTTGATGAGGAGACTCGTTGTGTAATTAGACAGTGATTAGATTCAAAGTGCTTTAATGCTTCTATTGTATGTTTTTTGGTTCGAGTGACACGTCTTTTGATAGATTTGTAATATGTGGGCAGCGATTCGATACAGATGAATAGATTGAACCGACATTATCATATGTCATAAATTAGTGTACCTAATACCAGCGTAATTAGCTAACGATTGGTTTGTACTGATTCTACAAATCTGACATTTTTGATAGACGCTTATAAAAAAAAAAAACCGACAAAAAGGAGCTTCTTTTTTGTTTGTCAGATTTATATCCGGGACATTGTTTATAACTCATTGATTGCGATCGGACGGAAATAGATAATCGATTGGTTGCAGAAATTTCGATTAATCAAAGTAGAAAATGATTTATGTTGTACAGGATCATTTTTTCTTCTCTTTTTTTGTGGGAGATGAAGGGACAGCGTTAATTTGATGAGAGAAAGAGTTACGTTACCCTTTTGCGAATACAGCGTCGATGTAAGACAAATGGATTACGGTCTGCGTCAAGGTGGCTGTATTTTCTTTGCTTATCAGTAAAACCGTATCATTTAATGATTACAAGCCATCTCACTCACCCACGCTACGCAACCTTTACAAACAGCTCGCATTCTCGATTCAATTCTGGGAGCACGCCGTCCGTCACACGATCATTTACACAATTTTTTATTATCATTATCATTATCAGAATATTCGTTGACGCGAAGCGTCATAAATAAAACTGTTTCGAAACTTTAATGATTCACTTGAAAAAAAAACAAGTAAAAAGGTTCACTTCGACTCAACTATACGCTAATTATCAATCGGGAACTCTTGTGTAATTGCTATCTTCTCGACATCGTGACGTGGTCTCTCGTCTTTTTTAGAATCGGGCGTGACGTGAAACCGATATACGAGATCGAAGGTATATACATATCGCCGGGATCGTATCTTGATTGGCAAAACCTACATACTTATCGTTCACCGTGGGTTCGATGCATGCTCTCAACGCTCGACGCTCGGTGGTCGAGATAATTGCTCGATACTCTCTTGCTGCCCCTCTTGATGGTATTTAATTAAAAAGTCAATCTAGCTCGCAGAATTTTTTTTCTTCTTTTTCTTTCCTTCTTCGAAAATTCCCGTGTAGAAATAATCGGGGAAAACTGTACACTTGCCCTAAATCCGGCCCCAAGATAGTTTTCTCAATTTAAAAAAAGTCAATTTTCACAAGAATTACAGAGATTGTTTGAAATTCTAAGAGCTATCGTCTCGGACGTCATGTTGTACATGTACCGTGTGTCGGTACTCCGTTAGCGCGTGCAAAGAGAGAGAATTAAGGATCGTTGGTGCAGGTCGGATAAATGGACGGACATTAGCGATCGTGTAAACACGACGGCATCTCTTAGCCGCCATTAATTCTATCCGTTCCTCCTCCTCTTATTATCCCCCATTTCTCACAGAGGCGAATAATCGTCACCCGTATCATATATTTAACCGAGGATAAATAACGTACCTACTTCAGATTCTCAGGATCAAAGAAACTATTTTTTATATTTTTTTTGCTCCGGTCGAAATTGCGAGTACGATAAAATATTTAGAACTCAAGCACTGAACCGACCTACCCCAATGTGTTTCTCGAGTGTCGAACGTGACTCGGTTATCCGACGTTACGTCACGCGACGGTCAAACGAAACGACGTATCTGACCACTGTGTGACATGATGACGTAGGTAGATGACACAAGACCGTAGCGGAGATGGATTATAATTGATATTCAATTTATCGTATGGTATTACACACCTGGTATTCATTCTTTGATAAGTCATTGCTGCTGGTTTGAGAAGAGAGGAGAGGATCGAGTTCGACGTCCTGGAGGCGACAAAATAAGACGAGATTCTTATTACGTTTTCTGTACTTTTTTTTTTTTTCTATCCACGGTGCGTCTCTTTCTAGTCGAGTCAGCGATAAAAGTTTTTCCTTGTTGGAAGAAGACGAAGACGAAGAAGAAGAAGAAGAAGAAGAAGCAGAAGGAGATGAAGAGAATCGGGCGCCGCAGAAGTTATACTGGAAAACTTGAAAGTGCAGTATTCTATATCTTTAGCTCGAACCTTAAACTGATCTCGCGTTTCCCGGTTTCGACAACGGTTTTAGAGAGTAAAGGAACACGAGCACGTATAGAGTAGAATTGGTAAACATACGAGTTTCGATAACGGGAAATTTTTACAGTGAAACTTGAGAACGAGGAGCGAATCTCTCGCAAATATTGATGAAATTCAATTTCGACGTATTTAGAGACGAAAAAGTTCCATCATCGATTGTCGAATCTCACAGTCCCACCTCCTTCAGCGATCACCAGGCGTTAGCCGCCACTGTTACCGCGATAAAAACGAAATGGCATTTGAAATGGTCCTTCAGTCTGCGCCGGAAGAATGTTACCGCGATACAAAGCGAGACCGAAACTACAGCGATTCAAAGAATTATGAGTTATGCGTTGCCATCGTATTCTTACCCGTTTTGTTTGTTCCCCACCTCCGCTTCGATAACGGAATGGCGAGTAAAACCGCGGTCGACGATCTCGAGCACCTCGTTCCCCCGAATCCGTCAAACTTTAAGATATACTAACAAGAGACCGACAACAACCTCCAAGCGAACATTACAAGATTCTTCTGAATATGATTATGAAGTACAGACTTGTGTCTTATAATTTGTATAATAAAAGCTCTAAAAGTATTCATTTGTCATAACATTTCACAAAAATGTTATACAAAATTTGGCCTCATTCTTTCATTTCGATTGAATTCAGCAGTTTAGCCTGATAATTATTGCTGCTAGCTTCAGTTTCATGTGGAAATCGACTTTCTAGTTTAGAAACTTCACGGTTTTTTCTATCTGCAGGGTGCCAGCAGGGCTCTGGATAGTTTTTACCATTTTAAAGTCAATTTCTGAAACACGCACTTTAAAGAATTCAATCGATTTGCAATTTGCGAATCTCACAGTATGAGAGTAACGATGGGCGACTCTTTCGCGCTCTTATCTGGGGCGTCACGCTAACGGTCTGAATGATATCGTGGCGAGTGAATGACAGCATTAAAGCGCAAACAAATTGATATGTAGGTATGGTGTGACGGGTGTGCCGCGATTAATGACAATTGAACGTGAAATGTTTTTTTTTTTGCTGAATAACTGTTACAGGGCTGGTAGCGAGTCATTTTTTCCAAGATTTGATCACTTGAGTCACTTTTCTGGTCCCAATTTAGTTTCGCACTGCCAAAATATCTTTTTTTCTATCTCAAATCGCGGTTCGGTATCGTGCAAAAACAAATCTCCGTCGCTAGAAATATCAGAGTCACCCATATGAGGCGCCAGTTGAGTATCTACCTTCACGGGCGCAATATGCAAAATTGGGTAGCGTGCAATAATGTACAAAAGTAAACGCAATTTTTGACCAATGTTGTCAGTTTACCGAATTCAACACCCTTGGTACAGGCGCGTACATGCGAGGCGACGAACACACTAGCAATCTGCTTGTGAAGATGCTTAACTGGTGTATCATCTTTTTTTTCCTCAATTCTGTTCGATTCATGCAAAATTGCTTCAAATTATTCTCGTGTTCTACTCCAATTAGAATTACAACCCATTGCAACGACCGTTGATGTAGTTAGTGTGTTATAATTGACTCTTTCCAGTCACTTTCGGTCACTTTTTGGAGTAAAAAACTCACTTTTCTCACGTATTTTGGGCCCTTCTATCGCTACCAGCCCTGCCGTTAGATACAGTGTTGAATTTGAGGATGCGTATATTTTATATCGCGTTGTCGGTTGGCATTTAACGGTCGATAATCAATTTGTGAACTCGACAAAGAAGCAAACGGTCGATAATCGACTGTGTGGTATATATCTTCTCGGCGCGCGATCGAGAGGCTAATAGGTGTTATTTGCCGGGCAATTATCACGTTCAATCAGAGGTTGAATAGTATGTAATAATAAAAAGAGTATTAATTGCTCTAAGCGGTTTTATACCCTGCCTCAACAGCCCGATCTGAGGGGATAACTGATAATCAACTAACGCATCGGTGTGTCTTGTTGATGAATCAGATCTCATTCATTGCCTCGAGCGTAACACCCAACACTTTTTTACCCTTCTCACTTCCCCCTCCTCGTTGAGATTTATTAACAGATCGAATGATTCTTAGAAATTATGATTCAAACGATCGACGATCAACTTATTGGGTGTATGGCAGATACCGTAATTGATTTCGACGTAATTACAACGTGTGGTACACGCGCTTTGTAATCAAATCTACACATCTGCAGACTGTAAATTCACATTAGGCAGAACCACGTGGTGGATTTGACAGGAGGTTGAAACATTGAAGAAACTATTCGATAAGTAAACGGGTATTGCCTGAATATCAGCCAGCCTTTGAAATTTTGAATTTCTGACCTCATATTATTGATCAGCGAAAGGAAAAAAAAATGGATTTCCAATTTTCGTAAGATTTCGAACGTTTTTTAGTTTGTTTTTTTGCCAGCAAATTGGATTCGCTATTTCAAATTCAGAGCAAAATTCTAAACACTCGTCATCTTGATTGATGTGGGTGGTTGACGGATGCTTCCACACCCGAGTATATAATCTATGATCTAGCTATCCATCATTAATGGTCAGGTACAGTTACACCGTAACGCATACACGCTAGGGGGTTTCCAACCAGTGCAGTGGTATGACTTCTGTGAAACTTTTAACTCACTCGGGATATTATGGCTGGACTCTGTTTATTGCGCCAATCTGGGTCATACCGCAAGGAAACGACCCTTCTCGTTTTTTTTAAATTTTTTTATATATATGTATTACGCTACTGAATTACACGACAATTTTTCATACGAGGTAGTAAAAACTGTTCTCAGCTCAAGTTATAATTCTGTTTTTTTTTCTTCGTATGAAATTGTAAAACAGAATAGATTTTTTATTTTGCATATTGGGAAAAAGGGTTCGGAGCTGCTACGAAGTGAGAAATATATTGCGAAATACGTTTAGAGCGAGTTGAGACGGCATTAACATTCCTATCCATAATTTTGACATAAATATCGCTCTTTAAGTTATGCAAAGTGTGATCAGCAGAAAATTTGTCTGGTAATTACAATCACTTTGGGAGCCGCCTGCCTGCCTCCGGGCTAAGCCTCTCACTGCAGATTGGGATCCGTCCTGCGTTTTTTATTCCTTTTACCTCGGCGACCGCGGCTATCATTAGATTTAATATTATTTTTAACCGAAATGTATAAAGTTATCCGAACTCGGATCTGTGCTACTATGTTAGCTATTTAATGTAGTATAAGACGATAAGAGCTCTCAGATGATAATATTAGCTTGATTGATCGTCGTTGTTTATACCATCCGTAACCATAAATGTGCTCTTTTGAAATGATTAATTAGTCTCACTCGGAACATTGCCACACTCTATGAACGCGTGTTTTTTTCGCCTCGACCTTATTTTGTTACGTCACGTGATTCTATCGAAAAGGCGTTTTATTTTTTCTGTCTTTGTCAAAGAAGGAGGATCGAGGATCGAATTGGCGAGGTTTGCAACCCAGATATTATTAGTTTGTTGAAAAACAATATAGGATATTGATTCATTCTCAGCCCTGTGTAATCTGTCTCTGAAAGGTAGGTCTGTAATCGATCAGGTCCGTAGTCGCCAGTTGTCAAAACTGTCATTCAATAAGTTTTCGAAACCGGATTTGTCCACGACATAAAATATATCGCGTGCCGCGTTCAGATCAGACGTAGAGAACTCTGACGTTTCGATTAATTGATCACTTGCTCGATTTTCGCAGTAGGATGCGTGTAACGTAACATCGGTGAAATTAGCTGCTGTCCGTGCGTGGTGTCGTGATTGTCGTTGGAATACAGAAATAAAAGTCTCTGATCATTGATCAATGAGCTCTTCTCTAACATGCTTGCAATGTATATTCCTCTGGAAAAAAAGGGAAGTGGAACATCGTTTCAATTTCACCCTCGATACATCAGCCTCCGGACTTTACACGATTACACTAAATATCTTCGACACCGGATGCAGACTCGCGTCGTTACGATAAAAATCGAAATAAATGAAACGATTGACTGCTTTCCAGTAGTTCTACAATAGACACGATTAGACGAGATAAGAGACTGTAGTTACCTCGTCGTCTATATAGGCCAAAAACGAGTGCAGTAATTTTTATAGAGGACATATGTATGAGTAGCAGAGATAATCGGTTGGCGCCGTTACGTTGTTCTCGATGATAATTCATCCACGGGGTAAGAACAGGACTGATGTTTATCTAATCTATCGATATCGATAATATAATATTAGTTCTTATCGGACGGTGTTATTCTCGTAATTCTCGAAAGGGCGAAGGAACAAGAGAGAAAAAAGAAGCCTTTGAACTTTTCGCGATTTATTTTGAATCCAGATATTTTGAATTTTGCCAATCTGATCTCAGATTCTTCATCAGCGGTTCGAAAAACCTTCAGGTATCAATTTTCAGCAAAATATAAAGGTTTTTACAGTTTTTGCAAAATTGAGTTCAGGTTCGTGGTCAGTGACTGAATCCTCAAGATATCGTCATTGTTTTTTAAATTGTGTTATTCAAATAATCCGAAAAGTTCTGAACCGATCGAAGCCAAAATCTAATCAATGCCAAGTTAAACTAAGGCGTCATACTCAAAATAGTCGTAGGTGATTCTCTGGACCTCAGAACGTGAAGACTCAACTTTTCATCTTCGGGGTGAACGCAGTAATTTCCATTTTCATCTGAAAACAGAGAAACTGGAAGTTTGAAATCGATTAAAGTAGAAAAATAGTCAGTCAGAAATCTTTCGGTCATCACCGTTGGCTAATAATTGGGTGTCATTCGTGTATATATGATATCTTCATGTACGCTCGGTTATACCTAGCGGGTAGGCTAATAGAGGTATAATTGTCAGCTGTCTCTATCGTCAAGTGATAATCGCGCGGCGTTGTCACTTTCGGCATGAGTGACGTATTTAACCGGGCTTAAAGAGAATGATGAATGAACGCTGGTTTTATGCCGCTGCTGTCTCACAGCATCTATGAGTCTGTCCGAATAGTAGAGTCTACGAACGTAGAATGCAGTCTCTATAATCGTTAGAAATACGAAGCGAACAACAAAAGGAGAGAATCAAGAGATAGAACACCGTCACTCAAGATCAAATCCACTAATTAGTAATCAATGCTCCTTTTAGATTTTGATAGCAACGGCTTATATGATAAATCAAAACCCTCTGTATCTCAATTCATTATTTACTCCGTCAGATTTGGTATGACGGGATTTTTTTTTTCTTCTTCTCATCGACGGATGATTATTCGAAGATTCGCGTCGCTACGCAATGAACCAGGAGAAAGTAACAATATATTATATGTAGCATTTTCGGTGTAGGCTAATGCAACAATACAACCCACAAGATAAGTTCTGTGTGGGACGTCAAAGCTTAGGGTTTATTTTGATCCGCTTCATTCTTCAGGATGAGTGAAAAAAGCAGCATTAATTCTTCTCTGTTATGAAAAATTGCCCTCATTAAAACCACAGATGTTGATCTGCTTGCTGCGCACTTTCTGCGTGAATTAACGAAAGAGTGTAAATCTGATATCTCATCTAGAAACAAAGAGAATAAGGAAGGTAGTAAAAATCCGTTGGTAAAAATAATGAATGAGTTTTTTTCTTCAGTCATACAATCGTGTTGTATCGATTGCCGGCTTCTTATCGGTTCATTATCGTCTTCCTTGCGAGATATTCATCACGATAATATTCCGACGACTGATCGATTGCTGTGGCGATTGTGAATAATTCACATTCCGACAAGCAGGTCGTCATTTTTGATAGGATTTAAACCGTCGGTTCGTTTTTTTTTCCTTTTTGACGCCGATTCGGCATCGGTAAGAACCACATTCTCTCGTAAACGCCGTTGACTTCTGAGTGCTCCTCAAACAAGGTAATGTACTCGTAGCGAGGGTAACGTCGCACACATTCCAACCAACTTCACCTCTCGTACTCGATCCTTTTCTCATACACGCTTCTGAAATGGAGATTCGTTCGATTATACCAATTATGTTGTAAAATATGTGTCTGTGAACCTCCAACAATCTGTTGGAAGTTTTATTCACGTACAGGAGTCATGAAATCACTTCAGAACAATCTTCTTCAAATTGGGGCTTTGCATGGCTGTTTGGCGGGACGAAAACTGATTTTGAGGTTAGGTTTAGCGCATGCGCAGTTCACAATTTTCTTTATTTTTAACCGACTTCAAAAAAGGAGGTTTTTTATGTTTGGTACCCCATAACTCCGTCATTTATCAACCGATTTGGAAAATTCTTTTTTTATTCGAAAGGGTATACTTTCAGATTGGTCCCATATAAATTTCATCGAAATCGGCCAAGTAGTTTGGTTCTGAAGTCGGTTTTTTTGCGCACTGTGACAAAGGACGATTGGCGATTGCGCCAGCTTTCGTTCTAACGCTACACTGTCAAAGCCTAGTAGTGTCTCAAGGTCTTCCGGTTTGTAGTTCGCTCATCCGATCCACCGCAGGTATTATACGCGACAAACACGCGTATCGTGTTACGTTTATCTCGCGAATCTAATCCTAGCTGCAGTGTTCGATGGAGGTGAAAAGCCTTGGAAAATTGTGGGTTGGGATTTGCAACGGTTCTCGATTACTTGTAAATGAAGTAAATGAAGTAAATGAAGTAAATGAGACGTCGAGAGACGCAATCGAATCAACCTTACAAGTGATTTTTAAGAAAGTCAATTTTTCTGGCCTCCTTAACCGGGATGATCTAATCTCAACAGACTTCGGAGTGGAGTTTGGACAGTTCTATAAATAAATAACCGAATAAGTAAATAAATGAATAAACAAACATGCTCTCAGACTCTGAAAGTGTGTTCTAAACGATTCTGCAAACATGTGAACGAAATGCTAAATGCTAATGTTCTTTTCAATACACGTTGCAAACTTTGTTCCAATGATTCGACGGTGGGTCTGGATTGTCGGGATTCCGGTGTAACCCGTGACGTTGGTTCCCGATATCTCGAACTATCGATTGAATCGTTATTATTAGAGAGAGAGAGAGAGAGTAGAAAAGAAACTTTGAAACGCGATGTTCTAACAGACGGATAAGACACGGAACGGCGACGCCCCCGTTGTAAATTACCTTGCGGGAGGTTAACGCAGACGCCTCACGAAATAGGAGTTATGCTCGTATCTTTGAGCTCTGCGGCCGAGCCGCGACGTTTCACGTTATGGGATTCCCCCCGGTTTGGTGCGGTACCAAACAGCAACGGGCTTACAAGCATACATATATGTATATATATATATACACGCGTGTTTACAGCGCAACGCGCAACGGGCCAAACTAATTAAGATCTCAAGCTAATTCAATTATAATTTATACCTTCGGAGTCTCTATCTCGCCTCTCGCTTTTCACTTTTCACTTACGGGTTTCGCCGCAATCAATTACACCCCTAAACGCCACATGCTAGTCGTGTAATTTATAACAATTAGTATGTTTTCGGAATTTTTTGAAGATCTTCTTTTATGCTTGCGGCTGTAGTGACTCGTTCATCGACTTCTTGAAAAGAAATAAAAATAAAAAAATAAAATAAAAACATCTTCCGGTTTACAGTTTTCTCTTCTATATACCTACACCGTGTCTGTTTCTCTCACTAAAAACTAAACCCTGCCCGTATCTTACACCATACCGGGATTGAAACGTCCGTAGTTATTTGTTTTGACTGCTCACCGGTACCCGCCCACCTCTTTTCCCTGCCATCACGCTCATATTTTTTATTTTCTTCTTCTTCTTCTTTTTTTTTTTTTTGTCTCAACTTCTTCTACTCCCCTTTTTTTTTTACAATTTTGTCTTGCTCTTACCTCTTTCACGGAGGTACAGTCGTCTTGCACCGCGCGCGGTACTTTATATACTCTACTCTCTGAAAATGTTTTTTTTTTTTTTTTTTTAAATATATTTCTTCTTCTTCACTTTTTTTACTCTCTCTCTCCTCTCAAACCCGGCCTCTTTATTCTTCTTCTTCTTGAGCAAAGAATTACGTCTGTGTGTGCTCTTGGGGGCAGCGATCTCGCTTCTCGTTCAACGCAACCTTCGAGACCCGCTATGTACCGAGGTATCATTCTCTGTTCTTATGAGAATTCAGTTCCCTCCCCCGCCCCCCCCTTCTTTTTAAAATTCGATAACGCGAATGAAAAAAATTTTAGAATTTCTTATCGGCTCTTTATTATATGTATACATATAAACTCGGGTTTAATGCGATGGCGCTTTCGATTCTGCATTCCTGATGCATTAGCCAGAAACCAACCGTAACTCAACGAGCGAGGTATGCAATTAATGCGATATCGATCAAAGTCGTCGAGGAATTAGTCGCTATACGTTATGTTTTCTTTTTGGCTTCTTCACGTTTTTTCTTTTTTTTTTTTTTATCGCATTCTGTGGAAATCAAACAAAACAATCAAACCCCTCGGTCTCATATACATATATATGCGAATAAGTACCTAGTTTAGTTTCATTTTTCTTTGTTTTTGTCGATACTAGCTGTTATCAGACTGAAATGATTATGAAATAATACCAAAACTGTTCTGATGTGATTGGGGTTGGGATTGGAGAATTTTTTACATCTACTCGAAAGCGTGGTTGAAATTGGTTGAAAATATTTTTCACGTGTATTATCGAATAATTTGTTGTTTATTGACGTAATTCGAGGCTATAATTATTTCAGGCGTCATAATTTACAATTTATCAACCGATTTTTGTTGTTTGTTATCGCTATTTCAATTATTGTAATTATTTCCCCTTCTCATAGCTCGAAGCTGGTAGGCTCTGTCTTTTTTAACTACAAAAAAAAACAGAAAAGAGAAAAAAAAAAGAGTTTCTACCTCTAGTTTACACGCGTGGGCGATGCGAGAAGAACAGTCAGTCAGTAGCCAGCTGAGACTGGGATGCAAATTATTTTTGGTCGAAACTTATATTTGTGGATGTTTATTTATTTATTCATTTATTTTTTTTTTTGCCATGTATAATTCATTGAGTTTGGTTCTGTGTGTCTCAATTTTCATCAAGAATGACGCGAAACTTTGGGTTATAATCAACGATGACATGTTTGCATCGGTGGTCATCGTCGAGGATGACTCGTTGAATAAAAAAATTCCATTCATTGTCAGTTCAGCTTTTTCGCTTTTTTTATCTGTCTTACGTCTGCAAAAATTATAGACCCCCCCTTTTAAATCGGGGACGAAGTAATTTTCATCAATTTAATCATCAGCTGTGGGAATTTCCGTTGGATTGAGAACCTCAGACCGAACAGCGCGGGTGGTCCCCGACTAGTTTCATAAACTCGGAGCGTTAATGATCATAAGCAAGAAAGTATTTGACACGAAATTGTCTCTTTTTAATATTTTCTTGCTCATTTACGTTAAGATTTTTAAATATATGTTCTCCTTACACGAAGAGTAACGTGCGGTGATTTTTATAAAATGAAAAAATTATTTATAGTCACTGTATACATACACATAGAGAAGCTCCAATAGCTTCCAAAACTTCTGTCATATCGTTTCCCGAAAGTACACCCAAATTCAATGAATTATTTTAATCCGATTCAAAGTGCGTAAAATTTGTCATACGCGAATTTTTTTCCAACGTTTCCTGTATAATTTGCATCTGATTAATAATCATTAGCTGTAATCGCACCTCTTCTCTCGAGTATATAAAAAAGATTTGAATGATTTAAGAATTAAAAAATCACACAATTTTTTTTCTTCTTCTTCTTCTTCTTCTTTTTCTATTTACAAAACGAATTCTTGGCGCCGCCGATACACACGTGACGTGCTAAAACGCGACTGAAAAGAGTTTTGCGGTTCTGCAACCACCGTGTCATCGAATTATAATTCCTTACCGACCCACGCTGACGCGGTTATACCCAGGCTGTTTAGGTTTTTTTTTTTTTTTTGGTCTTGCCTACTTCTTGCTCCTGGATTCTCACTTTTTTTAAATTTTTATTATCATCTCTGTTTATCTTTTTAAGTGCTCCGCGCTTACGCCGTGACGAACAAACAACACCGTGAAATCTTGGTCATACATATATACCTACGCTCCTCGAATACATTTATATCTACATTCGTCACTAGACAACAAAAGTAATAAATATGTTATACTGTCGTCAAAAAGACGCGACTAACGATTATATCGAATAATAAATTTTACTAGACAATTTTTTTTTTTTTTTTTTGACAATCTTTCGTGTTTTTTTAATATTTAATTTATTCACCTGCGTCAATGATCCAAAGACGTACGTGTGTTTACGTGATTACAATAATCGGATGATGGAATTTGTCAAAATTACTCGATGATGTATCGATTCTTCGAGGGGGAAATAACTAGTTGAAATAACGTGACAATTAGCGCGTGGAATATTGAGAAATAACCGAGGAAATAACTGAAATAATGAGAAATAGTTGAAATAATGAGAAACACAGTGAAATGATAAGAAATAACCGAAAAATGAATGTAACAATGTAAAATAACTGAAGTATGTGATGAAAAATAACTGGAATAATGAGAAAAAAACTGAAGTAATGCGAAATAACTGAAATAATTGAAAAATTGAGAAATAGATGAAATATTGAATCAGATAATGAGAACAAATTAATTATATCTAAGTAACAAAATTAAACTGAAAAAAAAAATAGTTTGAAATGAATTAAATAATTTGAAATTAAAAAAATAAAATTGCGATTTAAAAAAAGGAATAAATTGAAATAAAGAAAAAGATTAGAAATTATAACTGAAAAAATAACCAAGAAACTGAATTAAATATGAGAAAAAAATCAATTAGAAATTCATAACAAAAAAAATTGAAATGAATGAAAGAATTTGAATTATTTCCTAAGAAAAAAAAAAGTTTTAGTCACAAATCTTGAGTTATTTCCGCCTCGCGATTTTCACATTAAATGTAATAAAAAATTGTGAGTTATCCTTTGTATTATAAATTTGTAACGACCTTTGGCGTGGTATCGGCGTATAATATATGCACGCGAGACGCCAGAGGTCCGCGGTAACAGTAAAAATGTTTTGAAGAATAAAAAAGGTGAAAAAAAAATGAGTAATAAATAAAAAAAAATTGAACAAATCAAGTTGGAGGGATAACGAATGCATGGTTAGCCACAATTAGCGCCGGAATCAATCGGTGCGCCTGCGGTTCGGCCATCAATATACATAATCGAGGCGCCATTAGCACGCTCTGGTAACGGTGCGGGGCCCCGACGCAACGTTCACGTTCACGTTCACGTTCACGTTCACGTACGTATAGACGGAGTCGAACGAAACACACGCCCGTGACGCGTTCTCCGCCTCGCGGTTCCCGTTCCCGTTCCCGTTCACGTTCCCGTCTTCGTATTCGTGTTCGTGTTCGCGTGCGTGAAACTCTCGACCAACACGCTGCACCACAGCTACGAGACAAGAGTTCTTTTCGATGTAATTAGCGAGTTACTTTAAGTGAGTAATGATTCGCGTAAGCGATCGAGTCTCCTACCCCCTCAGTGGTCGGTCCGGTGCTCGAAGGCAGTCGCTGGCTGGCATGCAAGTCGCGGAGGAGGGTACCTCCTCCATTTCCAACGGACCGCATGCATGCATTATATGTATATCCCAGTGTCTCCACGCTTCGATGACCGCATGAGAGAAAAAAACAAAAAAAAAAAAAAACAAGAAAGAAACCTTCACAATCGTAATATAGATTGCTGCTAATTGCCTCGAGATACCTACCTACCCGGTGGTATAATTATCCTCACTGCAGTACAACGTAGATCCTACCCAACCTACATACACGTATTTTATGTCTACTATGGGGACCGGAGACCTCGCCGTGCTTCAGGGCGATCCGGGACACCGGGTCATTCTTCCTTCTCAGATAATATCGCGACTCTTGGACGTTTTTACAAACGAGCATTAGTTATTATAGTCGGTTGTCTGCGGTCTCGCAGTTTCTCATTCAGTTTTTTTATTTTTTTATATTTTTTCTGGTCTCTTTTCTTGTTTTCTTATCTCGGTATCGAAATCGCGGTGATCGATAGCCGCGATCAAAACCCCGTAAGGGAATTTTAGAAAAAGGATTTTTAAACTGCGTACCTCAAATTTGCAGGGCTGGTAGCGAGTCTCTGTTCTCACTATCAATCACTTTTTCCAAGATTTGATCACTTGAGTCACCTTTATGGTCCCAATTTAGTTTCGCACTGCCAAAATATCTTTTTTTCTCTTTCAATTCTCTTAGAAATACCAGAGTCATCCATACGAGCTGCCAGTTTAGTATCTACCTTCACGGGCGCAATGTGCAAAATTGAGTAGCTTGCAATAATGTACAAAAGTACACGCAGTTTTTGACCAATGTTGTCAGTTTATCGAATTCAACACCCTTAGTGCAGGCGCGTAAATGCAAGGTGACGAACACACCAGCAATCTGCTTGTGAAGATGCTTAACCGGTGTATTGCCTTTTTTTTCACAAATCTGTTCGATATCATGCAAAATCGCTTTGAATTATTCTCGTGTTCTACTCCAATTATAATTACAACCCATTGCAATGACCGTTGATGTAGTTTCCCAGTCACTTCGAGTCACTTATTAGTTTTTGGAGTAAAAAACTCACTTATTTTGGACCCTTCTGAATTTGTAGACTTTTGTACACCGGAAATAGCGACGTTGTCGTCGTCTTATTTACTGTATAAGAGTTCGCTAACTCGGTTATCGCTTTCTCTTCGCGAGGGTTTCGATTGCAGCGAATACGTTGATTACATGCAGTCTGTATGTATATACATACAGTTTTTCATACGTCGAGAGATCAGGGAAAGCGGTTTTAGGTTTGCGGCTGAGAACCGGAGATGGAAGTATAAATTTATCCTACCGGGATGAATATTTTTGGTTATAATGAAAATGGTTACCATAAAATCCATAACCGTTGCACATCTCTGGCTGCGTTCGAACCTCTGTATTCTTCCTCTCCGATTATCGAGTTTTGCTACTCGTCGACTGCCTCACTCACCCGGTTAAAGGCACCAATTAGCAATAAACGTATCTTATTTAATTAACCAGCCTGATATTAAGTCCGGTACTACTACTACTCTCATGCCTGGAATGGAATTTCTTTTTTATTTCGACCGGTTAATTGGGCGAACCAGAGTATCGCGGTCTGGGAGGTATCGGTATCCCACCTATATCATTTTCTTCTCTGTGAACCCTTCCACGTCTATACTGACGTGAAAGCCATCCAATATGAAAAAAAAATTAATAAAAATGATCGGATAGATTATCTGAACGAAAATCGTTCCTCATCGTCACCTGAATACCTAATTACAATAATGAAGAAATTGCTCGAATTCTTAGTCTGCTCAATCCGGCCGATTGGAAGACGAAACTCTAAGAATCGGCGCCATTTCTTCAGAATGAAGTCAGTTTTTTTTTTTTTTCATAAAACAAGCCTAGGATGAGATAATAATAAAAATAGGAGCCTGGGGTGAAACAATAGCTCATTTTTCATTCCATGGCAATTTTTGACTCGACTGATCAACCCTGTGAAAATATAAGCTAAAAACTTTTGATAAGGTAAAAAAATTGTAATCGTCGAGTGATGAGTGGGAAAGGCTTGGAACAATGACGGAGACGTTCGTAGTCGTCGAGTATCCAGGTGTCTGTCGCGTCAGGTATGAAAGAGAATCGGAGTCTCACAGTTTAAGCCTCCAGGTTTGTTTGTCAGACGGTCATTGTGGACGTAGACATCAGGTCCGCGGTGTCACGCTCGCACGCACGCACGAACGAGGATTCGATAGAAGCCGAGGAGGGCTGTATGCCAGTTCGAGGAGTCGGTGCCAGTGAGCGCGAGCACCGTTCCTATGGCATAAGCCGAGTGTGATCCCATTCGCCACGCAAGCCCGAGACTCAAAGGGATACGCCGACCCGGTGAACACTCACTTTGAGCACTGCCTCAAGCGCGATCGAGACAACCGAGTGACAGTCAAGGCCGGAAATGACCGGGAAAACCCATCAGAGAAATTCTCGTGTCAAGCGAAATATCCAAACTTCAACGAGAGATTATGGCGTCAAGAGCTTGGCGCCGGTGACATTTTATCCGGGCTCAAGATCTGATCTGGAAAGAAGTCATATTCAATGAAGTTTCAATTTGGGTTCTGGTAGCCACACGGTAGTGGTTTCATCGTGTTAGGATACAACGGGACACATGTTGACACAGTGGTAAATCATCGTTTCGTAGATTATGGGTGAATTGTTTGTATAACCTAAAAAAAAATCCCAGTTCATCGTCTCATTTGTCGATACCGAGTAGATCTATAATCCTTATCGTTCTTCGTCAGGTATGTTCGAAAGCCACTCGTGTAGAACACAGTACTCACGTGTACTCGAACAAATCTGTAGCGGACTACATGGCTCTCGGTATTTCTACTTCGATTGCATCGATGCTTCTGCTGACTATTGTAATTTGTGACCTGCACCACTCCACAACGAACGGGATTAAGTTTATATTCATTGGCGGAACTCCCCGCTGATAAGGACAATGATTGAAATTTTATCGGTAACGATGATCTTTGCGAGTTTTTCAAGTCATGCTTCCAACTTTGGACATAACGCGACTATCTTGGGAGCGAAGTTAATCTGGGATTGATGATAACATTATATTCTAGCGATAAGAGAGATTGTTAAAAACGGGTCAATTTGACCCCGAGTCAACTTTGGGCGATCATTGAAAAATATGCTTTCATCGTCGAAACGAAAAATTCTTGGAAAGAAAGTGTTCGCAAAAAACACGCTTTTTTACTGAAAAATTCATAACTTTTTCAATTTTCAATATTTTTTCGCAAAAGTTTAGAACGATGCTCTTGAGTTACAGTTCTTGCGTGAAAAAATTCTTACGTACTGTGTCTTTGAAAAGGTGTCTTTATTTTGAGGGTTGAAGGTTGAACATACTAGTATTATTCGATTGAAAAATGAATCCGGGTCGAATTTGTTATTTTGAGAAAGTATCAACGGATTTGAGTAAAAATTGCTAGGTCAAGTTAGGCGTAGAAACTCTGACGAAGGTATACCTCGCAAAGATCGATTCGCATCTGTGCGGTATCAATACCCCGGTATTGGTCATCGGGTTCCCGTCCAGGGCCCTAGAAGTGCAGCCGCACTTTTCAGGGTTCGGTACAGAATCTGGTTTCAGATGACTTTCTAACCCTAACCGAAGGTCATGTGGTGAGTAATGCGGTGATTATCGCGACTCGTTTATGCCGATCGGAGGAGAAAATAATAATGAAACGCGACGGTTTGGAATATCAAACTTTGAACAAGATGAAGAATTCCCAGACAAATTATTGGAATCCTTCCAACTCTCGGATTACGGTACATGTACATATATAGTCTGACCGCTATCTCCACCGACTAAATGAATTCCTAAAACTCAATTAACCGTACCTGTTTAAAAGTGCATTAAACAAATAACCTCGACGTAATGAATGGCCGACCGCTGTGATTCGGCCCCCTTGTGCTTGAAGCGTGTCTACCAACGCGATATCCTGCTTAAAAGGTCCGACCCATTCCCAACCCTTTTAAGTAGTAGACCGACTAAGTAAAACGGCAGGAATGCCCGACCCCCGATATCCACGGTGACTCTTTTCTTCTTCCTCGTCTCACCTTCAAAGACTCTTGTGTCGAAAAGTACTTTTCTCCACCCCTATAAACGGCATCGGGCGGTCCAACCGCGAGGTGATTCACCCTGTAGATAAAAAAGGGTTGGAGACTCTCGTCAATGGAATCGGTGACATCATCTCGAGGCACGTAAGTCAAGAGGAGAAGAGAGTAGAGTAGAGTAAAAGTCGTCTACGAGATTATACGGCGCCAATAGCATCGACTTTTGTCTCTGGCCGCTCTCACGCACCGTGTATTCTTGTCTCATTCTCGATGATGTATAACGAAAATTCATATGAACAGTGTTTGCACACTGTGTACGATGCGTTATCTGTTTCGTGTATCCATGCAGTATTCTGGGGTATTAGATGCGATGGTAATGTCCCTGTCGCGGTTAGACATTGCACCACGGGGGTGTTTGTCTTCGTTTCTTTAAACTCCACAGTTTGTATACTAGGTATTCATAAGCACACGTTTTCTCTTCCGCAAGAATGAGCCGTAATACCGCAGGATACATTGTTTATATTAAGGTAACATTTTTGAGGTTCCTCGAAAATGGTGACTGAAGTAACGAAAATTAGTGGGTTTTCTGATTTACAGACGTAAACACGGCGTAAAACTTGTTAGACGCGTCGTTGGATGCGGATAATGCATCTTGTTTCTACTATTGTTTGGTCCACGGATCACGTAGCATCCTCAGTCAGTTTTGTTCGGAGTCTGCTTCATTGTCGAGGGGGGGACTGGGAGAAAACGAGAAAACATAAGAGAAGAAGAAATTTATTCTTTTATTTCACTTTCTCTTCTATTTCCTTCTTATGTTCCACGAACATTGTAAGAAACACCTTTAAGGCGTTTTGTTTCATCTCCTACCCTGTTTGTTGTTCGAGCCTAATCTCTAATGGGCTGGATGGGGTTTTGAATACAGCCCACCCACAGTTACGTCTCCCAGCCTCGTGTGCGAGTACCAGAGTCTCGAGGAACCTCGACAAGAAAAAAGTGGCTCAGTAATTGACGCCAATACGTTTCTTGCATCGGTTGTCGATCGTCGTCGTCGCGTCTGGGTAATTCAATCGTTGGCGTCGGAGTGTCAAGTGTTTTGAGTGACAAAAATAATATCATGTAATATTTGATCGTGTTTTTCTTAAGTTTCCTCAGTTTCGTCGACTCTATAACTCGATTCAGTTGCACCGCGACAAACGGGCGTCTCTTTTGCTTCGTAGGTAAAAACCTCGACGCCGCTCGCTACTGCCTCGATCGCGATTGCCACGTTTTCCTAAGTGCTGCCCGACGTGATATTCACCTACGTAGCGAACACACGCGCAACTCTTCATACTTCTGTCCGACTGCAGTACCGCTTGCACTTTCAATCCCCTCGACACCGATAAGTCGACGACCGTTTCCAGAGAACCACGCGTACACACCGAACACCTCTTATCGTTCGTTACCCCGATCGTGATTGATGTAATGATTTTTTCAACACGACACAGCATTGAAAATGGTTCTATTTTCGGGGTAATAGTCAGGTGTAGGGGATCGAGTGTCAAAATGCAACAAAAATTAAGTTACAACGACAATGCGGATGAAAAAAGTTTGCAAAAGTCAAAAACTAAGAACGAAAAAACAAAAGTCTGTAGAATTTTTTATTCATCATATTCCAAATCGAAGCTAGGAATCGACATGAATGACATCCGTGAAAATTGTCGGGATTGAGACGGCCCCGCGATTCGAGACGGTAGTTAGCGATCGTTTAGAGATTCGGATCGATGGAAAATTGCACCGATTACGCGTACAGTCTGCGATCCTCGTGTGTCCAATGTCGGTTCTTTTTTTTCTCTTCCCACCCGACTTTTCGCCCCCTGCGGTATTCCTGGGGAGGTCTATTGAGCACGGGGATGATTTGTAGCAATTTGTTATGCCTGTTTGGGGCTCAGGGGCTGCGTTAGGGGTTCATTGTCGATGGTCCAGGTGACTTCGTCGTTGAACGTGAAATCGATTACGTGGCTCGTGTCGCCTTTACACCAAAGGCACTAAATCTCGTGCGGTTTTTCCACATACAGACGCATCAATGGAATGGAGACGTTACACTATGAACGTCCCGTAAAAATCAATGGGAACGACCTCATGCACGCGTCAATGAACGACCTATACGACGTGTCCACTGGTCAAACGCTGCAATGGACCTTTTTCCATTATTCTCCTCCCTCCAGTGTCCAAAAAAAAAAAATTGTCGGATCCGTTCGTCGGCACGTGCCACATATTTGCCATTCCGAATCTTCATCTCGAGGTGTTGACTAGCAACAGAAGTGGTTTTGTTCCATTGCGATACGTCGTTAGCGGTATAATCTATTTGATCAACGGAATTGCGGTTGTCGTGTCCACGGATTTCCTTCTCCCTCTGCTCGAGGAGATTTTCATGCGATCTTCACGGTACAAATGAGGTCGTCGAGGCTCAGTTAGTTTTGTGACAGAATGTTGTGAGGAATTGATTTTCTACGGTTAGAAAATATGTTATGGAGTAGAGAACGAGGAGACGTGGATAGTTGAGAAATGTCGTACGTCACTGCCTCCAGGTGAGTTTAAAAGTTTATAGATTATTTATTATTATACAGGTTAAAAGTGAAGAAGGAATTTCTGATGTACCAGTCTAGCAATATTCCACTATATTTATTGCAACTTTTGCCTATGTTTGTACGTATACAAGCCGGTGATGCAATTCGGAACGATCTAGCGTCTCAATACCAACCCGTTTTACCTACGCTGCTCGTGTACCTACCACTTGCCGCATACAGTATCTCTGGCCTCTATCTGTCACTTACAGCTTCTGCTGTACACGTGTATCTGATATTATGACTTTTGCTCAGTTACACACATTTTGTGATTGTGTGAGAAGAGCGCCGTTCCAATCGAGTCAAAAAGGTTTGACGAAAATTAATAATAAGTGGATTCAGAAGAAGAAGAAAAGAACGTATGATGAAATAATTGCACGTTGAAAACGTGAGTGAAAAGTGAGAAAAAGCACAGTCTAGCTGACCGGTGCAATTAAATTTCTGAAACGTGAAACGCATTTTACCTCGTCTGTGTCCATCATTCTTGAATTATTATTACATTGTTTTGTTTTTTTTTTAATCCCCAAAAATGGTATCATAATTAATTATCGCTTATCTCCTGCGGCCTCTGGCGTTGATTAAACTCTTATTGTAAAAAGTCTGCGACGGCACGTGGCCGTGGTTCGTATTCGTCGCTTCATCCCCGTGGCACAAACCGAACGGTTAATTAGCGTGACTGAAAGTGTTCGCTGCGGTCGTGTCCCGCAGGATTCTGTAACGTGAGATGCGCGCACATATTTTGTTGCGTAACGTAACGACGCCGGGTGACCGCAGTCAACTGGGTTACTACGGTACACTGAATCGAGCTTCACTCGGCTGCACTCTCTCCAGTTTACTTGCTACTCGTTACTTGTTACTTATTCAATTATTTACCGCCGTTACCTCGACTCGGTAGTCTCTCAGTCTCAGGTCTCAGGTCTCAGTTCTCAGGTCTCAGGTCTCGGTCTCAGCTGCTGCAGGGTAGCTATTAACCCGCGTCACTGTACCAGCAGGCGTTTATCGATAGCCTCCCGTAGCGCGGATGGTTGTATTTTATAATTTCTGACGGTTACTCGTAAATGTTGTTAGAAAAAACGGTATTTTCTTATTTTTTCTTCTTTCTCTTCTTATATTCAGAACTGCTGTACCAAAGACCAGAAGAAAGGTACGAACAAAGGGGATAAAATAGTATCGTGTGTCGCTATACAGCCAGTGGTTAACGAGAAACAAACGTCAGAACTATTCTCCCCCCCCAGCCCTTTTCGTACAAATTAGGCATAAGAAAATGATGTAAGAGGGAGGAGGGGCCAACGGGCCTCCTTCATGAAACTAAATCTACGAGGTAATTACATCAGGGGACAAATTATAACTAGCTCATTACGTTCCTGGCTTAAAACTCTACCGAAGCTGAAGGCCAGGGGGCGATCCTATCTTGAAAAAAGATTGGAATTTTAATAATATCCCAGCTACCGCTTATATAGCCAACAACCCGGTAGAGAGCTGAGATATGGCGGGCGTCAGTCTCGAACGGTGAAACGGTGCAACGGGAAATTGGGGGAAAATACTCCATTCCTTTAAGGAAAAAAAAACATTTTTTTTTATCACGATATGAAGAAGAGCCTCGAATCAATTTAAAGTTGATTGACATTAGAAGGTGGATATATCATAACACGGTTGCTTTGCATCTCATGTTAAATTCATGTGTGGGAAGTCGACGCACGCGTCACGCGTAGGTTCGTTCGATAATCGTTGATAATTATTTTTACCTATGGCAGTAAAAAAATCGAATTCTTCGATATTATGATCGTAGTTCGCAACACTTCACGCAGAGGTTCTCGAGTATCTCATTCCACATAGGATTTCATATTGCAGAACACCAATCTTTTCACTCTATTCACTTCAATTATTCCATATATCGTATAGATTCAATGAACTAATCGAGTCTATTTTCTATTCTGTTTCAGGTTACCACAGCTTGCCGTCTTAGCGAAGATTTTGTGCCTCCTGATGGTGAGTATAAATGAAAGTATACGTTCATTTTTTTCTTCAGATTGACGATATCATATCATAATACCTACATAAATCTATTAGATGTAAGAAAAAGTAGATCCTTTTCATGGGCAAAGTATAATTCTTCCTGTTTTCTTAACGCTCCTCGTCATCCCGAGGCTAGATTATTAATAATAACGATACATAGATGCGATATACTCGTACACGCATGACCCGGGTGTCGGGGTCAGATGACCAACGCCGATAGCGGGCTGGGCTAGTCATCGCGTGCCTACCGACTCCTTAACCATTAAAAACCGTGCCTGTTAACGGCTTACGTCGTATCTACCAACTACCTGCCACAGTTTCAAGTTTAAAACGATCAAACTGACGATCTACATGCTATCTAGTGCGATGAACGAAGGGGAAATAACTTGAGATTTGAATGACATATTGATTCTGAGGGTTGAACTGATTCAGAATAATTCATTCAATTCTTTAATTCAGATAAATTCTCCTCAATTCAACTTAATTCAACCATATTCAACGTCAATTCAATTTCAACCTCGGTCAACTTCGGTTCAATTCAATTTCAACTTAATTCAACTTCGATTCAATTTAATTTCAACTTCATTCAACTCGATTCAACTTTGATTCAATTCAATTTCAGCTTAATTCAGCTTCGATTCAATTCGATTTCAACTTGATTAAACTCAATTCAACTTTGATTCAATTCAATTTCAACTTAATTCAACTTCGATTCAATTCGATTTCAACTTGATTAAACTCAATTCAACTTTGATTCAATTCAATTTCAACTCATTTCAACTTCGATTTAATTCAATTTCAACTCAATTCAACTTCGATTCAATTTCAACTTCATTCAACTCATTTCAACTTCATTCAACTCAATTCAACTTTGATTCAATTCAATTTCAACTTAATTGAACTTCGATTCAATTCGATTTCAACTTGATTAAACTCAATTCAATTTTGATTCAATTCAATTTCAACTTAATTCAACTTCGATTCAATTCGATTTCAACTTGATTAAACTCAATTCAACTTTGATTCAATTTAATTTCAACTTAATTCAACTTCGATTCAATTTCAACTTCATTTAACTCATTTCAACTTCATTCAACTCTCAATCTCTCAATTCAACTTTGATTCAATTCAATTTCAACTTAATTCAACTTCGATTCAATTCGATTTCAACTTGAATAAACTTAATTCAACTTCAATCCAATTCATTCAGGTAATTCCGTGGTAATTAGCTAAATTATCAATAATTCAAGTGAATCACGAGTTGGTTCATGTACTATTGACTCGTCAATTCAACGAGTTATTTCCCTCCTCGGCGATGTATTAAAAATTGACGATTATAGTAGTATAGGTATGTAAAATCGAGTTATCAAGGAAAACACGGAGGAGGATTAAAATCCGGCTGTTGACTTTGTAGCAATTGGAAGCGAGGCGGTGATCGTCATCTTGAGACCGGTAGCAGCGCGGGTTATAGTTGACGTGTGAATGCGGCCTATCGTGTAATCAAATGTTTCAACGAAATACTAACCGCTTAAACCGTGGGATTATAAAACTTAATAAGGAGCGGGTTCCTCGTCTTGTTAGCATAATATTCGCATCAACCTTCCCGGTGCAGCTACTTTTCCTGTATATATTCAGGTTTTTGCGATCAAGATATGTCCCACAGAGACCACAGATTTAACTCGATTATCACTTTTTTTCTTACTCTCTCGTATATGCATACCGTATAAAAATGGGTCGCGGACATTCCGCACGGTAGGAACAGCCTCGAAACAAGGTTAGATTCACGTACGAGATGCGTTTGCGCGGCAATTCGCGAAAAAAAAAGACCTTCGAGATAAGCAGAATCTTTGTATGCGAATGAGAACTTTCTCTCTTCTCTTCTCTTCTCTAAATTCTTCGCGATTTGAAAACGAAGAATCGTTAATATCTTCAACTTCAATTTCAATTTGAACTCAATCCAACTTCAATTCAATTCAATTTCAATTTCATTATGCCGAATTCAACTTCAATTCTATTTCAATTCAATTCAAATTCAATTTAAATTCAATCTGAATTCAATTTCAACTTTATTATACCGAATTCAACTTGATTCAACTTCAATTCAATTACAACTTTATTTTCAATTTCAATTTGAATTCAATCCAACTTCGATTCAATTCAATTTCAATTTCATTATGCCGAATTCAACTTTATTCAACTTCAATTCACTTTCAACTATATTATACCGAATTCAACTTGATTCAACTTCAACTCAATTTCAACTTTATTCTACCGAATTCAGCTTTATTCAACTTCAATTCAATTTCAACTTTATTATACTGAATTCAACTGGATTCAACTTCAATTCAATTCAATCTTTATTCAACTTTATTCAACTTCAATTCGATTTCAACTTTATTATACCGAATTCAGCTTTATTCAACTTCAATTCAATTTCAACTTTATTATACTGAATTCAACTTGATTCAACTTCAATTCAATTTCAACTTTATTTTCCATTTCAATTTGAATTCAATCTAACTTCGATTCAATTCAATTTCATTATGCCGAATTCAACTTTATTCAACTTCAATTCACTTTCAACTATATTATACCGAATTCAACTTGATTCAACTTCAACTCAATTTCAACTTTATTCTACCGAATTCAGCTTTATTCAATTTCAATTCAATTTCAACTTTATTATACTGAATTCAACTGGATTCAACTTCAATTCAATTCAATCTTTATTCAACTTCATTCAACTTCAATTCAATTTCAACTATATTATACCGAATTCAACTTGATTCAACTTCAACTCAATTTCAACTTTATTCTACCGAATTCAGCTTTATTCAATTTCAATTCAATTTCAACTTTATTTTACTGAATTCAACTGGATTCAACTTCAATTCAATTCAATCTTTATTCAACATGATTCAACTTCAACTCAATTTCAACTTTATTCTACCGAATTCAGCTTTATTCAACTTCAATTCAATTTCAACTTTTTTCTACCGAATTCAACTTTATTCAACTTCAATTCATTTTCAACTTTATTATACTGAATTCAACTTGATTCAAATTCAATTTAATCTTTATTCAAATTCAATTTAATCTTTATTCAACTTCATTCAAACTTCAATTCAAATTATTTTCAATTTCATTCAACCTAATTCAACTGAATACTTTGAATTCAATGAATCTAATAGCTTTGCCCTCAATTCTCGGTGATAACGAAAAATCGTTAATTTTTTTGTTCTTCTGTCTTCAGGTGGTGATGTGCGGGGCGGTACCGGCGATGGTGCGCTCCGTGAGTCTCTACTCGACCTGCAGCAGCGGCAACGTCACTGTCTACAACCGCGACGTCAAGGCGATTGGACGGAGTGAAAGAAATGCAGCCTACCGTGAGTATATATCACAAATATCCATTAACACCCGACTCGGCTGTTTAACCTTTTCCAGTTTCCCGTGTGAACCGTTTCTATAAAGAATATTAATTACTGGATGATGCGGAACACAGTTTCTTTCACATCATCCAACGTGAGACTTGGAGAAATTCCGGGGAAATGATTGAAATCGAAAGCCTACCGTCGAGTTGGCCAACGATTTATCGGGGTCTAGGTGCAAGGTCGTCTCATTACAGACTCGTCTCGGCTTATCTGACTAATTCCGCTATAAGTCATTCTTGATATTCCAATAATTATACCTTATCTAGATTCGTAAACTGCTCGAGCGTTGACTGACGAATACGACGGTGTCGAGGGCGCCTGGCGTCCGTTCGTCTGAGTTACTGCATCACTTCTCTATAATCCCACCGCCAAAGATGGGAATTGTTTTCGACTAGACACTATAAGTTTATCTCCCATATATTGGAGCTTTATCGATGATACAGATCCTTTATGGCCAGAGTCACATAGGTGGATAAATTCCCGATACATTCACAAGACGCAATAACCTGCATTCCGGTCGATTACTCATCCTCGTTCGTCATCGTGCGGATCGTGTCTTTGCATACGGTTATTCGATACCAATTAGAAACCTTTTCGTTCACGTACCCTTAGCCTACGTCTCGTTAGGAAAAAGGCTATAATTATTCTTCATTTTCATCGTTGAGTGAGGAGTGAAAAATGATTATTTCAACGACGCGTACTGGAATTTATTACTTATTCATAACTCGCCCCCTCACCGAGTCTCTCGTAGTACGCGAAGGGTTGCCGCGAGATTAAAGGCCGTCAAATGAATTGAAAGCCAATTTTAATCAAGACCGGTCTCCGCGCGGGCTTTTAAGACCCGATTACCGCCGATAATAACGGGGGGCAGAGACCGCGACGCGGCTCGATATCGGATAAGACCGATTCGAGAAAGAGAAAAATTGCCCCTCGTACATCACCGGTGAGATTAAAATCAGCTACATTGTAGTCACGTCTGATCGAGGCTCGAGAAACGAGAAACTTGAAATTCGGAAGCGGAAGAGAAGTTGAGAACCCTACGGGTATGGAGCGTCGGCGTTATGAAAGGCGTTTAATATAACTAAACCGGACGGGCTGCTCTTGTTACCAGCGCTCACCTGAGACCCTATGATTAACACCTAAATGCATGATTGGCTGGTTTCGTTCTGTTCATTGGTTGGATATTCGTCTATGGAACGAGATACTGCGACGAGGAGGAGGATGCCCACGAACACATACTGTTTAGACTTGAGACCCGCTATCTCTTGCCAGAGATCATCGAGACGTGACGCGGCGGGGACAGGTGAAGTCTAGTTTACTACATGACGGGATAATCACAGCCTGTAAAGAGAATAATTAAATTCCGTATGAGGGAGAGAAGGAGAGCACCGGTCAAGTCGTATACCTACGATAAAACTTTCGTATAAGAAGGCTTTCATCTCTTTAGAGAGGTGAGAGTTTCTAAATATTTGGTAACGCCCTTGATAATATTGTATGGTAATAAAACTAGAATCTAGACCCTAACACGTTAGTGATCTCCATTTATCTTGATAGCATGATCCGGGAACCATCAAGACATCTCTGATCTTTATACGAGCCGGGTTAACAGCTCCTCGTTGATCAACAGAATTAACGGAGCAAGATCTAGAATCATATAATACTGGCTGTGTTTTATCACGTGAGTTGAAGAAAATTCTTGGGGTCTTCAGCAGCCCCTGGAAACCCTGACGAGAGAAAAATAAGTCATCATTCTCTTTGTTTTCTCGAAACAAGTGGCAGGTAGGGGGAAAGAAGATTCTGTGATTTCAAAATCTCTTCAGATGTGATGCTCATTTCTCGTTTCTTCGTTGTGGGAATAATCTTCTCCTCGCCCCCGGAGTGACCGGAGTGGTAAAGGGCCCAGGGTAATTGAGTAAGGCGACTCGGGCATAATGAAGACGCGAGCATCGTCGCCCTACAACCAATTAGTGGTGCCATTACTCCGTGGCAGATGACCATCTCCCTTGGGAGGTCACACTTAATTATCACACCGCCGTTCACCTCCTTATGTTTTTAAACTCTCGGCTCAAACTCACTACCACATAACGTATTATGTGTTATATAACTCTGATGTATCACGAATGCGGGTATTTTAGAGACGAAGTAAGTGAGTATAAGCGAAGTCAAGTGAGTTAGGAAGGCAGGAAGCGTTAGGGATCTACCGAAGTAATGAAAATACTGAGGTTGCTCACGCCTACTGCTGATTAGCATAGAAACCCGACATGTGCGTATGAAGGGGGGAAAAAAATGAAAAATAGTTAAGTGAATAATAATTAGAGAGGGTGAGGTGAATTTTATTTCGCCTGTGAAAAACCAACGGTGTATAAATTCCTCATACAAATATAACGAAGGAAGACCGAGTTCTTCGTGAATGCGGAGTCTGGTCGAAGGAGGCATCTAACAACGTCTGGTAACTTCCTAGACTGGGCTGAGAAACGTATAAACTGATACAGTACGTATTTCTCGGTGTATAACACGGCACCGATACGATTACGTACGTGTTATCTGAATGCGAGGTACGCGTTTGTGTACCAGAAATAACACAGCAGTATACTGACACAGTGAATAATTCTATGGAATGTTAGCGCTACGGTATGTGCAAGCGTATCTCGAATCAGAGAAACCGTTCTGCACCACATTACCTAACCAAACACTTATGCTACCAGTTTACATAATCGAATATCAAGGCTTCCAGCAGCAGCAGCAGCTGCTGGTGCTGCTGGTGGTGGACCAGGCTTTGTCCAACAAATTATAAACGCGTTATTAAATCAAACGATCGTTCCAAGTCTCTTGGTCAACTACAACAGGTGATGGATGGAGCATGGGAACCACATCGGGGGCTTCTCTAATCTCAATGGATCTCAACAATGGCTCGGATATTCAAATTTCATCCTTATCGGCACCATTTAAATACATAGTAGGTGGTATTGGGAGAATTTCCTACCCCATCCGCACGCCATCCAGAATGGGCGCTTGATCCCAATTAGATGACGGCAATTGGTACGATTTTCGTATTTCTTCGATACTGTCTTCTTTTTCACACCACATCCTGGGCCTGTGGGAATTAAAATATGGGAAATCGAGTCCTAACCACGGTGAGAAAAATGACGCGATAGTGAAGAGCGACGAGAGGGACGCGCCGTGTACCGGAGATAACTCCCTATCTAAATTTATTTATCACCGACTTATGGAAACACAACTGATCCGAGTTAATCAGATATCCTAGCCTCGGAGGGGACGATGACCCGGACATACGCCATCGAAAATTCAGTCTTTGAAGCAGTTGAGGTACACGCGATCAGCCATTGTAGTTTGGCTTCCTCTTGCTCGGGGAGTGATACCAGTCTCTCTCTCTTTCTCTCCCTCTCTGTGCGTGCGACTGTATAAATCTGAGTATAATGTCGATCCTTAATTTTTGCGGACTGGGACTCGATTCTGATGGCGCTGACGGGACTCAGGGTGGCCCCTTTGCCGGGTGCCTCGTTAAACTGAAGTGACTCTCGGTCGGAGATCCGGGGAACCTCTCGTCTCTTTGGTGGATCGAAATCAAGAATGTCCCCGAACCACCTCGTAAACCCCCCGCGGGAGGTCTTAATCTCAAACTCTCACGAGGTCCGTCCGCGGGCTATGCGCACCAATTAATTGCCACGCGTTTCATTAATTAATTAGAGAATATCGAATCGCAAGTCACGTTAGAGTTCTTGTATCTTGGATCTTGTATCTCTACGTCGTTTTTTCTGATCGTTTATTGATTTTATAGTCCGGGAAGGATATTTACTATCGACGATTTGCATACAACTACAGAAACAAAGTGGTCGTCCTCGTTGAACGATGCTGCGCAATTTACAATCCACCTCTAGTCGTTGATAGGTGCGCCAGGGAGTCGTGGAGTTTAACTACAAACCACAAACTATCACCCCATCTGGTCTTTTTATAGGTGTACTTGACGCGGTTACTTCTACCTGTCGCAATCCAATCAACGTGGTTTAGTTCCACGATTTGTGTAGGCGTAAATTGGTTTTGTGTCCAGTGCAGCACGTCCCTGCTGCAGCTGGTATCGCGGTAACCGCGTGACGTTTAGGTAGGAGCTTTAAGCTCCGTCTGTGCCATGAAGATCCACTAAATCTTTACGATCTGGTCGTACAGTGACGACGATTACGGCAACTGTTTACTCACATCGGGACTACGCCTCGTATCTTGACTCCAACGGAACCGATCGCTTCGATTCTCAGGCCTGAAAACTCTCTTCGGTCACTTTTAAACGAAAACACAATCTTCCTATTCCCAGAAGGGTTTCCTCCTAGATACGTTTATGGCGCGCGGGAGTCTCGGCTCGCCTGACGAGGAGCCGAGCGAGTCCGCATCCACGGTCCGAATGTGCTAATGAAGTAGAATGAAGATGAACCAAGAGAAACCATGGAGACACAGACGGACGGTGTGTACCTCGCCACTTAGCGGATGCCGTTGGACCGCGGTCGACCTCCGGTGCATCGTTTGTCGTCGCGGTGTTACGAAATATTCTTTTTCCATAACGTTTGTTAGTCCTCCGGTACACAGTCGGGTCCCACTTCCATCCCACTTCCATCCCACTTCCATCCCAATCCCATTCATCATCGGACCTCTAAAGTTCGTGGAACTGATTCGAGTGTGCAGTTGCTTTCCGGGAAACGACCACGATTCTAATTCCATACTCGTTTATTCCTATCGTTACAGAAAAGCTGACCACACAGTCGGAAGATTTCAGCGGGAAACTGTACATCTTTGCTGAGGAAAGCCAGCGATACATATGCTTCAAGAAACTAAAAAACGGCTGGAAGCTGGTAGGCTTGGTAAGTTTCACCTGTTTCTTGCAATATCAAATCTCCAAAGGCTGCAGGTAGCGAGACACTTTTCTCACTATTGGTCACTTTTTCCAAGATTTGATCACTCGAGTCACTTTTCTGGTCCCAATTTAGTTTCGCACTGCCAAAATATTTTTTTTTTCTCAAATCTGTGTTCGGTGTCGTGCAGAAACAAATCTCCATCGCTAGAAATACCAGAGTCACCCATATGAGGCGCCAGTTGAGTATCTACCTTCACGGGCGCAATATGCAAAATTTGGTAGCGTGCAATAATGTACAAAAGTACACGCGGTTTTTGACCAATGTTGTCAGTTTACCGAATTCAACACCCTTAGTACAGGCGCGTACATGCAAGGCGACGAACACACTAGCAATCTGCTTGTGAACATGCTTAACTGGTCTATCATCTGTTTTTTCCTCAAATCTGTTCGATATCATGCAAAATCGCTTCAAATTATTCTCGTGTTCTACTCCAATTAGAATTACAATCCATTGCAACGACCGTTGATGTGGTTACTGAGTTATGATCGATTTTTTCCAGTCATTTTCAGTCACTCATTAGTCACTTGTTTTGCAGATTCAAATCCTAGATGCAATTTCTTTGATTCATGAAAAAAAAATGAAAATTGGGAAGTTTTTACGTGAAATCAAAATGTCTTCACGAGAGTAACAGTGAATCTTCTTCTGATTTCAGCCGAAGAAAAAAAAAGGACCGATGTGTCAGTTTTACGAAGAGTTCAACGGATCGTACCTGAGGTACAAAAGCGCGGAGAACGGTTCGCATTACCTTGGTTTCAACAAGCGTGGTTCGCCGTTGAAAGACGCCCAGGGTAGAGACCAGTGTCTGAACTTCATAAAGTATAATCCGCACTTCAACATCAGTCATCACAACACACAAGTGGCGGCAAACGTCGGTGGTGAATTGCGAAAACCATCGATGCAAAGGACGCCGAAGAAGTATCGTCCGTTAGAGAATGCCCAACCGCACCATCACCACCGGCACAATCGTGGTAAAATTCACGAACAACCGACAAAACCACGGAGACGACTCGCCGGTCGTCCGCATGATGCAAAAAAGTACTGAGCCCAACGAGAGACTGTCGCGATAAACCTTCGCGGGGGATTGTCGAGCTTAGAGACACTCGCGCACGGACTAACCGCCCGTGCCTAATTATTGAAGATATATATATATATATATACTATATATATATAAAAGATATATATGATATAACACGTAATTTGCCGCGCGCTAAATTATGCGATGTAACGCTGCCGTTGATAAAAAAGAAAGGAACACACAAAAAAAAAAAACGTTGTATTTTGTCGCATTGCTGCAGAGATCAGACTGAACTGATATTTCTTCTTTTTTTTTTACGTAATTTTTCATCAATTTTTTTCCTAGCTGTTAAAAAAAAAATGGCAAAAATAATGCAGTTCTAGTGCTACTGCTGCTGCTACTGCTACTGCTATCGTTGTCTCTTTACCACCGCCAGCGTGAAGCGGGGGAAGCAAATAAAAGGAATAAATAAATTGAAAGAGAAGAAAAATTAATAATAAAATAATGATAATAATATGAATAGCAATAATAATCACGATTACAATGATGATGGTTATTATTATGATAGGCGATTTATATGATGATAATATATAATTGGTCTCGGGTCGCACGATGATGTGTTTTGTCTGTTCATTTTCGAAAACGATAACAAGAAAAAAAAGAGACTTTTTAGTAAAGAAAAATAATAATTACACTCGACAAAATATTTCAGTTTGTCTCGTCGGTCAGCCTTTGATAAGAATCGTGTCTCGTTCATATTTTTGATGTGAAAAAATGAGAGGTAAAAAAAAAAAAACTGTTGAAATAAACGAATGAAACGAATAAAAAATTAAAAATTAAACGAATACGAAACGCGAAATATGAATATGAAAACGAAAGAAAAATTGAGACTTGTATGCCCATGGTGAATGCCGTGTTTGTTGTTACGTTGTGTCGGAGCAAGTGCGTGTAAAATATTACATATTAATGAATTTTAATTGTTAGGATGCTGCTGCAGACTGTATTACTAGGTTATAGGTACGTTATGTAATATTTGTGACGCGGTGGCGACTCGATGAATAATTAATATCCACATCAGCATCCCTCTGAATAATAACCGCGAGGTCTCTCTCCGCGCCCTCTCAACATGGAGAATAGGATTGTGTGAAACAAAGGTTTTTTTATTTCCATAATTTTCACGCAGTCGTCACGCAAGGAACAAATTCGGACCCACGAATCCGTTCCCTAGGTAGCTTATTTATTGAAATCATGTTTAGATGTTACTTAACAGGTATGAACCCCCTCATCCCCTACCTTGTATCCCCGTCCTCGTACCTCGTTCATCTCCCTTGTACTATGTATAAAAGTAATGTTCTGCTCTCTTTACCTTTTTCCCCCCTCCCTTCGTTTCATTCATTTTTCCCCAACCCCCCTCGTCGTCTATTTTATACGTTCATTTGTTATTTTTTTTTCCTTTTCATAATCATAGACGTTTGTGTATATTTTTTACCCCCGGTGAACCCCCGCACGATTCTTCTTTTAAATACATATACATATATTTTTTCTTTTTTATCATCCACGTTAGATACGTTTTTGTTTTCTTTTCTTTTTTTTTTTTTTTGTCACATCCAAAATCTGATAATACTCAATAAAAATATAATTATTTTGTTTGATTTGAATTTTTTTTTTCTACTGCCCATTTTTTTTCTCTTCCATTATCGTGAATTATAAAAGTGCGTCGAGGGTCTGGGCCACGCGGTGTCTGTATGTATCGCTGGAACTATAGAATTATATGAAAGAACAATAAATTATAGTCGAGCGTAGAACGCGATGTGCTCGAATCTCTCACTTTTATTCTTGCCTTGCCTTGCCTTTTTTATTTTTATCAAACGTTATTAATACAAATTTTTCACGTTTAATTAGATTTTTTAGAAGTTAAACAAAATGACAGACTAAATACCTACATGAATTGGAATCGCTCAAATTCAATTCTTATTCATATGGCAATAATGAGAAAAGCGACGTGGCTGATTCGAGCACGTTTCAAAAGCAATCTGAGCTATAATATAATATATGTCGCGCTAAAACGATGCAGCTGACCATAAAATAATGATAATGATAAAGATAAACGAATAAAAAAAAAAAAAAGAAAAAAGAAAAAGGAAAAAAAAACGTAAATCCGACGCTTATAATTTAATGAATTTAATAACAGACAACTAATATAACGTGTATTGTATTGTATTGTAATATGGTATTGTAACGCCACCCTTTAAGAAATTAACCCAAACGTTTGTATATGTATGCATAATCTCACCCACCCTACCCACTCTATACCTACTTACCACTCACACCGTACATAGAATTTTTAAGGTGAGTCATCGGATGGCGGAATTTCGTCAGGGACGTTAAGTCATTTCCTTTATTATTAGTTAATTTTTAATACAGTTATTACTTGTACTTTCTTTTTATTTAGGTGTTTGTTCGTTTTTTTTTTGTTTTTTTTTTACGATTTTTTTTATATGATTCTTGCCCAGAAATTAGTATGTCATATAAAAGAATTTTTTTTCAATATGTATGTAAAGAAAATCTGAATCCCTGAGTGACAACAGTTAGCCGATGACTCGCCAAGTTAGATGATAAAGAAAAAAAAAATACATCATTTTTATTTTCATTTTTATTTATTTTTTTTTTCACTTTTGTCACCAAGAAATCAGCAGTATAGAAAAAAAAAAAAAAAACTACTACAGAAAGAAAGTAAAAAAAAATTCCCCAACCAAACTATGAATCTGACTACATTAGATAGATAATACCTATACATAATGAGAACAAAAAAAATTTTGAATAAAAAAAAACAACTAAATTTAAAGTAAACGTAAACGTAAAATTATTATTATTATTAAGAAAAACAAAAAAAAAAAAAAAAAAAAAAAATTAAAAATTAAAATATAAAACGAAAAAAAAAAAATGAATAAGTAAAATATAAATATTATATATAAAATAAATATATGAAAAAGATGTGTATTGTAAGATATTTAAATACTGACGTGGGCACACTTGATAAAAGAAGAATAAGAAGAAAAAAAAAGTAATAATAACTTATTTACTCTTCTTTACGAAGAGTCATATTATACGTTGACGGTTGCTCGTCGAAGACGTTTTTTCACGCCATATCTCGACTCGTTGAATTATGATGATTGAAGAAGAGTTAAGATTCTTTGATTGTTAGAGGATAGGAATAATGACAATCGAGTTTAGCGCGTTTTACTGTCTAGAAGAGCAACGCGTTTTACCTTAAAAACGAAAGAGAACGCGAGGTGCTTCGATTTGGGCTGAAATCACTTGTTCGTTATATGATCGTGAGATGAATAAATGACATTGAAAATTTAAATACTCGTCTATATTATAGTGATTTTTGCCCAACAACGAATCGTCGCGGTTTCTTACGTAGCTAGCAATAACATTAATAACATTCCAACACAAAATCGCGAAGCGCGTGCGTGTGCTGTGTGTTGTGTGTGCCACTATATAAAATATGAGAGAAAAACGAAACGAAAACACTGTCAAATACACGCTCATACACTGCTATATACACGTCGTTTTTATTCATTATTCAGAATTCCCTGATTGATCCTCTTCCACATCACAATCGTCAAGAAGAACGAATGTCTTCACATTGGAAGCCGAAGTTCATCGAACAAATGTAAGTTCTAGTCTAGACGATGACCTGCTGGTGAACGATTTTCTCCTTTCTTCACATTCTCCAAGTCCTGATGAATAGTAAGTATATGTATATCTGATGCTATTATGCTAACATAGAATTATTTAAAATTTTCGAGAAACGCTCAACTCCGTTTCAAGCGATTGATCCTTGATCCTAAGAAAGTAGAAATAATCACAAGTCGAGGGGCTATATTCACTCGAACTTTTAGTTTACGAGTGATTCCGTGATCTCATATGATTTCATTAGTTAATCTGGGTGCTTTGTGCTGATTTTTTACTATTTCAATATGATTTCGAAGAAAGTTAGTCAATGTCCAGTGATTTTAAAGAATTGCAGCTCATTTCGAGCCATTTCAAAGTAGATTTGAAGAATTTCCGCTACTTTCCAGTGATTTATCAATGATCTTGTACGATTTCAAAGCGATTCTTTGTCTGATTTCGAATGATTTCAGTAGTGATGGTGAATAAGTGATTCTGCATTTTCCAGAATCTTCAGAAACAATGTTTCAACATCTCAAATTGAAGAACAAACGAAAGTGAGAGGGGTAGCCACTTATAGACAGCATTTTTATCGCACTCCCGAAGACTTTGAGGTGTGACACTATTATAAGCTTCCAACAATCAAATTTCACGACAATAACAATTTCCCTAGAATCAAGGCTCTGAGGGTTCGTGGATAAAAAATTGTATTCGACCCGAGTCGATTGGCTGCATGTGCTCGGTAAACCCTTCAGGTTTGAATCCTGTCTACGTTTGGGATCAATGGTTGCGTCTCCCCGAGCGCAGCGATTCATCGCATGAAATTTGTTGGGGGTCAAGAAGATTAGGACTCGATGGTGTAGCGTCTAACGGTCTCGACGGTTTGCACTCGTGATTTCCAGATCAAACACTCGAGCGTGTTAAGAAGGAAGTTGAGAGGGCCTAGGTCCTCGTCCCTGGTCCCTCGGTGGCTCGCAAGGCGACGCAATGGACGCGGAGGAGCAGAAGCAGCCGAGTTTTGACATTATTTGGTGAGCCCTCGAGACCCACTCCGGAGGAAATCAACGGTCGGAATTGGAGTGCCGTTCGAGTGTCGGTGTGGGTAGGCGAACCCGCGTGGGTCACTGTGTGCGCAACCCCTTCAGCACCCTAATGTGTTCTCGACCAGGGATTGTGCGGGGACCCCGAGCCCGAAGCCCCGGACCCCGGTACCCTGGGCTGTTTGATTTTATTTTTAGTACCAGACAGAGTGAATGGAATCGGTTTTCGGTTTTCGTCTTTGGCGCTCAACCGAAATTCCGACATTTTCAAATACTCGAGTGGAGTCGAACGAGTTCCAGAGGCCCGGATGACGCCGGGAACCCGTTTCTACCGGGAAACTTATCTACGATAATGATAATGATGCCCATTGCTCGGTATAGTGACCAATAGTAATTAGTCCTCGCGAGAGTTTCCTTGTGAAAGGACGAATTGTTCCCGTATTCGTGATTCTCGTACTCCATATCTTAATCGAACTCATAAAATCGGTCCTACACGAGGCCCGACTGGGAGAGCGAAGAACGCGTTTTAATTAAATTTCGAGTTCAATCGGGGCCTCGAACTATACGGAAAATCTCCCTTCGGGAACCCGACTGAATTCAGAATGTCGACGCTCTCCTCCGTCCCAGAGCAAAAGAAATACTCGGCAGCAACACAGGCTGACTTGCTTCCAATTAAGAGCTGACAATTAGTTTATCTTATCTCCCATTTGTTCAACGCAGCTTTATACCGCGACCCTCCTACGGTTGCCGCGAGGCGAGAGGGACGCCTCGCGTCTTTTTTATTCTTCATTCAGTCCCACGACCTACAATTCCTACCCTCGTTCTCCGAGTTCTCTAGCCTCTATTTAAAGGTCATTACAATAAGGTTTCCTTAACGGAGGAATTTAACGCTGCTTTAGCTACCGAGGCACGCATGAAATAAAATTGAATGGGCCATCGAAGTGGCTCCAAGCATCGGAAGAATTATCGGCACCTGGTCGCAATGGCCAGGAGGGGATATTTTTTTTTTCGTCTGTGAGTACGAAACGCGCGGAAAATGACGCAGAGCCTAGTCGACCACCCAAAAGCTACATAAATTTACCAACCAACGAATTTGTGACAATTAAGAAAACGCCGGACGACAATGCTGCGGGCTGTCGCCGAATATTTACGGTCAGGACCAAGCATTGTGTCCATCCGTGCATTGTGTGTCTCCTCCGTTTCCTGCTAGTTGTAACGTAGAACAGAAATGCCGAGCTACCGCTTTCCCCGATATCGAGAACATAGGGAAAATAGAAGAATCGAAGAATCTTCAAGCTCAATAATACCGTTTTTATTATCGTCCTGTAATTTCCTCCGACGATACCGGCTCAACCTTCTGCTGTAGGCGCCTTCTGATCTCCAAAGACTCCAAATAACTCTGAATTTTTATCCATTCAGAGTCCCGATAAGTACGAGTGGATGCGTCCGAAGAATTCTAAGAGAGCCAGAGACTCTTACGGCGACATTTATCCACCGGTTTGACAATGATTTTTCGCCGTGGTTTCATAAACCGCGATATAAACATTTGGGTCAACTGCGATCGTTGAAATGTGAACTATAATAAACATTCTTAACGTCTTCACCGACGTCGAACCCATTTCGAATGTTGCTCTGCACGAGATAACAGTAATGACCCTGGTATTAGGGAATTTATTCGCTTCCGGTACCTGCGGAACCGCGCAACTGCCGAGACGATGGGTGAATAAAACATGTCCACAATTTCAGTTCACCCACACAAAGGAACTCGAGAATTTTCTCGTACGTGACGAACTCGATTCTCCCGCCTTTTGTGCGGTGGGACTCTCAAAGATTGTCAATTTCGGAAGAAACTCGATAAAATCAAAATTCTCCAGCCTCAAGATTCGTTCTCCCGGTCGTATTTCGAAGGTCTTCGAAAATATGTGACGGTACACGTGTAATCCGGGTACGGATCCTGGCTACTTCGTATTCAGTAGGCTTTCACTTCGATCGGTAATTTATGGCTGTTAGGATTACCAGGTGACATCGAACGATTTGCAAGTACTGGCGCGTGTTTGTGCGATCTGATTTACAAGCATACCGGGTGTCGCCCGATACCCGGTCGCGGAGACCATCGACGATTACCCACGACCAATTCCGAAATTCCAACCGTCAGAGATTCCTGGGCTTAGTTATAGTTATAGTACACCGGCGAGCCAGATAACCATCGGAATCGGAATGACGCAATGACACAAACGTAGTTTCGAGCTGGAAAAATCGTCATCCGAGGACGTATCCAGGAATTGATACCATAATCGGGCAACATTTATGACCAATTAAAAAATTACATCGGAGAGATCAGATTCGATTATACGTAATCATTGATCAGTCGTCGAGATTAAGCGAACATTGAACATTTGGTGAGTTGTTTCTCTTCCCAGTCTGCTTCGAGGTGAACGTTACGTACGTTGCTGTACGTACGTCTGAACTAGCATCGCATTCTTTTACTCTGACCCGTAAATGTGCTCAAATTGAGACGTACCACGGAGTCGTGAGCTGAATACGAAATGCTCAAAGGCGTATGTTAATATATCTCTTCCATAGATTTCCTTTGACCAAGTCACGAAGACGCATGCTTCACGAGGCCACAATAAACCGTCGCGTCAAGAATTCGCTCCATTCTCACTAGGTAGTCCACATGTGATGTCCGCTGATGCCTGAAGCTGAAACATCGCTTATATGAATAAAAAATTCACTTTTTTATGCCGAATTTCTTTACCACCACGTCTCGCGGTATCTTTTTTCCTTGTTTTTCTTCAAATTTTGCCACCGCTTGGAGGATCCCGACCCCGCAGGAATATAATGATCGTCGTTTAGCGCGGTGGATACGCAACCGTGTGTTTTCTGTTTCCCATGTACCGAAGCAGTTGAAACTGCCAATTTCGTGGGATTCATCCTTCATCAATCTCAATTAAGAAATTAGGGAATTGGAGAATTAAGACATCACCGATATGACCATGACCGAGACTATGCAGGTATAAGAAACCAACCACCTCGACGATTTTCTTCCTCAAGGCGGAGAAAGAGATTCTCTGGGGTTAAATAGGAAGGTGGAGTTTTGTAAGCTATTGATTTTGCGTGTGGCCCTCACGAACTGCACCGAAGGACAGATAAATCTTTCCAGCGTAGGAATTTCCTGATTGAGGCCCGCCGAGAGTTAATTGGACCAATGGAATGAAATGCTCCGATTTTTGTAATCGTTTCTTATCTGGCCATTATCCCGTAATGGCGACCATTCCGGCGCCCGGAAATACTATCGATCCTAAACGGTTGCACGAACGAAATACAAACCAACCTCAGGTCCACAAAGTAGTCCTTGATGGAACTAATGAAACTGAACGTCGTTAGACGCCAAGGTCCGAGTCGCCCAATTTATATTGGCCAAAAGGAATGAAAAATAGACGAAAAAACAAGACACAACCTTGCAGTGTACAAGTGATTTCATATAAGACTTCATGCATGATTTTCCAGCTGATGATTTTTCCTGACGTTCGATTACTTCAAAGTGATTTTGACGAATTTCAGTTGATTTTCAGTGACTTAGATGAATGTCAGCTGATTTTTTCTCTGATTTCAACTGATTTCAATCCAGGGTGAGCAGCTGAATTCAGGAGTGAATAGTCCCTCGTATGCAGCTATATTAATGTCGAGGGGTATTCGCAAATGAAAGAGGAGATTGGCGTGAAACTTTTGCGATTAACCGGCCGGGTCGAGAGGTGTAAAATAAATGAACGCGTACATCATGCGTGCGTAATGCAATATCGGCGGTCCAGCGGGTTCAGGTTAGGTTGCCGAACCGCAAGCGTCGAGCTTAAGGGCCGAAGGACCTGCGGCACGGCGGCACGGCGCCGCCGCGAGACGCGTGCAGTACGCAAGTATGAGTAATGCCCGTTATTTGCCGGGTATTAGTTTTTGCGATGGGTTAAGTTATCGTCGTCGTAAAATGGCACCACAATTACCAGAGTCCTGTCCTCTATACCAATCAAAAATTACGAGTGGTGTATACTGACTATTCTAAGTATCGGTACAAAAGTTGTGTAGACGTCCCTTTTTCAACCATCGAACGTCACGTTGCCGCGCAAAAAGAATCGAGCTACAAATATACCGAGAGGAGCTCTGATTCGAACTCGAGTTTCTCTGGCCACTTGTGAACGGTGCCCTCGAGTCCACTTCGGCTGCAAGCTCGAGAGGTCCTTCATGGGTGTGAAGGTGATTAGTTTCCCGCTATTGATGATTGGTCTCAAAGTTAGGGTCTCGTTAAGGGGGTACGTGCACCTTAAAATGTCAAAAAAGTCAAAACTGCCAAAAGTCAAAACATTTTTTTTTGTCTATGATGCATGAAATAGGATCTATCGGTGGATCCATTCAAGTTTTTCGGGTCTCAAACTATTCAGTAAAGAAGCCTTTTCAAAATGAACAGAGAACTTCTTGATCCGATCAAAATTATACCAAATATTCATCATTTTTCCGAATAATATAGCGTCTTTCTGTCTTCATACGTTACTTTTCGTGATAACTCGAGTAAAAATGAAGTTACGACAAAGTCTGTTCATATTGAAAAAGACGTATTTATTGAATGGAGTTTAAGACCCGAAAAACTGAAATCGGTGGGTAGATTTTATTTCGTGCATCATAGACAGGAAAAAAAATCTAAAAAATTTCGAAATTTAAAGCTGTATGTTCCCTCTCAAGGTCGATATTTCGTGACGAATAATGAAAGTTTTTGGACGACGATGACGGAATTTCAAATACCACGAAATTAATTGTTGAGATGATTAAGCGCCGCGGTTTGGAGGCACGAAATAAAAACTTTTGCGTAACGCGATGAGTCCACCTCAATTCGGTTTATAAAGAATTCTCGGTAAAACGTTGTGAAATAGTAGATCAAGATAATTCCTTTTTTTGGTGACACATATCTCGCATTGTCAAAAGATACGCCGCGCCTTTTTGCCTTCTGGACACACAGACACAAGCGGGAACACCGAGTGTGAATTGATTTGCGGTGGACCGGAGAGTCGCGTGGGCCTTCAGGCGCCACCGCGACATTCCATAGTTTCCGGAATTACCACGTGCTTGACGCCGTCAGCGGAGAAGAAGTTAGACAGTCTTTTTTTTTTTTCTTATCGGTCATAAGAAATTGATAACTCTAATGTACGGCGTTAATTATGGATAAAATTTTCGTGTCGTTTTTACAGTATAGAATTTTTAAAAGCTGTAAGGCATGAGACTACGATTATCTAGATGTGAATTTATCTTTTTGATTTAGAGGTAACTCGGTAGTGTAGAATTTACCGGTGTACAATCCCACTCTCATCTCGGCTAATTGCCGAGTCTGACTCTCCTCGGTTTATCACTTTGGCGGTCGCGTTGCACTCCGGTGTACGTAAACCAATTAGGGCAATTACACGAGTGGAGAAAACCTGTAGGACCATAGAAAAAACGAAAACCCCACATAGTCGAGTTCCTGGCTACCAAGGAAGGCCCACGTCTTAACCCCTGAACCCCTGAACCCGCTTATGAAACCCGGTAATTAATTTCGTCGATTACTATCTACCTGGTAATGAGCCACGTTTTGTGCCTTCTTATCGCGTTAACCCAAATACTTTTAATTCCAGCAACAACGAAGAGCGGTCATACCGTTGCTGATCTACGATTTTCAACCTCGCATTAGAGCAAAAAGCAGAATTATATCCCCGAAGAGGAACAAACGAAGGGACGATTCGGAGTTGGTTTTAAATTGCGTGGGTGTATGGTATAAAAAGATGCGGTTCGATTATATTACCGGAGTAGTCGCGTGGCCCTGTGGCCCCCCTCAGCCCCCTGGCCCTTACCGAAACCCGTGGCAAAGGGTCTCTTGTACTCCTTCTTTCTCGCGCACATAAAATACAACCTGGAATTTTAATAAGCCCGCCATTGTGCACCGGACGCGCGGTTCCCACAGATTTTGGGCAGAGACAACGGGACGGTGATCAACCTCCACGGGCCAATACGCGTACCGTGTAGAAATCGACTTTCAATCGGGGAAAACTATCTGGGGCCCTGATCGAAAGACATGAGGTTTTTGGGCAGTTTTCCCCATTTAAAATTCAATCCCTGCGTGTGTTATCAGAAAAATATACCATTTACCCCCTAATTATGATTTTGCTGAATTATTTTTTAAACAGTGACCTACATCGTAGGTCTGATCTTGGGGTGAAGATTAATTTCGGTAGCGACTTCTAGACGCGTCGACTCCCATTTGTACGATTGTATTTTTTTTTCATTTTTATTTCTCGTCATTTCTTAAGATTTTAATTGACCAGAAGTTTATTCGTATAGCCGTGGCTCTTCGGCTCACGACGAAATGAATATATTAGGGGCTATGGTTAGATAACGTCAATTAAAGGCGGCACGCGACGAAGAGGTTGCCAAAGTCAGAGACTCGGTTTATACGAGTCGAGACGAATTAAGGTAATATACTGGACGGTATAAATTTATAAATTAATAAAATTACAGCGGTGCTTGTGTGAGTGGCCGACGAAGAGATACACGTGATACGTCGATCTTGCGTAGCGCGGTAAAAGCAGCAGTTTGTCTTGAAAAGACTACGAGTTTTTAAATTCAAGATAGCCATAAGGTCTTAAATCTGGGCGACAAATTAAGAAGAATTTTTTTTTTTTTTTTCACCAAACATTTCTTAAACTCAGCCAATAAAGATTCCAATTAAAAATTCTCTCGGACACCGCAACTATACTCCTCTACACGTGGTTATAACATCAACGATTCTCACAGAGAGATGCCGAACGAGATCTACGCGCCAGATTAGCGCCGGTAGGCGATGCAGAATTTCATCTCGGCGCTAGCCGCCGGCTTTGATGTCGAAAGATCGAATCACGATATCACGAACCTAGTCACTTCGTATTGTGCCGTCTTCATCGCCACCCTGTCAAAATAGGGACGCTTCAGTTTTCCACTAGACCATAAAAATCGATGATCCAGTAAGCCGTGTAGATATTCACTTTCAAATGGGAAAAACTATTCAGGGCCATTCCAGGGCCCTCCCGAAAACGTTACGCTCACCCCGAATCTGCAAAAATGTTGAAATTGACATTCAAATGGGGAAAAGTATCTAGAGCCCGTCTAGGGCCCTCACAAAAATCTCAGGCTTGCCCCAAATCTGAAAAAACGTGAGAATTGACTTTCAAATTGGGGAAACATATCTAGGGCCCTTTTAGGATTCCCCTAGAAACTTCATGCTTGCCCCAAATCTGCTGAAACATAAATATTGACTCTCGAATGGGGAAAACTATCTAGGATCCTTCTAGGGGCCTCCCAAAAATCTCAGGCTTGCCCCAAATCTGAAATCTGAAAAAAACGTGTCTTCATGTGATTGAGTGTTAAATGGGGAAAACTATCCAGGTCCCTTCTAGGGCCTTCCCAGAAATCTCAGGCTTGCCCCAAATCTGCGAAAACGTGAAAATTGACTTTGAAATGGGGGAAACCTATCTAGAGCCCTTCTAGGACCCTCTCAGAAATCTCAGGCTTCCCCCAAATCTGCTAAAACACAGAAATTGCCTTTTAAATAGGAAAAACTATCAAGGGCCTTCTAGGGTCCTCTTAAAAACTCCACACTTGCCCCAAATCATGAAAATTGACTTTCAAATGAGGAAAACTATCTAGGGCCTCGGAATATTTCTACATGGGAACTGAGAGTGAGAATTAAAACTGAAATAAGTCTCCTTCTCGTTCTCTCTCCACGTATGTGCGTCGTCTTTAGATTTGAAAGATTCGTTTCGGGTGGTCCAGCGCGAATCGACTAACCCAGAAACGGATTGTAGGGCGGCGACCCTTGGCTCCTCGGCGCGCCTCTCGAGTTTTGAGGTGGTCACCGCGTGACTCCCACATCCCCGATGTATGTCGCGGTCTCGTCTCGGCTCCCACCGAATTCAATGGGTCTCTCTATTGTTATTTATTTCCCTAGGTGTGACTCCCGTTGACCGTTTCGCGCCCACGACGAATACGAGGTTATAAATAAAATCCGTACCAAATAGACTCGGCGATACGAGAGCCAAGGACTATAGCGAGACAACTCTCGGAGATAAGGAGAGACGGGACGGAAAAAATCATCAATCAAGACGCTAATTACGAAATTCGATGAAGAATTCATTTAAAACCCGAGCTTGCGGGCCTGGGCGCGTTGTAATCGCGATAATTTAACGGCTCTCAAAGATTTATGTAATAAGCTATTGATTAACTCACGGCTCTCCAGATGAAGACATAAACTTGTTATTCTGCTCGCGGATATAATATGCGTTCGTTACAGAGGCGAGGTGGTGAATAACGTAGGTACCTACGTACCCAAGGTACGCGGACACACTAGCCGAGGATCGGTCAAGATAATTTATTAGCATTACGCCCAAGTGCGAGTGAGCGAGTCGGACAGTGCCCAACGTACCTTATTGGCAGGTTAAACACGCGTCTCTTCTCTTCATCTCTGGATTAATTGCGAACAATCGAGAGGAAGAAGAACCCCCGAAATGGGGTGGAAGCACCGTTTTGGGCCAGTTCTTAAAGGATGAATATACTTGCTTGAAGAAAGTCGAGATACAGTTTTCCAATAATTAATCAGTTCCGAACCAATTAACGTATACTTTACGTGTATTGAACTTCAACCTTTTCAATATTTGAATATTCAGACACAAGTATGAAATTTCAAGATGTTTCAGTCAAATCACCAGGATTTCGGAATTTGAAGATATTTTCAGCGGCGCACCGCTTTTTCTTCCACGCGTTTGATATGGCCACTAATGGAGCAATTGATGGCCAAAAACGGTGCATCTACCCTAGGACCCGGACTCGCGGGTGATTGGTAGATTATCCCGTTACAAAGGGGCACCGCATAAAACAATCTTGACTCTGCCGCTGAGGACCACCGGCCGAGTATCCGAGCTTTGGACAAGGAAATACCTCCCGATATCTGTGACACACCGGTACCACCAATATACAATTCGATACGATGCCTCGATCACCTTTGTCACGGGGCTGCTTACGCCTGTTCTGTCTATCCGAGTCTCAAGTCTCCACAATCAGATGTGGGTCAGGCTTGTACCACGACCGTATAGAGTAGTAGTAATGGTAGATACGTCCGGTTTATCAATCCCCGGAGGTTTTCTAGCCTCGAATATATCATGGGAGTATAATCCGATGCGGTACGCGTGTGGGAAATGGGAAAACCTCGACCTTGCCTCGGAATTATCGAGCGAGGGTCGATTGTCTACCAGTTGGCCTCGCGAAAGGTAAAATTGCTCAGCAGGAGCAGCAGCGGCGGCATCGCCGCGGTACGGATTTGTAATTACCGGACTGCTAATGTGATACACTTCGCGTCTGCAGCGCCTCAGTGTTTCTCCCACCGGTCCAGTCGAGTCCGGACAAAGGATTGTTTGCGGAACTCGGAGCCGTTCCCGAAGACTGAAGGACACTGGTCGGAACCGCGATGGCCAGAGCAACGTTTACGATCCTACGCGGCGCCAGGTCGGTTAACCTTTAATCTGACCCCCGGTACACTCGAAAACGGTCTTCAAAAATTCATTACAAATTAATTGACGAAGGGGCTCCGCGTACCCGCTCGCTCTTCTTCCGGGAAAATAATCAGAGCCAATTTCTCCCGCTTCGAGGAGCCAATTCGCTCGAATTTCCGCGTCTGCTTCGGTTCCGGCCTGACAATATCCTCCGCGACGTATCTCAATCCGGATTCAAACTCACCGCTTCCTCGACTGACCATTTTTGGCCACTAATTGACATTAAAGTAATTGCGGTGAAAATAATCGCCCCTTTGATTGTCGGCGGTTGTGAGTTTGATTAAGACATCGTCAGGCTCTCTTCGTTAGCCGATTGGTTTTTAGGGTTTGCAGTGAAATAAACTCCGCGAGATACGCGTTTTTAGGAAACTAGGAATCTTTCTAGCCGCGGTAGTCGACACCCAAAATTTCCTGTCCCTGTCCACCGCGGCGCCCAAGCCCTATAAATTACCCGGAATGCCGCGTGCGCAGGCCTTATAAGGTGGCCAGTATTTTATTTCCGAGTTCTAAAACTTGGAACGGAATCGTTCCGGCTGCGGTGAATAAACGAGCTCCGGTAGTCCGTCCTCGACGCAAGACGCAAGGGCGATGCTCGCATGTCCAGAATCTCTGCGCGATTTCATTAAAATCAATCCGACCTTGACTGACCTGCGGTCGCCACGTGGCTCTAGGAGCCCATATTTGAGCTAGATATGAGATCAATCCCGGTCTATACGCATTTAGTTTTAGATCCCGGGGCGAGGTGCCCGCAGGGAAGATCAATTTTCTCTACTTTACAACCGTGGAAGGTTGCATCTTTGATTTATCTATCAAGATGAAGGGTCGAGGGATCATGGATATGTACGCATAGGAATAACCTGTCACGGTATTCTAATATATGTGTAATATGTGCATGAATCCACTTTTGACTTGCGTAATCTTCATTTTTTTTCTCATATAGCCAGTGTATCCCAAAGGGGAGCCGCGGAGATGCGGACCTTAATTTTATACCTTTTTTCTTATTTCCATTTCCAAATTTGGAACATCTCGATACAGGTTCGAATCGGCAATCGCGTTGACCGAAGCTGCCTCTATTTCATTCTCATACTCCTTACTCTGTCGTATATCCCTTTAAGGGAAGGTTATCGATCTCGAGATCTTGTCGAGGATCTCATATTATCGATGGTGCCGCTCGCTCTTACGTTACACACAGGCCGATGCAAAAGTCAAATATCGCAGGCTTTTTCCTCATTTGAGGGAGCCAATACAGCGTGATTCGACAAATTCTCCATGGTCCAAAAATCAATATCCAACGAATTGATTTTTTCAAAAATCAATTGTCGTAAGGTACAGGAAGAGTCTCATTTTCTTCGAAGAGCAATCCTTCATCGTATGAATGAGGGAAATTGAAAAAGAAAAGTTTTGGACCAAGTTATCAGCAAAAGAGTGACTAGATAACTAAAAAATTGGGAAGAGGTAAATTTTCTTGTTTTTTTTTCCGATTGTGCATTGTTAGAGTCCCAATAGCGTATCACGGATTTCTGAATCACCCTGTACACATTTGAAAAGACATGTATTATGATCGTATATTTACACGATAAGGAGAGGCTGCAGCGGACCTGTAGAAGAGTTTCGGTTCTACTCGTGGCGGTTGTGGCCTCTGCCCACGCGCACCGATATACAACCGATCAAGAATGTTGCTCGTGTTTCACTCGGCTTTTTTATCACCATTTTTTTACTTGTTGTTTATTCTCAAGTATTTTATATTGTTTTACGACGAACGTTTCTGTACTACCGTATATTAGCTATACGATCACCTTATATACAAAATTAACCGTTTCCCTGATCCTTCTTTTTTTTCTGGTCATCGACGCTTCCTTAATTCGATCATAAACTAGTCACCTTATCATAGCATTTATAAAGGATTTAGAATTCTCCGCGATTCTTTCCATGTAGAAATTCAGTTTCAAAACTATCCAGGGCCCCAGCAGGGCTCTGGGTAGTTTTCCCCATTTGGAAGTCGATTCCTGGCTGGGTCGTATGTGACGATCGTCTACAAAGCCCACGGTTCTATACGTCATCGAAGCTTGAACGGTAATCACATATCTTCAGGTGTTGACTTATTACGTGTGAAGATCGGATTGGCTTCGGTAAGCTCGTTCACTCTGAGCCGTGACTCGTGTCATTCTTGACTTGTACCACGAGGTTGACCCCCTGAACCCTGACAACCGCTTTGAATTCCTCACAGTCGCAATTAGCGCTTCACGGAAACAGTTTTTCTTTTTCAAGACAAAAAAAAAAAAAAAAAAAAAATCGCGCGTAAATTCTTCAATTGTTAGTCTGCGAATTATGGTTTTATGAAGAGAATAAAAATTGTGATTCATCGAATCTCTCGATCCATAAGAAACCGATTCAACCGCAAAACCAAATTCCACTGTATTATCCGAGAAACTTAAGACCCGTGACGTCCTCGGATCCGATAAGGAGGATTAAAAATGGTCAACGATCTACGTGCAAAAGTCCCATACCGTCTGTGTGGACGATAGTTTTAAAGCCTGTGCAGCTACCCAAAAACGTCTTCGGTATCAAAGATCGGTGGAAATATGACTGTAAATTATGATAAAATTCCACAAACATATCTTGTGGTTGAAAAAGGATACAAAAAGTAAAAAAAAAGGGAAGTAAATGTGAGGTAAGACGAGATGAACCGACTCGAGTCGAAAATAGCCGACGTCTGCACGCTACCATACCGTCGCGGGGTGAAACGCTAATTTGGTCTTACGTTACAGAGTGATTATCTACCTTGGCGAAACGTTATACGGATTTAAAAGAGCCTTTAATTCGAAAGAAAGGAGGCGGTTGACCGTTCCAAGTATTACGAGGGGCGTTGGACGAGGGGTCTTGACTCTGAAGACCAAGACCGAGGTGCTGCGGTGGTGCGGCAGCCTCTCGGAGGCCGGACCTCACACAGAGACGAGTTTCACTCTTTTGGGTCAGAAGCCTCTCTTCCACGGGTTATTCTACCGTGGTTCTTCGTTCTCCGTCCTCGACTTAGTCGGTCGAGGCGATCATTGAATCGAGCCAAATATCACTCCTATGGGGATCTCAGCTTACTACCGAGTCGAAACCGTGTGTTTACTGCGGACAAATTATACGATTTATCAGCTATATTGAATTAGAGATCGGGAATTATCTCGGAACCTGATCCTCGGCGAGAGCAATCGATAATTTGTGGTTTCTCAGGGGGAGAAAAAACTTCCACGCACAACAAGAAATCGACCGCAACCTACCTCGTTCCGAACTCATGCCCTGATGCCTTACAGAAAAACTGTTCACTGGGTCACAGACTAAAATATACCATAATTTGATGTATAACTTTGAAAGAGAAAGATGCTGCGTTAACTTTTCGTCGTCAAACTCGGTAACTATACACGAAAATCTTGTAAAATTACAAATTTAGTATAGCAAAGTGAATTGCTATGCATGTTCTTTGAATTTATGAACAAATTTTCAATATTACTATAGATACGTGAATAAGACTTTCAACACATTTTTGGAAACTTTAATGACAAACGATTTTTACAGTGTAATTTTCAAACGGCTAGTGCATAAAAATTTTCAGTACAATTTGGCCAAAAACATTGTGGGACACACTTTGAACATTTTAGAACAAGTACCAATCGTTGATTCTCGTGAAACAGAATGTCAAGATGGAGAAAAGGAAATCGCAGGGAATATGTGCTTTTTCACTTGAAAAATCAATGCTTTTTGAATTTTTGGATACAGTTTTTCATGAAATTTATGGTTGATTTTTCCAAAATGACAAAAGGACAATCAGGACTGCTCGATGCGAAAAAATAAACGTTCACAATCGGTTTTGTTACACCTCAAAAGAATATAGTTTATCTAGTTTGCCAATACACTTGGTAAGATCCAGGCACACCGTTGCAGCGTTGGTCCGGTTGAACCTCTCGACGTCTAATTTCTTTCAGCACGTGATCGAGGGAAATCGAAAAACAAATCTTTGGGTCAAAGCTTATCTCTAAATGAGTGATAATTCACCGCAATCTCTGATGTCCCAAAGATGAAGGATTGCGCCTGAAATCATTCAAGAGTTACGGAAGATACTGTATTTCTTTTTCATACGTGACGAACGTTGATCAAGATATGAACGGATTTTGTCACATCAAACTGCACCGATCGGCTGAACATCCAAACCGTATTCACCACGAAATTTCGAATCCATCCGCTCAAATATCCGTCCAAATCTAATCGTCGAATCATTAATTCCGGGCTAAATTCGAGTCAGCTGGTTATTCCACGCCGAACTGGGCTCCGCGTTGAAGCCGGGGGTCTTCTCACGGTGCAATCGTGCTGGTATGAGGCCCCCGAATAGTTTTCCTCGGACAAAACGAGCATCTATGCCTGTGTGGGTGCACTAAAGTCCAGAGTCTAAGGTCTAGGCATAATAAAGAGGCTCGTAGAACGGGGATACCGGGGATGCCACCCGATCGCCTTGGACCACTAATTCCCGCGTGCAGTAGTCCGGCCGCACTCCGTCTCGGGCCGGTCCGGAGCGGCACGCCTGTTGCGGCTGACGTTGTTATAAAGAATAACCTTCTCATTAACGAGCGATTTCACGGCTAATTTACTATAATTACTAATTACCCGGAGCTGCGATCTTCACCACGTGCCCGCGGTCCGCGTCCATCTTCTCTCTGTTTCGTCTCTCTCTCTGAAACCGTTCTCTCGACGCACACGTACGCTGACGTACACACAGGTTGAATATTGAGAGAACAAACGTACGAGCGTGGAATGCAATTTGTATTCAAAGAGGTTTTCTTCAACTTTCCGCCACGTAGCCTTACCGCACCGCACCGCATCGCGCGGCACGGCGGAGCGTTTAACCGCCGTTAACAGGCGGTGGGGAATATATTCTTTATTTCGTTTTATTTTATATCATTTATTTACGATCCATACTAATGACGCGTTATAAACGACGCTCGCTCGCTCCCGCAAACCTCGCTTCAACTACCCGAGGTATACCTGTAGATGGGTATAATAACAGCCGGGGTTTTGGATTCGTTGGAAATCGCCCACCCACGCCTAGTTAGCACCTTCCATACCCGCCACGACCGACAGGAGAATTCGAAAAATGAACAAATAAAAAAATCATTGCCAAGCTACTCGACGCGCGGTTATTGTCCGGAAGGGAAACGACCGAAACTCCTGGAACTCGGTCCCTCAGCTTCGTTCGATTCAACATTCCTCCTTCTACTTCCCCTTTTTTGTTTTCAGTAATCAAAAAACGTTACCTGATGAAAATAACGTGAAACTATCGATAAACCACATTTTAAAACGATTAAGTTACAAATCTAAGAAAGTTTGAGTAGCAGGACTTTGCAAAGATTTCGAATTTCGAATCAACATTCCTTCTTCTACTTCTTCTTCTTTTTTCAAGGTAATCAAAATACACGGGATTTGAGAAAAGTGACATAAAACTATTGACAAACCACATAAAGTTACAAATCTAAGAAAGTTTGAGCCTAGCAGGAGTTTGAAAAGATTAGCGCGGTTGGACCGAGAATCGGACTGCATACGCCATCTAGATTGGATTCTCGGAGGTTTTGTGGGGTTCGAATACCCTGTGTTGGTCACAAATCGATAACCAGCTGCTGCTCTGATGTGCGGCTGATGGTAGAGCGAATATCGTCCTTACCGAGTTTCTAGAAGCTCTGTGTTATCGACTGAACTGGTATCTCAACTGTTTCGGAATGGGCTCCAACGATGGCGGGCAGATTTGATTCTCTGTCTCAAAATCGCAGTTACGGATTTACGAACAAGGAATCTAAAGAGGAAGTCGATTCTATATCGAAAAGTTCCGGAGGTTCAAACACGTTGCTAATAGTCAATCAATAATTAATCCAGTAATTTTCATTGACGCAGAATAGTTTTATCAAAGAAATATCATGAATAAGGATGTAAAATCAGGGATCGAACTGATCTCGGTATTCAGTGAATTGCATTGTTTCTAATATCGAACATTGTAGAACACTTACGTGAGATCTGCGGTTCGATCCAAAAATAGTGGGGACCCGATCCAATCAATTGCAATTGATGAACTCTGCACTAAACAAACACTTTTGCATTAATTTTGTATAATTATATTTGCCAGTGCTATTTCAGTTACTGAAATTGCGTTTAAAGCATCTTCGCGTTATGTTGTGATCAGTGATCGATGACACCTCGCTGTCACCTGACACAATCACTTCCACACGTCGACTGAGAACTCCTCACTCGATGACAGCTGCTTCGCGGCTTCCGCGAATCGTAAATAAACAATCGATACTAGGATAAGATTCTATCGATTTACATAGTATGAAGTTGTTCCACGATCAAACGACCCCAAGGCTCGACGAGTACGAAACTGACTGACTTGACTCAGTGTGCAGTTTGGCGAAACTTTGCCGCGACCTTGCGCGAGATAGGAAATTCTGAACAGTAACTTGCAAAATTATTATCGCACTGGGTTGTTTCCAGACGTGATATTGAAAAGACGCTGTTTTTTGGGGGATGAAACTAGATAATATAACGATGGAAGGGGACGTGATAAGGGTGGACAATTTTTTTAGAAATTGGGCTGTTCTTTTGTCACTTTAAATCTGTCCAAACTTTGCAAAATTGTAGAAGTTACTGTACACCGGGTCGTAGATATCGGTATCAGTATTGATATCGCAAATCGTGACTGAGTCAACGGTATAAATATCAATAATGTCATTGCCCAAAAATTATCTCCAATATTAAATGGCGGTGGTATCGATCCGTTAAGCCGCACATCCGATACGGTGACGTAGACTTTATCACAACCTCGCACTCATCGCAGCTTCAGCGTCACTTGAAACAAAACCTGGGAATTATCGCCGTTTCCAAACACAGGATTAAAACCCTCGTGACTCTGGGATCAAATATTGACCGGGAAGATTGATTTCTCTGCAGGATATGTTGAAAAAAAAGTTTCTGCTAGGTGTGGGGTTCGAACCCACGCTCCCAGACGGGAACCAGAACTTAAGTCTGGCGCCTTAGACCGCTCGGCCAACCTAGCTCGGTGAAAGTGGCGAAATTGATCGGGTACTTGTTCTGATCGATGAATTTCAGTCGTTTTATTGTCCGATGTTAGCGTATCTCGAAAGTGATCGAATATTTATCAGCTTTCTGATCAGACTAGCTTATATCCGAGTCGTCAGCGATAACGCTCGCAGCCAACGTCACTTCACTCGGGGTATACAGAATCGAGTATGACTCGATCAGCAATCAGTCTAATGAGCTAGATTCTCTTGTCTCCGTGACGCTTGTAGTCATGATCAAATTCATTTCTTTCTTTTGCAGAGTGAAAAGATGGGCGAAGGCTTCAAATTTTGTCCAGTACGTCAACACAATGCTGCCAAAATCCAAGCTTCTGAATTTCTCTTCATATTTATCATGGTTTTAGGAATGATGTCTGCATCTTTTTTCTGTCTTCTCGTATTTTAACAGAAGTTTTTCTTTTTTTTAGTCCTTTAAAGTCTGTTGAACTCGTTGGAATTATTTGAATGTCAATTTATTGGAATGACGTGTCAATAGCTCGTGAAATAACTGAAATAATGAGGAAGAACTGAGAAAATGAATGAAATAATCAGAGAAGAATTGATTATATATGAAAAAAATACTTTGAAATAAAAGAAATAGTTGAAATAAATTGAAGTAATTGAAAGAGGGATAAGGTACGCTAAAATTAATTTATTAGAGTCTCCACTGAATGTTTTTTGACCATCGAGTCGATAAATATTGAAACCACGAGTCACGACTGTAATGTCAATAATCATCAGACATGAGTCAAGCTTGAAGCAAAAACATTTACTTTTCATAAAATGTTCATCGAAAATTGACGTAAAACCTCAAAAGTTGTTTTTTGAAAATTATTTGAACAGATTTGAAACGATGAGAGTGAGCAACTAAATATTGGAATTCGTTATGCGAGATGTGGCCGGGTTGGGCTGGGTGCATGGGCTCGGCTTGCGTCACGAGATCGTTGAATAAAGATTAACCAGTAATCACCAGATGGTAACTATCCCCTAATACCGTCGTCACAAAGCTTTCAAAGGCGGCCTTGGATCGCACAAACAGAATTCGAACGAAGCTTGCTTGACAGCCAGCTTAGATCTTATCGAATCTCGTCAGGGGTGCAACTCATATCTGGACTGCTCACATCCAGCCAGACAGTCAACGATACTCACCCTACCTCTGCCAAACGGCACATGAAGCAGTTTCAACCCTGAATTCTCAGCTCTGTGTCTCAAAATCTTCTTCCGGATTCCTTTTAAATTGATCAAAAGAACAAGAATAAAGAAAACGCTGACAAAAATGTCAATCGTTATGGAAATTATTGATCAAACTATAGAAACAGTGAAATTTTTTAACTAAACTGACGGAAAATTAGAAAAATCGTTTTGTTTGACAGAAAATTTAATGAAAATGAATGAAATAAGAATTATGATTGTCTTATGTTTGATGTGATTCAAATTTTTTTTTTTTTTTTTTGCGAAATTAGCTAGTTAGGTTTATTTTTAGCCTATCGTAAATAGCGCAGTGTCTCAGTTCGCTGGGTTTTCTTTATCGAAAACGTATTGCGACATGTGACGAGTTTGCGGGATAATAACTAGGGTGGTCGATGCACGTGCCAGGAGGTAAGCCGACGTTTTGCGGTGGATTAACCGATAGGGACCAGCCGGAGGGCGGGGGCGGGGGTTTAAGAGATGAAACACACTCAAGCTGCTTTATAACTCGACGGCATTACATCATGTTCAAAAAGTATCATAAATAAACAGTCCTCTCAAACAGGGTAGGTAGGTACACGTGCTTCTCCTTCCGGCTATTCAAAAAACGTTTTAAGAAATTCAACGAACAAATTATTGCTCCGAAAATTGAAAAAAATCTAGATGAAATAATCGTCGTCTACGATAAAATGTAATTGAAATTGCCATTTGAAGATCTTTCACTCCAATTTATGAGGAGGACGTTTATAATGGATGGGTGAATGAATAAGATACTGATAAAAGAAATCAAAAGAGATCCTCATTAAGTCTTCTATAAATAATAGTCGAATTCGTAGAGGCTTTTTTTCAAGATTGTAAAATGCTTGAAAGTTTCTAGTTAACTGGTGTTAATTTTCATCGTAGAATCCCCGGCAGGAATTTGACTAGTTTTTGTCTTTTATCAAAATGTGAGATAATTTTTCTGTCCAGTTTTATTTCCAGATTCAGACAAGTTTTCCTAGTCTGTATAACGGAAGTTTTACGTTGCATTGTAGTAAAACTGAACAAATTCCTACCAGGGATTATGAATGTAAAATCCAAAAAACACTGGGGGTCTTTACCCTCTTTTTTTTCAGTTAATCGTAAGTCCTTCCGGTTCCTGTGAAAAAATTTCATCCCCCGACTTTCCAGCAAATTTTTTATTCCACTTTTCGGAAGCTCGTGTGGTACGACCACCCCTAATTTCTTCCGTCCTTGTAAAGTCACGAATATCAAACCACATGAGAAATGACATAAAAACCACGAAGATGAGAGATTTTTTATCAAATCGGAGCCCATTGTGATATCCTGAGGTCTATAATCTCAGATTTCGCTGTAACCGCTGCTGCAGAAATGAAAAAAAAGTAGCCTGCGGCTATGATGCGAATGCAGGCGGTACACACAGTGGGTAATTATTAGTTGTTTATAAAATACTCTGACGAAGAATCGCGTCTGGTGAAGATGAAATCGCGTTTGTTTTTCGGGCGCGTGTTCGAGGGTGGTGTGGGTATTTTGCTACCCTGACCCGACCGAGTTATACCGTAGCCACGTGCCAGCCAATCTAAATCTAATAACGCAAACAGACTTGTAACAATGTGAGACCCCCAGGCTTGGTCCGCACGCGGCCGAAAGTAACGTGACACCATGTGAACTAATCGGTCGAAAGTGGTCCTTGAAATCGCATCCTGCTTTTATCCTCCCGCGTCGTCTATGCGAACTGGATTTTCGAGAAATCCTGGAACCGTTGAATCTGGAATTATTGGATGAAACTGAAGCTAGCAGCCAAAATTCCTGAATTCAATTGAAATCAGACAATGTGAGGTCCAAATGATGAAATACTACGCGAAGTGAATGATTTTAGAAAAATGAAGACACGAATCTGCTAGCTTGAGCTTCCTGAAGATTTGGGACAAAGAATGACCGTTCATCATACGTAATACTCAAAAATGTAAGTTTAATTTTTGTTTTTATATTAATATACATTGATGAGAGTGCGTGTACCGAAGACACGTATCGTGGAAAACGAAAGAGCGTTGGTATAATAATTCTTAATAAAATGAAAGATAAAGAAAAATAGTAATTTACATATTGGTAAAACGCATCACAGATCGACGGATCACTTTAGCCAGATGAATCAAAGTCGATCTTGTAAAGGAACTTTTTACAACAACAATAATAATAATATTTATAATAATAGTCGTGATGATCGTCGATATAAAAATAAAAATAATAATAATATCATAATACAGAGTATAATCAGTTAATTACAGGTTATAACAGGGTTCACAACGAAGCCCATTCTCTCCTTTTTTTTTATCTTCACCGTGGGGACTTTGGTTTTCGTATACTTTTATTTTTCTTTCGTCAAGACAGATTTTTGGATCTGCTTATCGAATAATTACCGATTGAAATTTTTGTGTCTTTAAATTGTATCCTTTTTTTTCTCTTCATACACATACGATCGACCTCTCGATATGTCGCGAGGCGATCGTTATTGATTATGTATTGGCGAGCTATACCGCGTCAACGAATGCGGAAGGGGACCTTTAGTGATAATTAATGTGAGTGGTTTTTTTTTCTACAATTATAATAGCTACAGGTGCACTAAGATTATTTACATCTATTTATAACCATAGTTAACTGTTATTGAATTTTTTTTCTTTGAAATTCGTTAACCGTTTGACCGTGTATATTTATAGTAATCTTGAATCTACAATCATCTATTTTTAGCCCCTCGCTGCCATCGCATATTCGTTGGAATTTGTTATGTTTTTTTTTTTTTTTGTACATCGTAACAATATTTACACGTATATTACAGAAATAATCATATGTACTATGTATAACCTTAACCGTCTAAGTATCAGCTGTTTTTTTTTTTTTTTTTTGAATTACATAATGGAAAAAGAATTTCAAATTTTTGATATAGATATATATTTTCTTGTTTCCTCTATATATCTACGTAGTCAGTTTTGTTTTTGTTCTTCTTTGAAAGCGATATGTGTCAAACTAAAGCGCGGTTTCCCTCACTTTTTAAAATTTCCGATCAAAAATGATTATCATACGGTTCTAATTAATATGTACGTGTTGATTTTGTCACGAAGCTGAAGCTAAGTAAAGATTCGTGTCTACACTTGATTAGGAAAATATCCCTTATCGGAATATTTCATAAAAATCAAATTCTATGGACTCATTGTCTAATTTATATTGAATTCGGGCTGCTAGCTTCAGCTCCATGATTTTGTATACTCTGTTGCTTCATTTTCTTCAAATTATAGTTTCGAAGTGATATTTTCAATTTATCGATAATTTATATTCAAATTTCTATCCGCAATAGAAATTTGATAAAAATTGAAGAATCGGGAATGAAAATATTTATGGGTTTTTGAATGAAGATCCAAGTATAGAATTTATCAGTATGATTAATGATAAAGCCTATATCGATAGGTAAAAACCTCCTCAATTTTTTTTTTTTTTTTTGTTCATGTTTCTTTTTTCGATATGTATATTCCTTACTGTCTATAAACCGTTAAATCACTATGTGTGTTATTTCATACTCCTATTAAATTTGCACTGGTTTCAATAAAAATGACGTTCGAAAAATCACCGTTTACAATTCGACGAATAATATATAATGAAAATTAATCACAAGCTATATAACTAGCGGCACTTTTTCTCAATCGTTATAACAATCCCTCGCACAGGTAATCCTCACCTCCTCCTCCTCCTCCTCTTCGTCAACCCGCGCGAAACCCCGTAGCCAATACGGAGTTTATATCTCGTAACACTATTTGTCCGAACTCGACAGCAGCGGACTGCCAGCGGCTGAGTAACCCTGGCTGCATGTTGGCAGCATGAAGGGGTTCATGTTGAACGGTGAACCCACGACTCCTCCTAACCCTGCAACATCGACACTGTACGTTAGTCCTGCGCTAGATGCTGTCCTCCCCTAAAGATCTTACGGCTATCGCCGAAGCCCTTATCTCTACGTGCAGGAAGCGAGAGCTTTTATTCCGAAACGGAGTCCAACTCTCAGTCTGACCATAAAGCGCGGAGTTGGTCAGCCACAAGTAGTACAAACAAGTAGTAATTCGTGGTGGGTCAGCCCTGAATCTCCCGACTTTACGGTCAGCCTCGATTGCGAGCGGTTTAGCAGAGTTGAAATCCGTTACGTCTTCACACAGTTTCGATTACCATGATTAATAGCGTGCGGAAGGGAGGCTGGATTTGAGGCGTGGAGTTTCCCAGTGTGCCAGCATTAGGTATACGTACGTTGTCGAATTAGTTTAGCGGTTACTGTGCTGCGGTAGCGAGGTGATGCTGGGTGGACCAGTGCGACGGGACCGAGGAAGTCGGGGGTCTCAGGACCGGGGCGAAAGCACTGGCATCACCGGACGAATAGAAAATGCCGTACTGTTCGTGCGCTAAAACGAAAATCATTCGAGAAACGATAAGTGGACGTGCGGTAGAAAAACTAAAAAATCTAGCAAGCGTGACGTGCGATATAAAAAAGCTCCCCATGCGCTTCCCACATGACAAAACATCGATGATGTCAATTTGTTAATTTTCCTTTTCCCTCACACGTGCATCGAGTAATACTCACGTGAGTTGTAGAGGGTCGGACTTCCGGGCAGTGGTACCGTGTAGGGATTGGTAGCGGCCGAGTAACTTCCGGCTGTGCTGTGACTGTGAGGTGTACTCGCGCTGCTCCCGCAGTAACCACCCCCGGTTCCACCGCCGCGAGGGCTGACGCTGCTGCTTTGACGATAGGCGTCGGCGCTACCCCCGACGCTGCTGCCTCCGCCCCCGGCTCCCCTGGTCGCCGAACCACCGTCTAAAAACAGAAACCTGCACGTCAGATCAACGCGTCAGTATCCAATATCTCAAGATTTCAAGACGTTGCCTCAGTAGAATTCTATGAAACGAGGAAAACGTTGCGGTCTAGGCGAAAAATTTCGTTTTTTTTTTTTTTTTTTTTTTTAAAAAAAATCTTACCGTCGGTCCATCTCGCGCTACCGTTCTCCTGGACTGTGACGGCCAGCTGACCGGCGTAGGAGTTGAAGTCGGTGCCAGACGCGGAGTTTAGGGGAGGTGGCGGATGACCCGATCCCGGACTCCTGGGGGCTCCAGAGATTCCGGTATTACCGCCACTGGGCATTCTGTAAAGAGCTTCCGCCAGGTCCGCCGCTCTGCTCAGGATTATTTCCTTCGGTATTTTTTCGGGATCTCCCAGTCGTCTGGGAATGAGCTTTTGTAACCTCTGAAAACCGCTGTCGATCTTCGGGTCGTTCAGAGCTGAGAATGACAAAGTAGACTCTCAAAATTGACGAAATCGAATCGACGAGAGACCGCAGATCGAGATACTCACATATGTAAAGGAACTGCCCGGGTGAACCCTTGCAGAATTGCTTGTTCTTGTACGACAGCGTCACCTCGACCTCTCCAGGTATGTGACGAGGCGGTGTCTGCACCCTTATCGCGTGTGGCGTGATTAGCTGAAAATTCATCAGAGTTTTAGACCCGGTTCTGCATCGACTTTGGGCTTTCTTTGGGTGCCGGTCAAAATGCAGAACGGCGGAAATGTTGAAAAGTGAAATTGACGGGTCGACGTTTCAAAATGTAGAATGGGTCCTAATGAGGATAGGCCGAAATGTATAAAAACAAGAATTTCAAATTCAAAATTTATAGCGAAAATAAATCCTCACATTGGGGCAAAACTGCGAACCTGAAAGATATGAAATGTGTCAGAATATCGACGGTTCAAAAGCCACAAGAAGTCAAATCTACGAAAAGCTGGTATAACGCAAGTTCAACAGTCCGATTTTTTCAAGCGAAACACACAAAAAGTAGAACGATCAAAATCTAGAATCGGTCATAACACCGAATGGACAGAATAGCGAAAGTTGACCAAATGCTCGAAACGTCTATCATGTTTTTGGCGATCCCTTCCATCATTTTACATCGACAATTTCAACAAGGGCTGCTTTCCCGATTACCCAGACCCTTATTTGATCGGAGAGACGCAAATTTGCTTGATTTTAGAAGATAAGGTACAATTTCGCAGAGGACTACGATTTTCGCTATTTTGATCTTTCTAGTATATTTTGTATTTCGAAGTTATGACGCTTTCGCGATTTTCAAATTCGGAAATATGACCTGATCGTTATGATGAAAGTGAATGAACCCTTTCGCTGAAACAGACGTTCGATTTCTCGAACCCTTCGATTAAAAGAAAATCGTTCCTTTTACGTTTCGTTACTTTTGAATTCATACATAAAAAAAATCGAGCTATCGGCCGTTCGATTTTTTGACCGGTTTCTCACCTCGCTCCAGACCAGCATGGTTCCAAATACGACCTGTAACCCGTCGAAGAAGTTATCACCGATTATGATGACGGTGGACCCACCGCCCGTCCATCCCTCGCTCGGCGATATCGCCTTGATGCAGGGTGTAGCGACCGGCAGGGGCGGATAGAGGCCTGAAAAAGAGGAAAGCGACTCCGTTTGTAATGGGCTGAGGGTAGAATTATCTGAATATTCTGTTTATTCGGTTGAGGGTGTAGGGTGGCGGATATATTTTCTGGCACGGGTTTCAGCCCGGGGGGTGGGGGGGGTGCCAGAGAAACCGAGAGAATGGAGATAGTAGAGGAATGGAGAAACGTAGAAAGGGGGACACGGAGTCAGAGAAGGGTTGTACCAAGAAGGAGAGGGCGATCGGGCCGGCGGTGTCTCTGCTTGGAATTTATAACCCAATGATATCATTTTGTACCCCGGCAAAGCCAAACCAGTATCACCCAACCTCCTCTCGCCCTCTCTTTACCCCTGGGTCTCCGCGCCGGCAGAAACCCCAGCCACGCCGGAGTGGTTGACATCATGGTATATTGCCCTCAGTGATTCTCAAACACTTTCATTTCAACGAATCAAATAAATCTCACGCTAACGCAAACACCGACGCTACTTTATCAATCCGCGATTTATCCCTCTTTGCCTCTTCCCTCACAATTTTTATCCTCTCTTCATTTCTTTTCCACTTTCCTCCACCGAATATGAATTCTACTTCGGTGTTTGAAATTCTTTTCAAGAATCAGGATCGCGTTGGCAACCGCCTGCAGGATTTTCTCCGCTCCTGCAGGGACGGTAGAGAATTGTCGTGCTGCAGGGGTAGCAGAAATTGTTGAACAGAGGGACTCGGAGTGAAGGAGAACGGTGGTTGCGTGAGGACCGTGAAGCCCGGAACAAGTGTACCGTCTCAGAATAAATAAAATCCTCTCGGTTCCTCCGCCTCCATCTCCTCCAGAGAGCTTTAATGCCTTGTACTCTCCTCAATTTCGATCACTGTCTTTATATATAACTCGACTTTCTTCGATTGGAAATTATCCGTCAGGATTTTCTATGTGTCAAAGAAAAACGTAGGTATTCAATATCAACGGATCCGACAAAGAGGCGAGCTTTCTTTCCCTTTCGCTTGATTTATCCCGATTTCGAATCTGAACGTGCGAATTTCTCTCCAGTAGGTTGGCATCGGATTACAAAATGGTTTTGTAGAAAACGAAAAAAAAAGAGCGCGAATACCACTTTGTCTCATTGGTATGCCCGTTTTGCCTCGGTATAAGGGACGTTAAATGTCTGCGTGTCCGTGAATTATACATACGCGCGGTAAACCGGCGTTTCGACGATGCAGAGTACAGAGGGACGCGGTGCCTCGCCATCGCCGAGATAACTTGAACTTGGGATTCGAAAACCGACTCGCGGTTCTCTGCGTGGTTCGAGCCGATCTGTTCGGTCGGAGGTAGACAAAAGGAAAAGGGAAAAAAGCCCCTTTTCCTCTTTCCCTCTTCCTCTCTCTCCCACAGCCATTGATTTACATCTTACATCTCGTCTTGCGTAGCGTTGGGAACGAGTTGAGGGGTGCTTCACGATATCGGCCGTTTGTATGCGCGACCGACGCCAAACTTTGCTGAATTGCCTCTCGACTTCTTGTACCCTATACCTCAGACCTCTCGCCTCTCGCCTTACAACGTTACGCGTTATTTCTCGCGAAGCATCCCCTCTCGGAGTTTGACCGGGGTCCATTGATCTCCTAATTCCGTGGATATTGGTCAGTTGCACTGTTCCAAATTTATGTATCAAGTTTCATAAAAATGTATGCGAAGCAACTATGAAATTTCAAGATATTTTAAACAGTGTACAATTAGACGCGTTGATGACCGCTTAAACTCGACTACCCCGACTGCCTCGTGGAATTAATAATATTTATAATCACCTTTGTAATGCATCACTCCGTCAAGGGTGCAGTACATCAATTCTGCGAACATAGCGAATTTGATTATACTTTTGGACGAAAAAAGAAATAAATCGAATTTCGATCAGCGTACTTTTTATCATCTAGTAGCCATATCCTTCCATGGCGACATGGTAAGCAAGTTTAAGCGGACTCAATTCATTTCTGATCTATATGTATACCAATCAGGTAATGACGTTTTATCGCACGTTACGCGGGGACGTATGAGCTCGGTCACAAAACACACAGTATACATATAGTATATACTATGACCCAACTAAATACTTACAAACGTAGTTTCTACTTACTGTTGTACTCGCCCGGGTCACTCGGGTCAAGCCGTTTCGCTCTGCGGCCGTGTTTGCTGTTGTTGTGGACAAACATATTGTCGGATACGGCTAGGCGAGGTCCGTCAACTCCAACTTGGGTGGAAATAATCACCTGGCGAATGTTAATTGATTAGATGGGGTGAAATAGTTGGTACCTGGTATTCCTAATATCTTGGAGGGTGTATAAAACCGTGGGAATTTCTTCATTTGCTCAACAGTGGTTAAATTTTAATCCCCAACTTTTGGCAATAAGCAATTTCTAAACAAATTCAAAACTGCAATAAATATTTTAATTCCGTTTGTGGTTCTCCCGAGTGCCGGCACGGTCGCGTACATTGCAGGAGGGGAAAGTGAACAACCCCGGCTCTCGCCCTCCACGTTTTTGGTAATTTATTTTTTAATTCTGTCTTTTGTTTCTGGGGCACGAAAGAGATATCCGGCGCCCGGTCCTCCGACGCACCTTCCCCGTTTATACAAAACGGGATGGAAACTGGTTTCGTCGAAAGTCGGGGGGTTGTTACCGAGAATAAGGGGGTGAACGCGGGTTGATGCCGAGTCGGGCTAATTGCCAACCTCTCCCGGATTACAAGTCCTCGTCCTCGCGGAACCCACGCCGTTCAACTTTCAACAACTTTGCCTTACATTTTTTTTTCTATTTTTTTTTCTTCCTACCCCTGGCTAAAGTAAAACCTTCGGGTGATATTTGTGCTCGGTGGAAAAATTGTCCCTAATCTACTTCTTTCTTTACGTCCCATTGAATCCCTTGAATTTACCCAAAATCTTTTTTCTTTTTTTGCTTCTCTGTCCCAACAAATTTAGCGAATTAGGTTTTTGCTTCTTATACAAATCCAAATTACCTGGAAGCGTCTCATGTCTCGTGGATTACCGGCGTTCTTGAGACAGTTCTGGTTACACTTGAGGAAAAACTTGAGGAAGAATCTGTAACAGAAAAATAATAGAGAAGTTTAGGATTAATTCAGAAGTCGTTGAACACTTCTAACTTATATTCTAGAGATTTAATTAGGAGACCGAAGTTGGTCAGGGTTTGAGGCACGCGTGAATTCTGCATGTACCAATCGCAACCCTCCTCTCGGGCCTACATTATTCAACATTTCTCTAGATTAAACCAGAGCCACGTGTTTAGAAGCGCTCGACCTCCAAAACCTTGGAATTTCACAGGTAGCTGGTAGAAGGAAGAAGAGAGTCGAAAAACAGAAACAGGAGCTGAGAAGACGCTTGAACGCCTCCGACTGGATCGAATTACCTCGGGATTATCAATTCTCAAGGTAAACTCGAATCGGAGATAAAATCGCAAGATCGAGACTGAGATTGGAAGTCGTGTGCTTTCGCCTCGGCGATAGGTGAAAGAGCGGGGATATGATCAATAATTGAACCGTGAAAAGTTCGAGGAAACGTAGTCCCGATATTTTCTTAAATAGTTAAACCGTAAGCCCCGCTACTATTTCGATGCCTCGGCACGTCCAATTTCGCAACCTCATATAGTTGACCGTTGCACCGTTCAACCGTACGATAAACTTTTCGTTGCGAAAGCACAGAAATCTGATCAAGAATAGGAGAATTTCTTTTTTTCCACTCCATTTTCATCGATGGAAGAAAAGCAAGCGTCGGTAAATTTTCCACTCCTCCTTTTCCGAGTCACAGGTACACACGTCGACTTTTCAATACGTGAAAGAGGGAATATTCGCCGCGGTAGGCGGTAGGCGTCCCGTCGACGTAGGTGCCGCAGAGACGAGAAGACTCGACGAGCGTCGACGAGCGTCGACGAGCCAAAGAGCCGGCGGGCTCAATTTTCATGAATTATGTAGGATATCGGGGGATATTGAATTCGGGAATTTTTCGGAGAACAGGGCGCGGGGTACGCCGTGGAGAAGGGGGACGTTACAGCGGATACGTGTATGTGGATGTGGATTGCGAGGTGGAAGAGGGATGCCGCGTAGGAAACAATCAGGAGGGCGGGATAAGGGGGTGAAACGGACAAGGGGTGCAGAGAGGAAGAGAAAGAGAGAGCCGGAGTAGGCCTTTCCTCCCGAGGGACGCCATTGTCAGCCCCCAGCGGAGAACGTCGCGCGTTTCATCCCTCTGGGAGCGAACGGGAAAAATCAAACGGGTACTTTTTTTGAATCAGCCGCAATTTATATACCCCGGAACCACAGAGAGGGACTCTGAGTAATTATAAGGCGAGAGAGTAACAAAGAAATGGAAAAAATTGACGTTGCCTCGTTCTTCGGCCTCCCCCGTATCTACGGTGTAGCTTCTACTTTCCTCGGTGTAGGAGGGCGGTGAATTTAATTTTGTTTACTCTTAGGACGTTAAGATTTTATCGGTATGCTGGATGGGTATTCAAAGGCATTGTACTCGTTATCGGTACCTCGAATCGCGCTCTAAGCTCTCGTCGTCTCTCTTGCCCATGGAATATATACACGTAGTCGGGAGAAACGGAAGGAACAAGTAGGTACCCAACTCCGCCCGTGTACCCGTGTAGATAGAGTCGCGGCTCCCATCAGCAAACAGTCACGCGACTAAACTAAACAGGTGATATAACGCTCCGAACGATCTGTACCTGAGATAGTCACGAGCAGTTTTTAGTACGGAGCCAAGAGCCGGTGCACGACGATTTTTTTCCCTTCCTGTCCTCGGGCGAAAGGCTAAAGGCTTAGGGATGCGGAGTCAAAGTCGCGACCCTTGAGGGCGAGCCGCCCTCCTCGTTCCAATTTGTTCATACCGTCGGATCTGGGGTATCGGATTGCTCCCTTGCCCCGCCACTAACGAATTGACACGAAATAAAATATACAGAAGACCAGGAGCAGGAGCCCGCTGCAAAATCATCCCCCAAACCCGTGGGATGGCCTCACGGTATCCGTGCTGCCTACGCAGATAGACACAAGTTTGTTTTTGGGATACGGTGTGACCGTGGGTGTGGGTTTGTATAGAACGAAATTTTCTACGACCCGAAAAGTCCGTTATGCGCGGATAAAATGAAATAAAACGAAACGAAACATCGAGAAACGAATTTCAGACCAGACACGAAATGTGCAACGTTTGCTGTTTTGTAACACACATCGCGAAAAACTTTACCTCGGTCATCGTTCCTGCGTGCCGGGGATAACAGCGAAAATAAAGGTCGGTGATTAATAAAAAAAAAAAGGAAAAAAGCAGCGGTTCGAATATCGAGGATATTGGGGTCGCGGGAAGGGCCGCAACGTCACGCCGCACCGTGCAAACAAAGTTCAATAAATTCAATCAAACCTTGCGCTGTAAATCATCGACGCGCTCGTTCGGCAGGTTTGTTAGCGTATTTTATTTTCTGTTGTTTCTGCTGTTTCGTGTTTATATTCTTGCTTCGTACTAATTAGTAACCGACCCCCCGACGAACGTTTCCACGAAATTTGTTCGACCCCCGGCCTGTTTACTCGCGAGAGATCAAGGGTAGAAATTTCCTCAGTGATTTCGGGCTTCAAACCGTCAATGACCGTCATTTTTCCCGCAGGAGGATGGATTTGGCTGAGAGGTACGAGCGTTTGGTTCCCGGAGCCAGGAGGCGAAGCGAAGCGAAGCGGAGCGTGGAAGGAAAGGAGCCAGCCTCTTGGAAAGAAAAATCTAATAGAGTGTGCGAATCGAGTTTGTTCGCCCCTCCGAGTAAGAAACTAACGCTCTATCGACGACGGCTCCCTATCGGCTCGGAATGAAATCCAGTTCGCATTTGAATCAGTCTGTAACGCAATCCATTAGTCACTAACAGCCAATACTTCCGAGGCTGCGATGAAAGAAGAAGGAATAAGTATAAAGCTCTGGGCTCCGACGTGACTCTATCCCACATGATACCCGCGTCCCGGGGCGTCACCGATGATTAGTATATCCGACGCTCTCAAACCCCAACCACTCGCACGCAGGAACTGCCACTGATATTATCCCACCCTCTGTCGCCTGATCCCTTTTATCTCGTCCCGATTGCATTTGGTCGGTAAACGCGGCTGACGTTTCTCCACTTCTGGCACCGAAATCGTATAAGAAAGTGAAAATTCGGGGTGCAGTATGAAGAAAAGTAACGCAACCCTGGGTTAAGTAGCTACCGAGTGTATTTTCTGTTGGGGTGAATGGATGTAGCGGCTTAGCCCGAGCTTAACTGTAATAGTTCCAAATAGGGGTGGAATTATCCGGCATCAGAAATCCATTTTCTCTTATACGCGGGAGAGCGAAATCTTTAATCATGTTTTCGGTTCCCCTTCGCGACGAGTCAGGGGGTAGAAAAATGTCAGGGATCAAAAAATGAATCCAGATGTGTGCCGATTCTCGCCGGTCTCACCACTCGCTGGAGATATATATATCATGAGACTCTTCGGGAGGAGAACCCAGAGCCCGGGACCAAGTGGTAATTCATCTTGTTAGGGTCGTTAAAGTCCGTGTTTTGCAGTAACGGGGTGGCCAACTTGCGATCGCTGAAGAACTACAGGATCTTCAATAATGACGATGGTATCGTTGATTAATCGGAGATATATAAGTTTCTTTTGACGAATTTAAAAGCACCCTTTTTATATACGGTCCGATGAATCCAGGATCGCGGAGAACACGTTATAATCGATTTACTGTTTCTGACTTCTGTACGGAGTATTTATTATTGTATATACGGGTGTATCGGTATATAATTATCTTCTATATAATGACATCGAGAAAGTAGCGAAGAATTATTCAACGATTGATTTTCTTATGGCAATTAAACTCCGTGACTCGATACTCTGTATCGGCAACGTTACTTTTGCTCTTATATACAACGTTGTTAATTCTGTACCCGTTTGAGAACCGCCTACCAGGCAAAACCTCGAGGATCAGCGGATCGGAAGGCGTGCTCGATCGAGTGACTAATCACCCGACTTCCTTTCGTCGTTCCTCAAATACCGATCGCCGGAACTCCTTATTAAGGACAATTATCGATTTCTCAAATCAGCTATAGTTCGAAACCCATCGGAATGCATAATGTTCCTCGAATCGGGCGAATACGCGTCAATTAATAAGAATGTGTACGGAGGTCCTCGGTCGACGGATATTCACGGCTCGAGGCGACCTTCGGAGGTGTGTGTCTTGCATAAACTTGAACCGGGGTTAGCACCGGGTGAGCGAGGTATCAAGGGATGTTTAATGTTTAACCAGACTCCATTACGCCCCCTGTCCTTACCACCTCGTCTCGAGCTAACCTAGCTCTCGTTTACCGCAGGGCCAGCCTTAGCTTAGCCTTGGAACATTTCGACGAATGGGATCTAGATTCGTTGAGAAAATATCGGGCGAAGGATAACATTCGTAAAATGACCAGTTTGTACGAGAGCAAAGATAACAGCTGGGTGGAAAGGAAAGAACCCTGTTTGATGTTCTCTTGAAAATTCGAAACGATATTTCCGTCGAGGAATGTGATTATTAGACGGGACGTAAGGAACAACGTGTTAATTACAACCAGGGAATGGTCGGGATCCGAACACAGCCGCGAACAAGTACCCATCTACCCTACTACCGCCTTCCCTCTCTTCCGGCACATAACCGGAAGGGCATAAGGCAGGTACCTACCGCTAAGTCTAAGACGAGGTTCAGGCTATTCACCCAGTCCTCGGAGGCACTATACCGATTCGCTCTATAATTCATAGCCAAGTAATACGTCTTACTGGCTGGGTTACCAAACGGGCAAACAGCTCGTCGTCCCAGGAACGTCGGAGCGGTTTCCGTTGATTTTTGGTGTACGAGTAAAAATAGCTAAATTTGCGACAATCGGAAAGAAGACGAATCGCGGGGTTCGTAAAAGGAGTTTCGAAGCGTCTAGTCTTCGAGTGGGTGGGTATTTTACAAAGTTTGAAACTCCTCAAAGCGAGATCGTGCCGACAGGGTGGAGACCGGAGTTCCTTAAGCCAGTTAGTCGGGCAAGTCGCGAGTCGAGTCAAAGGCAGAGTTTCCCTACTGCAGGGCATGCTCAACAGTCCCGAATGTGAAAATCTCGTTTAAGCCTAATTTGAAAATGTCCCGGTTAAAACGAGGTTTGTGAAGATTAAGTAAACGCGTTTTGCCACCCGAATTATTCCGCCTTCTTCTTAGTCCCCTTTCTTCTCCAAATTCGCAAATTGCTCTATTAGATTTTATAAACCACGCTAACAAACGAGCCTAATTCCCTGTTTGTCTTCCACACGATTTTAACCCACGAAACGCACGACTCTTCCTCTTCCTCTTCCTCTTCCTCTTCCTCTTCCTCTTCCGCGCAGCCACGTGTCAACCGGGGCGCGAGTGCACTGACGTACGACCGTTTTTGTCGATGTTTGACGCCGAACGAACTTAAGAGGGCGGTTAACGGTTGCTGCCTGGGATTATAACCAAAAATTCCCAAGGGTTTAAGGGCCTTATCTAAATAGAGACATTAGTAAATCGTTACTCTCGACGTCAAGAGCCACTACAGACTTGGACCTCTTTCGTTATTCTGGTGGAGAGAGCGAGAGAGAGAGAGAGAGGAAAAAGAACATCTTCTACCCGTCGAAAGATAATGTGCATAAAACTACCTGTGGCTAATTATTTCTGCACCCTTTCTCCCTATAACCCTAACAATTATTCCTCCGTCCCCAGCAATAACTCGACCTTTATCACACTCTTATTAAAAAATATTTCTTTATTTTTGCCGCAGGCTACGCAGAGGAGGAAATTACATATTGTGTTCCACAGAATCCTGCATTCACACACAATTTTGCATGTTTCTACTTATGATCTGACATTTGGTATTGTTTCTAAATTTGGCAATATCTGTAAGAGAATGAAAAACCCAAAGAAGTATCCCGCACAACAAATATCAAGGATACATGAAATGCTTCTGCGATGCTTGGGATGTCCAGAATCGATCATATATCCATAAATCGTCCAATTTGAGTATCGATTCATCATGCATGTCCTGCGAGTATGAGTGCTGCAATTTTTAGAAAATCTTTCAAAAGTCCTCACGAAAGCCTTCCAAAGTCCTCGAACGTATTTTTGAATGTCCTGAATGGTCCGAAAGATGTCCTATGGATATTTGATCAAAACATCCTTAGGAAGGTCCAAAGGGTGGACATTCGGGGATCCATAGTATATCGAATGGCCTATTCTGGATATTCCATGGGTATCCAGCATATCCCGAAGAAATATCCAAAGGATATTACAGGGACGTGGTTGCGTTGTGTGGGATATGGTGTCCCGGAAGCGAAAAGCTCGATGTTCGTATAATAGTCTATACGCTAGTTGAGGACTTCTAGAGGTTAGCAGTCGCCATGCTGGCAGTGGCATGCGAACGGCAGGACAGGACGCGACGGTGGTCCGCGCGTAGGGGTTGCCATGGCTACGGAAGGGAGCTTGCGAGGGAGGTAGGTCGAATGCCCTCACTCACCCTCACCATCAACGGATGGAGGATGATAATGCCGCCGCTTTCTACGACTCCGCGTGTACGCTGCACCGTATCCGACATCCGAGACTGCCGAGTACAAATTAGATCCTCAATATCCGAAAACGACAAAGTCAGCTTCGAGTCGAGTCTCTAATTCTCTGTAAGAAACAGGCGACAGCCGTCTCCGCAGGAGTGCGTCGTATTTCGAGTTTACTACTACGTCCGACCAGAACCGGGTTACACTCGGGGGCGCACGAGCTCTGACCGCTTCGACGTCCTCGAACGGGGCGAATACTGGTCCCAGAGGTGTCGTTACAATTAGACAGTGCTACCGACTCCCCCGCGGCCCTCGGCCTCTAAATAACTTAACAGTGGCGACAACCCGATCGCGCGTGACTTTCGCACACTCTTGGAACTCGATAGAGTACCGCTACCGTCATTTGTGCGGCACGATTCTGGTGACATTGAGGAACTCTATCATTTTCCACTTTTCCCGTTGTCGTGTGAATGAACGGAGTTTGAATAAGGGGTGGAAAATAAGTTTCGCCGATATTTCTTCTTCTTCTTCTTCTTCTTCTTCTTCGCGGGGGATGGTTTAATCGTAAGCGGTAGAAAAACACCTGTCTGCCCTTGCGCTGTACAAGGCGTATAATTTCATACAATCTTGGAAAGCTCGTCGCTGCCTCTCGCTCCTCACCTTCCTCCTCCTCTTCGCAGTTCCCGGAGCGCTGCCAGAGGCTCCCTCGGGACTATCGACTGCCAGGTCCCGTGGGGCAAGTCGATACTCCAGGGACACTGTGCTCCCTCTCTCTTTCTCCACCGGGGTTTTGGCTTCTAAACATCTTACGCACGCGCGGATCTCCTCTACTAAACTCAACTTGCTCTCACTTTCTTCATTTTCCCTCTCGCGGCTAACCGACTCGCGGCCTGTTTTACGCTCCGGATGAAAACAACAGCGGGGTGGAGGAAATTAGTTTTGGTCTCCCGTAACTAAATCGCAAAGTCGCGACCTTGGCTCCAGTTCGACAAACACACTTCCAAAAAGTTATCCACGAGGTTTGAGACACCGGAAAATTACTTTGACCGCATTCCGGGGTTGAGAACCGCGCTGCGCTAGCCCCTGCGTTTTCTTGGCGTAGCCGAAAGCCTCGGCAAAGAAAGAAGTCATCAATATCGCGCGGCTTTCGGTGTGGTTCGCACGGGACAAAACTTATACCGTGGGTGGGCGGAGTCAGCCGTAATCCCCAGAGTCAAAATGGAAGTCTCAAGAGACGTTGGGCCGGGTTCAAGTTGTCCCAAGAATCGCCCCGGCTCCCCCAGGATTCGGAGGGACAATAGTTTATCGCCGCCGTTACGTATTACCCGAAAGGGAGGGCGGAGGACATTTTACGAATTTTGGGGATCGACGTTCGCAGGGTGGGATCGCGACGACCCCATTGCACCACGTACGCGAATATCTCTATACGACAAGAAAATAGAAAATTTTTTTTTCTTCTTACATTTTAGAGGAAAACTGCCTACGAGAGCAATTTCCGAACTGCAACCAGTCGGACAACGGCGTCATGAGTCGGGAGTGGGGTGGCTCCGAGCTCCCCAGAGGGAGCAGGCTAAATATATCCACCCCTGACAACCCCCGAGGGAGAATGTCAAGACAACATGGCTGACGCCCGACGCCGGCTCGTCATCCGGCCAGCAGCAACCCCCCCGCGTCTACACTACCCGTGTATTCGAGATTCTTGGATATTCTTACGGCTGTGCTCGAGGAGTTTTTTGGATTTGGAATTGCGATTAAATCCGTAAAAGGGTCGGTTTTCTTTCAGCCATTTTGCAGATCAACCGCCCCGGGGTTTTTCTCGCCCGGAATTACCGAGTAAGACAATGGCAGCGGGGCCGGAGGGAGTCGAAATTAGCCGGCCTTGAGATTACACTGAATTAACAAATTGAAAAAAGTCTCAACCCCCCGTAAGTTATTCTTAAAGGTGCCCTCCCGCGATTCCGTAGCGGTGCCACTTTGCCTTAAAGTTAAAGCGAGATCCTAGGACGATATCACCTCGACAAATTCATGCAAATGTTACTGGCTGCACGGTCTACCTCCCTCCACCTTGCAACGTCGGTCTTTCTTACTCCCTACCCACTCCCTCTCGTTACCTCTCTATACGACTACATACATGCTCGTATAAATTCTCGGGACTATGGCTATACTACGTGTATGGAGAGCTTTACACCTATCTGATATAATGGTAACTATGGGTGGCAGGTAGCTATTCTGCGATGCACTTCCATGTTCCGACTATATCCACCTCGCAATTCGCGTTCTGTATCTCGCGTGGCGCATGTAGTATAACAATTTCGCGGTTTCGTATATAACTCTCGCGGTATGATACACCTCCGAATCACGCTGGACTCGGAGAAGACGAAGAATTTTGAAAAATAGACCGAACTCCGGACGGACTACCCCCGATTGTTCTTTAAGCGCCGCGGTAAGACTCGGGACGTGCTTGAATAATGCAATATCTTGAAATTTTTTCTACAAACAGAAACAAGATTCACAAATCTTGGTGATTTAAATTACATTCGTATAAAAAATCTCGAAATTTCATACTTGTGTCTTAATAATTGTGAAATATTTGAGGGTGGCTTCCAACGTCTGACGAGCCGCGTGTCTGATTGGCGAGTAGTCTGGTATCGATTATAGTCCTCCGTGATCTTATGCAACCCCCGGTGCCCGCGAGGGCTGGTGGAGCAGCTACTCGAGTGGCTCCGACTGTAAACTTTAGGGGTTGAACTTCGACACTGTGCGATAGAAATGGGGATAAAGATAAGGTGAAAGGGAGACACGCGCATAGCGTCGTCGACGCGGAGAGTGAGTGGCCGTAAACTCAGGTGTCGTTTGCGTTTTCTATTTAGCTGTTTCAGGGTTGTCTGCTATAGGTCGTCCAGTTTACTACCAGACAGGGCAGACGCGCCAACTTTAACTCGATTTCAATTGAATTCTGAGTTTTACGTCCGATCTCTGACCAGCACGGACAATTTCCTGCTCAACTCACTCAATACTGAAGAGATTTTCTCCCACTTTCACTCTTCACTTCCGTCACCACTGCAGAAGGGTTGAATACTGGAAATATTCAAGCCACGAGTCGAATGAATTCTCTACGAGGGGCTGCTCATTTTTAAAGTCCTTGGAAGGGAATTCCTCATAATAGTCAAATAGTGAGAATTCTCTGGAAATCTTTGGTAGTATTTTAAAAGTCCTGGAAGTCCTGATAATTAGCGAATCGGAGTCTTTGAAATTCGTTAAAAATCTTTGAAAGTCCCTCGCTTCGACGTATGTGAGAAATATGAGAGAAAATTCGCCAATTTTCTGTGGGTAAGGTGTCCGTTTCTTATCCTAAATATTGTATTGTTGAAAAAAGATGGTCGCCCTCCCCCTCCGAAAGCAGTCGGCTATCGGCGACGTCGTTCCTCGTACATTTATTGCCTTTTGGAGCCTCTCCTCACCTCGCTTGGTCCTCGCCCTCGCGGAGCCACCCCGTCGCTGTTATCCTTCCCCGGGTTACGACGTTATATTTGATATTGGATAGACTCGGTATACGTATCATTGACGTCGTAAAACCTGCCGTAAATAATATTTAATAAATGTAATACTCGAGGCAAAATGCCGTTTAGCCTGTATACCTACGGCCCATAACGCGGACCCGTCGTTCCAATTTTCTGTAAATTATTTTCAACCTCCACACACCGACCGACTCTCGATCTGCGTTACTCTTCGCATCGAACATCGATAAAAGTGCAGTTTCGCGAAATCTCCAGCTTCTAGGAGTAGAATTTTTCCAGCCCCGCCCACGGACCGGTGGCTCTAATATCACGGGGGCACCTGGGTCAGGCTACATCGGACTAAAAGGCGTTTCAGTCGCGTAATGTAACGAACTAAGCCAGAGTCACGCGATATCCGACTTAGGAAGAAGGGCGGCGTAGACTCTTACGCGGAAAATAAAAAATCGTTGAATCTTTCTTTCTTCATCGATAGAAAATATTGTCTAGTCTATAAAGACTCGTTTTCATGGTTCCGTAAATATCGTCCGGTTGTCGTTGTCTACGACGTGGAGGAGGAGTCGTTCGACGCGAAGTGACTGCTTTGACATTCTATTAACTCCGCAGGTTTTACGGTAAAGCGATAAAAGCGTAGAACTTCCGGTCGACGATTTGTATCCGTCTATTCAATTCTCTAGTTTATTTCTGAATACTCGCGAGTACCAAGAAAACCGGATCGTTTTTCGAATCAGACGCTAGCCAGACGTCATCGGACTCATTGTAACACGAGACTTGGGAAACTCCGTGTTCCTCGGGGGTACGGAAACGTCTTTTGAAGTGAAAAAAACCAGGACTCTGCTCGGGACTGACCGGAAAACGCATTTGTCATACCGTGTCAGATCCTACCGTTGACAGGTTTTTCGCGCCAAAGACAATCCCAACCGCGTCGAAGAGCCGGAGGGGAGCTAAGAAACCGGTAAACAGTCACACCCACGAGGAAATTAGTCGTTAAGTGTTTTATGTATCCGGCGAGAGCTAACACGACCGAAAGCCAAGTCACGTGGCGCTCTTGACGAGGAAACAACACCGGGTTCCAATTTGTGAACGTGTGAACAATTTACACCCCGACTAGTCGTCATCGGTTACGGCCAGCGACCAGGTTTGTAACAGCCGGAAACCGCGGATCAGAATTTCGCTATCATGCCGCCTCCTGTGCGGGCTCGCGGATCGTCGAGACCGAGGTGAGGCCCGGCTCGCTTGGTTGTCACTCGCGAGGGGCCCGGGGACTTGTTTTTTATCTCGGTATGGCCGGGAGCCGACGGGGCCCCCTCGGGGCTTCCCCGTGATCCCCGTGATCCGTCGGGTCCCGTCGAGTATCCAGTTTTTTCAAACCGATATCGGGGCCCGAAGGAGCTACCGATCTAATAGCTCCGTTGCACAGGGCTTAAATACAGAGGCAATAACCGCCAGCCTGCCGCTGCAGAGTCTCAAGACTCCTTAATGAGGATAATTCCTGCATTGATTGCCGTCTGAATGATACGCAGTCAGCGATCGGTTGGACGGTAAATCATTCTTAATTAAACGATAGATATTTAATTAGGAAGCCTGGGATTGAGTTAGTTACGAGGTATTCGAATCGTGGCCAAATAGCCGTTATCGCGGTGGGAGGTTTCGAGCATAGGCCATGCGTTTTGACGTAGATGCGACACGGCATCTGGCGAGATCGGGGCGTCTGCGACGGGGCGTTGAAAAAAAAAAGAAGCCAAGACGAGAGAAAAAAAAATGAGAAATTTACTCTACCGTCGCCACCGCAGACCGATGACTGAGTTAATGCCCCGAAGATGGGTCTCATCGTCGCGCCAGACCGCCTCGAGAATTATTGCCCAGACGATCTGGTAGCGGATACGATATCGATGTTAATTTCTCGATAGCGTGAAATTCTGGAAAATTAACTTCGTCGATGAATGACGACGGGATAATTTTTTAATTGCACGTTCGAAATAGTAGAAAAGAAAAAATAACGATAAATCAGAGATATCTCTGATGTCTGGTATGTGCGAGATTAAACAGACACACACTGCGCATAGTTGTGAAATTGATGATATTTCGTATCGCTGTTTTTATCGTCCGAACGGTAAGTGAAAACCGACGAAAGCTCTGAGTGCGCGTAAACTGGCTCGTATCAGTGTGCGTACTCCAGGTTGCCAAATTTAACTAGCCCCGTAAATAAATATAGTTAGTGGGCAAGCCTAACCGTACAGATCCCTTTTGCCGAGGGCAGTGTGGGGTAACCGGGAACCAGAAAGTGCCCGGGGCGGCCATCTGTGCCCTGGCTCGCCAGTGCAAGCCACGTGGGTCGGCACCGGGTATTACCATTTACACGGCATTTGTTGTAACGGATAGAATACATTAGCTCAGTCGTTGCGAACTCTGATGGATTGTCGGCACACTGTTAAAAATATCTGCAAATTTCTCATACAAACAGGAATGAAATTTACAGATCCTGGTGATTTGAATGAAATTGATATGAAATATCTTGAAATTTCATATTTGTGTCTCAATATTGAAAAACAATCATTTTTCAATCCCTGTATTTCAATATTGATACGATTCCATGAAATTTATGAAACTTTTTTTGGAGATTCAAAACATGTTAGGATTCTTTTTTAGTTTTCAGGGACAAAGCGGTATTTCAGTCAATTATCAACAGTCCATCCAATTAGAAGCGCAAAACATTCATTTTTTGGTTCATTCCGCAATATTTTATGATCCGATTCGGCAATTATTGTAGCATTGGAAACCCATTTTCATATCATATGAGTATTCAGCTGAATTTTCAAAACATTCTGTGTATGAAATTCAGTATAATCATGCAATGGCTATGAAATTTCCGAATGATTTTTAATTTCAAAAACTGTTTTATGAATATTTCTAACAGTGAGAGCCGATGAATCTCGGACTGTGGCAAAATCTGACATGGTTGGTATTTTTTACGAGAAATCTAGATTCCAGCGAGAAAGTTGGAAACCATCTGTTGGAATGTTGTGGCGTGCAATTTATCTACGAACCTTTTGTCCTGCGTCGTAACGTTTGTCTCCGACGTTAGTCGTGCGTCAGAGAACACGTGTAGATTGAAATTTAAGCCAGCTGAAAGATATTCGAGACTGGAGTAAAATGGCATCAAGGGTGCCGGTAGAATGAGGGTGGGGGGGACCTCGGACGGAACAATTAACCGAATTTGCATTATATCTCTATCAAATTACTAGATTCGTATTATTGATAAAATTGCCAATTTGAGGGTGAAGTGTGCGGCACCAGGGGGCCGCAGAATGAATGCTCCTACAGTGTTCATTTTATGTCGATATACCACGGGGGGGCAGACTGCCTAAATCGCAGGGGCCAGGGCCGGCGCTAGTCTCCCAAAGCCACATTTTCACCGACCGAAAAAAAAACGACAAAATTGCTAAATTCAATTTTTTGATTCAAGATCGAGGTTAACAAGGGATTTTTTCCAACTTCCCGTTTATCTGTTTTCAGAGCATTAATTTCAATCACCCTTAATTTCAAACCAGCTGATTTCAGGAGTGAATTTTCTAAAAATTGAAAATATTGGTTGATTAATTTCTGACGAAATGATCGGGGCGCCCTTTGGGCTCGGGCCGGCTCTGATCACTTGACTATCCCATCGTATAGAAACGGGATCTTTTGGGCCGGGGATACCAGGACGAGGACGATTGTAGTGTCACCGGGTTGTAACTTGACACCCGAGCGTGCATACGCCCCTCGTACACAGGGACGATGACTATACGTCGACGTGCGATATCTCCCGATGGTCGTCGCACGCGCGTCTGTTCATTTTTATAATTGATATCAGTAAAGCACTCGTGTAAGAATTAGTCATGACGTGAGTTCGGCAATGCGTGGATAAATGTTTAATCTCTTCTTTCTCCTAAAATTACTTCATTCGTGACGATGATCAAGAATTTAATTTCAGATTTTCAGCACCGCAGACTTAATTAACCTGTTATACCTGCCTCCTCAGAGGCGAGGTCGAGTTCTGACGCCTGACCATTCATTCATTCATCCGGAGCAGTTTATACGAGAAAAATGAAAGCTCAACGTCATTAGCGCGTGCTTTAGGACCCGGCACGCATGCCGCCACGTCGTGACAAATGAAAGAGTATTTACGTGACGTAGGTACCGCGGGGTCTCGCGCCTCGGAATTTATACGCAAAGAAACGAACCGGGTTTATAACTATTTTAATTAATTGCTCGAAGACATGCTCTCTCGAGGCTCTTCTTGATTCGAATTATTCCACCAGTCGTACAGGCTGCGGGGTGCAGCTCGGCTCCGACCCCTGAGAGTCAACGGGGCGAATCCACCCCTGGCACCCCTGGCACCCCTGGAGCCAGTAATGCCATGTAGGAGCGTTCCTAGCAAGGCGAAGACTTATTATTTTTGTACGGCTCATTGGATTCGGTGGGACACAGTGGCACTATCAATTACACGAGGTCTAGCACCCCGACTGGTGTATGCGGGAAACTTGTACCTAGTTTGACAAACGAATGGTGAGGCGCACGCGGCCGGAGCTGGAGCACATCTGGCGCGAGTTCCTCCGTCTCCTCCCTCGCAGATTTTGTCGATTTGAATTATCACGACGCCAACGAGATTCGAGATTTCTACTCTCTCATATTTTCGTACACGTGTACGTAATAACCCCGTTTGTGCGAATTCGTAATTCAAAACCGGGCGAAATCCCACACCGCAGGAGAATATTGCTTCGCCGTAGCCTGACCAACCCGGAAATCGAGGGATGAAGAGGTCCGTTTGCAGTTCGGACCTGCACCAAATTGCCCAGCGGTGAATGATTTAATGACGCGGCGCCGTCTTCCGTGGTTCTCATCGAATTCCCGTTTCAAATTTGCCAAGAAAAAGGAAAATAATCGCTCTACTCTTCCCCCTCTTGAACTTTTTCCCCCGTGGATGACGAAGTGTCGGGGGTCTTGTTCGGATTGGATCAGTTTGTATTAGCCAATCAAAAATTACAATGGTACTATCGCGAGGCACCCTTCGCCTTGACACTCGATACTACGGACATTTTATTAGATTTCGAACGGTCCTGGAGCGAGGCGAGATCGAACGAGATCCTAATCCAATCCCGGCTAATTGACGAATAATTGTCTGATTATTGGTTATCCTGCTTTACCGCCCGAAGTTGTGCTAACTTCACCGCGTCCGAGTGGTCTAAATAAATAATCCGCGATCCGAACCGTCCGGAAGAGCACCGCACCCGAATAAAGTTGACGGCCTCTTGTCCGATCCCTGATTTTTTTATACCGCTCAGGTGATCGGAAAAAGTGGAGTTGAGGAGTCGAATCACCGGTGTAAGCCGATTGATAATTGTAATATTCCGCGTTTAGCGGGAGTCGCCTCCGGCACGACGCACACCCCCCGCGACATATGGGCAATCCGCGTGCCATCGTAGTTTCACCCGCCATATGACACCCTGCGGGTGATTCTTTTACTGGACGTTGACTTTTTGTTCCTAAATCGCAGGCGAAACATTGATGAGGTTGATATTTTCGAGACTCGAGTCATCTGCAAGTTCAACCTTCAGAATGAGTATACTTTTTGAGTTAAACGGTACCAAACAATTATTTCACCAATGTACTACAACTTGAGAGTATCGTTCTAAATTTTTGCCGAAAAATATCGAAAATTGAAAAAGTTATTAATTTTTGAGTAGAAAACCGCGTTTTTCAGAACACTTTTCTTCAGGATTTTTTTTTAGTAGCAAAAACTGAAAATTCACAGTTATTTTCAAAATGACAAAAAAAATGGAATTTCGCGATATTTTCGGCAAGAAAATTTCTAAACTTCTGCAAATTCGAAGTAGCGTAAAGTAAAAGACAGTATTTTACATCACTCATCAAATTTTCAACCACTTGAAGGGTACGGAACATTTTCTTCCATAACCTTCAATTGATTGCGAATTTGATACATGATGTAAAATAATGCCTTTGACACTACTTCGAATTTGCAGAACTGTTGGAATTTTCTGGGCGAGAATATCGCGAAATTCAATTTTTTTTTTTTTGTGATTTTGACAATGTCCCGTAACTCCAAAGTGGTTGCAAAATTTTGTAGTTTCTTCTCATATCCGCCCTAATTTTACACAAAAATTCTCAAAGTTTTGGATTTAACGTTGATTTTTCAATCTTTCCGAGAAGATCTCCAGCGATCTCGAGGTTCGTGGGTCAACTCGTCTCAACGAACTTTTTTCATTCCAGTCCACGTACTGTAGGATATCACTGATACGTACCAGGCACATATTCGTGAAGGTATGTAGGGGTGATACAACAGCTCGCGGGAGGCGGTGTAGGATTAGGTTAGCTGCGTCGTTGTTTGCCGTATTAATCATAGAACGAACCCTCCGCTTCCTCATTCCCTCCGACGTCGGCTCCCAAGCCTCGTGATATAATTCCTTGCTCAGAGTTACGTACAGCTGACAGAATTCTTAATACTTGATTCAACGATTTGAAGGAAAATTGAATTCGAGTCAAGTCGGGATAATTGACTCGGTATAACCTCGGTCGCTTAATTATCTGTATAAAATGATTCATAGAGCTAAGGTTGAGCCGCGGAGGATGAGGTAATTGCCGAGATACTTGTTGCGGCGGTTGCAGGAAGACGCGGTAGACGACGGCCGCTCCCGTCGTAATAAGATTCCCTTTAATAGCATTACACGCCTCATTGAGACTTTCAAAGTCCTAACTCTAGGCGACTTTACATCGTGTTTGACTTAACCGGAACTTTACTACGGAGGCAAAACGTAAGCCAGGACCGTCGGTCGGGCAGTCAACCAGATAACCAGATATAACCGGGCGGGCAGCGTCTGTAAGTCCTGCGAAGTTCGAGGATCGATTCCGACTCGAATTGATCAAAATTCAACCCGAGTTTCTTTAATGCCTATAAGAGAATATCGGAGGTGGAAAAAGTTAAACACAGATTTAATAGCTTAATTTATAATTCCCCGCGCAAGAAGTCGAGGCCCGGTCCAGACTGACTGACTGACTGACTGACGAAGGATCGTTCCATAATGCGAACCGGGCGGTTCCGAGCTTATAAGGAGCGTCATCGCCGTGGGTGGTCCGCGTCCATCTCGCTAGACACCAGGAGGGAATCGAGTCGAGGCGAAATCTTCCGAGTTTCATCACATATGAATCACGCGCTGAGAACCACTAGCCGAAGGGATCATGCTCGTCCATAATCTACGCCGATGCAACGGAGAGTGAGTCCGGTCCCGGGTACGCGCACTGAATCACTCATCGAGCGCTGCGACGTGGTCCAGCCCTGCCTCCAAGGTATACCAACTCCCTATTAACTCGGGAGTTGGTGTACCCCGGCCGTTCTACAAGATTACATTATTTACTACACTGTGTCTCTCTACGGGAACTGATTACCGGGGACCACGTCATATATGGGCCGCGACACGTACCTTCCTATTGCTCACATGCGCGAATACCTTTTACCGACTGCCTTTGCCGAGCCACAGGCAAGCCACAGGCGAGCCACAGGCGAGCCACAGGTGATGGATGTCCGGCTTCTCGACGTTCCTCTAGCCTATGTCAATGATCGTGATCCTAGTGTTTCGCGAAAATCTGTGCCGGGGATTGAGGTTGAAATAATTGATTGGAAGACCGGAGCATCTTATTCCTCGTTGGTATATGGCCGAGGTTGAGGCTATTCTCTAAAATCCGGTGATTCTTTCGGGCGTCTTCGGGGATGATATTTGCCCGGATCAATCCATATGGTTGCCATGGCAACCGGTCAGCGGCCTTGCTTGTCCACCCCTCTTTGCTGAACTGAGGCCAGCCGAACGAGAGAACGCCGGACCCCTTCGAGTCCCGCATGATTCGTCTCTTATTCTATCTCGGATATCTCTTCTTACCTTCCTCCTCCGCCCGGAACTACCCCACGTCTTGAGAGGCTCTCTCTCTCTGCTCTAGGAACTTTCTCCGAAGGGGGGATGTTTCGCACGGTGAATATAGACGGGTGGACCGAAACCGACTCGGTCCGAACCGAATGTATTCATGAGGCTTTGTTTGCGAAACTGTCTACACAGCTCCTTTGTCCTTTCCATCTCTGGATATCCCCCTCAGCGGACGATCAACCTCGTGGCAAGACACCGTAGTTACAATCCGACAAACTCACTCCTGGCTCTTACTCCGATTGAGTCGTTTGACCGGCTGACTGCGGAGGCTCTTGTCGCAGGGTTTGAGTATCGAAAACGTTTGCAGCGTCCGCGGCGTCGCGACGAATTGACGGTAAGAGGAGAGGAGAAATTGAACGTTCGTGCAGCTAACGAACGAGCGACAGATGCAGGAGAGAGAGAAAGACGGAGGTATCGATTTTGAGAGAGGACCGAGGGTTCGGGGAGCAGGTCGCCCGGCAGGACGACTTTGAAAGGCGAGCCTCCTTCGCTCCGTGAGAACCTCCCTGTATTCTACATGCAAATTTATAGAGATACTTCGGACAGGATGCCAAGGGTGTTATTCTCCGGGGAGTACACAGCCAGGACTAAGAGCTCTTCCTTGTCCCGTCACTCCGCAACCGTTCCAATCAATCGCATAAATCTCAAAGTATCGATCTGTCCGGATGGAAACTTGGAGATTCAGAAATATCAACCAAGGATTTGTTCGCGTTGGCCAATATACCGGGTAGTTTTCACTCGCCGAGTTCGCAGAGGTTTGAAAAAGCGAGGAACGCGTAATTGGTGAACCAATTACGAGCGAGAGGCCGAAAGTAGTCCGAGCGAACGAAATCGGCAAATCGGTTGCGAACGGCCCCCGACCGCTCGCATAGCTTGGCGCCTCGACGGTCGTTCATCACCTCTACGTGCTGCCACCGCCTCGCGAACCGTTCGACGGCTCGACGAGAAATTGCGAAGGTTCCGCGCCGTGGTTACCGGGAACTTGAACCGGGTTTAGGAAAAACGGGAAGTCTTTGCGCACTCCTGTCAATCAGACGTCGACGGTTTTGTGCCATCCGGTTAATGATGATCCACTGCTCTATCTCGCGGACACTTACACGTACGCGCAATCACAGATCGACGTCTCGCTCCACTTCAGTGGAAATCAACTTTTGAGAATTTCTATCATCGATTGAACTCGTCAAAGGCTCGCGTTCCTGGGAATCTCTTACACACCTGTCGAAGTCATTCAGGGATCACGCGTGTCGTTTGTTGCGGATAAATAGCACCGGTTCTAATCCGCAATGACGAAACGATTATCCCACGCTTAGAGAGCCTTCGATCTCTTCTGTCGATAAAAAACAAGAAGCTAGTGTAAACAAATCTGCGAACCGACCCGTCTCCCGTATGTCGATCCTCTACCTCTACTATCACCGTCCACGGTTTGTTGGGTTCGATTCAAAGGCCCCGGCGCCTTTATGGAGGCTGCCACTCAAAACAGGTGGTTAACAGCGGCAGAGAAGGGTCCCGAGAGAAACACGGGTTCGAGGTACTCGAAGAGTCGCGTGGCCAACTCAATTATTATCTCCCCGCGTCTATGAATGATCGCCGATCCCATTGTCGATTTTGAAGAACTTTATCCTCTCCTCCGTCTGTCGCTGAAAATTTTTGTCCGGTTCCATCGACCGGGTCGACGATCCTCCCTGGGTGATAAAATTAAAAGATCGAGTCGTCCAGGCGCCGGCGGAAATCTGGGCGTCCCCGGGTCGGATCGTCACCGACGCGTGACGTCTGACATCTGTTTGGCGGGTTTCTCTCTCGCTCGCTTTTTTTTCTTTCTCCTTTTCTCATTCTGCGAATGCCGCTTTCTCTGTTTCGATACCGACGGGGTCACCGTCGGTGGTAGTTCGCAATGGTTCGCCAGCGGCTCCATCGCCACCCCACGGTTTCGTTTTCTCGAAGAGTCGAAGCACGCAATTCTCCTTTGGGTTTCCAAACGATTTGAGACGGTAATCGGGCGGAAATACTCGGTTCGCGCCCGGGATCGGCGTCCGCGCGTCCGCCTCGAGTAAAGTGATTTGATATAAGGGTATATACTCGCTCGAGCGTATTCTGCGATTTGCTAAGCGAACGCCTTCGGGAAGGTTAACGAGATACTGTAAATTTAGGATCTCCCAACCAGTCGCCTTCGAAATCGGCCCGCTTCCTTATCCCCGGGCGCTCTTTGCCATTCGGGTTTTTTTTTTCACCCGGTTCAGAACGACATTCGCTATCTGTCATAACGTATTTTATACTCTTTGTCATACGGTTTTATTATAAGAAATATTGAACGATTCTATCCCCGAACTTAGAGATTCCGATCATGGATATCCCCGAAGGTTCGTTCGTTAAAATCCAGTTAAATCAGGGGCATTAAACGGGCCAAAAATGGAACCGGAGAGATCGTAAATTCTCCCAATTAGCGGAATCACCAAAAAATTCACGGCCCTCGACCAGGGGCACCTCGGGCTACGGCTACGTAGTACCTACAACGTCGAGAATGTATATTGGATATTGCCGATATCTGGATCTATTTCGCTTGCTAATGGAAAACTTATGCTAAATTCGCTATCCATTATGTATCAGTGATCCGGAGAAAGGTGAACCCTTCAAACGGTTTTCGAGCGCGGTTTTTTTACCCTCTCATTTTACGGGTACAACAAAAAAATTCCGCAGCTCCGGGTTAAAAATGTTCCAAGCCACGGAGTTTGAGGTCTTCCGCGACGCAGACGAGGCAAAGGATGGGATTGTCTAGGTCCTAGAGTACCTGTGGGTCTAGGATTCTGGCAGCTTTTCAAGAAACCCCCCAAAGCCTCGTACAGCCTCTTGGAATCTTCCTCGTCCCGATCTTGTTACGGTTATTTCTTGTCGAGAATTACCAGGCGATACGGGTATCTTTATTTTCGCGGAATATCTTAACTCCTTTTCGGTTCGTTCTTCTATTTCCTCTTCGCATATCCTTTCCTCGGAGCTGAAACTCGACGGAGGAGGAGGACCGATCACCTTAATGCATATTGATGCGCGCCAAACTAAGTGAGTGAAAAATCGCCATCGATCTATCGAGGACGGCTGGTTGGGCTTCGCTTTATTTTATTCATCCGACATTCGACCTTATTCATTTTCTCGGTTTATCCCAAAGAGATGGTGAACTCCTCTCGGCCTCTTCCTGATCCCTCCTCCAGTTCCCTCCGGCCTCTATAATTGCCTTCGATTTCTCTTCGCCGGTGTAAGTCGCCGGGATCCCTGCATTTGATTCGTTTTCAACGTTTGATTTTCTTTTTGTCAGAAAAAAAAGATTGGCGAGATTCTCTCGAATCGCTTTAACAAAGCCGGGCGATAAGTGAACGATACACAGAATTAGCCGTAACGATGACCGTGCGATACGAGTGGGGAAAAAAAAAATGCGAATAAAAATAAAGTCAACAAATCAACATCCCGTGGGGGAAAAATGCCCTCGCGGTACGTAAAACCGGTTTATTATAATATTGACCCAATTTTCTAGATTGGTAAAACCAAAAATAATTAGCCGTACAAATATGGGGCCGAGGTTGGTTATTTATCCGTCGATTTTTCGCTTCACCTACCGCCGACCGTCAACCAATGGGGCACACGCCCTCCGGACCTTTTATTTTCTAGTGCTTCGAGGGGATGCTGTGGGGGGACCCATATGCTACACTCGGGGTGCCAGAGCCTGTCGCACCAGCTGAGTGTGTTTTGATTTCCCTAATAGACGATCCGGGGGATGTGGGCGAGCCGGGTGACAAAGAATCGCCTCTTCTGATTCCGATATTTCAATTTTTTTTTTTTTGCTCTCGCTAATTATCGCACATCGGTCAATTATTGCGTTTCGAAAGATCGCGTGCGGGTGTTACGCTCTTGGTCGTAGTATCAGATGGCATTCGTCAGCCACGCACGACACGCGTTAAAAAGTCGGGAGTCGATACGGCGGTAATGACGAGTCGGGAGTTATTACTCAACGTTACAATTTCCGTGAAAATCATTAAAATATACCCACGTGCTCGCGAGATAAGCTAATGACAGGTCTGAGTGGCATCGTGACAGCAGATGACACAGATCGATAAGATGAATCTTATCCATACGTAGCTTCTGGTTCAATCAAACTAAGTAGATTTAATATCGCATGTCGTACTTCATCCCGTCTCTGAATTTGACCTGACGGTATTTATTATACAACAGAATTTCGACTTACCTACCCGTCGACCTGCGCCAGGGAGCTTGATGGACTCGCGGAAAGCCCGGGTTAAATCGGACGTCAAACACAGTGCCGGATGTGATTTGCATCCATTAACGGTACAAGCGGGGCTGATTGACAATCCGAACGTCATTGTGACGTCAGTGACCCGACGGACGCCCTCGACCAATCGCGTAATCAATTACCGATAACGATTGATTGTTACAGGGATCGAATTTGTCGCGTAAAACTGACAAACTTGGTCATTTTTGTTGTTTGGAACGGAAGTCTGCGAACAATCGCGACGATATTGAAAGGAGAGTCGAATTCGTAGTCTGAATTGGAAGTGAAAATCCCCGCGGGTTGTTTACCGCGAGGCACTTAACGAGACCTCGAAAAGCACGCCGCGTGATACGCATCGATGAACACGTCACAATCAACCCGGCCCGTCTCAATCAACGTGCCATTGATATCCATCGGACAGACCCCGGCGCTCCGCCCTTGGAACGACATTTTATTTTTTGTTCCGTTGTTTCGACGTACCCTGTGCGGTATATGAACGAAAAAAAAATGGAATAGAACCCCCGATAAAGAGCAATAAGACGTTGCTGGTGGTTGCGGCGGTAACAACAGCTTGTCGCAACTATACCGTTAGCAATAGCAATCAATGTTGAGTGTGTCTACTAAATGAAGGGTACTCGGGGACCCGGGGACGGCCACGGACGGTATAAGGACACGCGACCACCCCATTCCGGTTACGTAGCCTCGTACCGAGCTGCCCATACCCCATAGTGCGGGGGCATTTTCGAGATTAATTTGTGTATCGCTTGCCACCCCACGGCTCGTCAGACTCTTACGTACAGTCAGCTGACGGATATTTGATAAAAGGTGTGCGGTGAGAACCGCTGAACTCGAAGACTATCTCAGCCACGGTCCCGCGGGAGGAGGACCTCCTCCTGTTCCCACTATCTCGGGACACTCCGTAGCCTATTCAAAGACAGACCTATACCTTCACGTACACCTCTGGATCCGGTACCTTCGCCAGAGTACCGGAGCATACCGCGAGGTTCGGTAGCGGGTCAAACTCGGTTGCACCCTTGGAGTACACTGTTTGAAACAGATGTGAATATAGGATGCACTCACCGGTCGATGATCACAGGATCGCTCGGAGTCTCGTTCCGGTTTCCGCAGCTCTTCTTGTCGCAGCATCGACTGAAAGCAAAGGAATCGCTGATTAGCTCACAGCAAGCTCGGGAAGAATATACATTCTGCATCCGAAAAAGTACCCGATACCCATGGGACCCGGGACTCTACTACCCGTCGACGTCAAGTCCCACGGGCCAGTGACTCAGCCACCCCCGCACCGTACGGCTCGTTACGTTTATGGTTTAGTGGTGCGAGGGTGGAGGATCGCCTCTGCCCACTGGCTGGCTGGGACTACGAGCCAACCCCGAAGTTTAGGGTGTGGAATTATTTCGAATGGCTTACCTGCACATGACTTCGTGGGTGAGGAGCACCCTGCACATCTCGGGGTTCTTGTCCTGTCCCTCGTAGATGATGGCCTGAAACAGCGGAGAAAAATACCTCGGTAGAGTTTAGGAACGTCGTAGTCGCAGTTTGGGGGCAATTATTGCATTCGTGGAAGGACAAGGACGGGACCTGAACCCCTACGAGGACTCGGGCTAAGCCGGGGCGGTGCAGGCAAATCCGTTAAGCCCTACTCCACGATCTTCTGATTGATTTTTATTTAATGACAACACTTTGTTATACACCGTATTCGTGTATTTATGGATAGAGGGCTTCGGGGGGGATTACGCCACGGAATAATGACACGGAGGGTAACAGCAGAGCTTTTGATCTTACGAGCAGGTCTTGTTTACACCGGTTCAAGTGCTTCCCTGGGTTTTCCTATGGTACATTTTTCCGCGACTGCAGCCCTGAGCAACTGAACAGCGATAAAGAAAATTTCCCGAGATTGTAAACGATGATAAAATGTAAATAGTTTGAAATACAATATCCCAGGGAGTTTGTGCGAATGGTGGAAAAGCGAGGCGTCGCGTGGGGGTGGAAAATACCGGGACCAAGTGGTGATAACGATATCAAATACACCGCGGTTTTAACTTTGCGGTACGATTTTTGCAAACCCGGATAAAATATTTATCGTCAACTCCGAGGGTAGGTCAATCAGGTGATCCTCTGGGATATAGGAGAAAGAGTGTGTTGTACCGGTGGAAAGAGGGTGAAAAATGTATCGTGAGAAGAGATAGTTACAACGAATTAGAGGTAATACGAAAAAGTCATGCGAGCCTATTCGTTGTTTGAATAATTAAAACCAACCGCGATGCATCGCGGGTCCTCTGTTTCATAAGAAACTCTTGCGCTCTCGCGTTATACCGCGATGATAAAATAAACATCGAGTAGCTTTACAAACGTACATGAACCACCGAGTTTACCTTCTCCTCTTTTTAAAAATCGACCCCCCGCGAGTCCGACTCCGACTAAAGGTATTAAAAGAATAAACAACGGTCCCAGTGTAATACTCAGAGCAAACAGACACTCGCGTGTCCGACCTCTCGACACTGCAGTGCTCATTGTTACGTGTTTAACCAGTGATTACCGTGCCCAGGTGACGATCTTGAATAATGAATATTTTCAACCCCCGAAGCTCCTGCGATCTCGGTCGATCGTTGGTCCCATAAGAGATTCGAGAATGCAATTAAAGGTGGTTACGGACCCCCCAGGGAGGCTTCGGTCCCCGAAGAGCCTCCTGGCTCCCCGGGTACCTCGCGGTCTTCACGTGCCATCCAGACGCCGCTGCTCGGTGCGTTTGCAATACGGAGACAGACCTCGGTGGCTTGTGAGGTTCGCGACGTCAGACGACGCGTCCTGGGGGTGCGACCAGTCAGCATCATCCCCGTGGGGCTTACTTCGACTTCCGGCAAGTCCCAAAAGGATTTCTTACACCCCCACCTCCTCTAATTCCCACGGGAATTACCCGTGAAGGACTAATAGCGATATTTCCGTTCTTATCTCAGTTTCAATTAAAAAAAAAAGAAGAAAACGATACAAAAAATGATAGTCAATTTTCTGAGGAGTGAAGATTTTTTTCTGCTCCCCAGAGTGAGAGAAGCTCCCGAAGCTGGGGGGTGGAAAAATTTCCTGTAGATAAAATTAAGACGAAATGCCAACACACGCGTTTCTCCCGTACGAGATCGAAGCGAGATCGAAGAATGAAAGAGGCTTAGATAAATTCCGAGATAGTCATTCAAATGCGGCGTAATGATTTCTATCGCGAATCGATTCCCGTTATCCCATGGGAATCGGTGGTATCGGAATACCAGCCCCCCCTGCTTCACTGTACTACATGTCGAACTAACATCGCCACCCTTCGGCTGGGGGATCCTCTCTTCCTTATCTACCAGGGATTAACTTATCTCGAGCTTATTATTTCCTTAATCTATAGTTAAATACTCATATTTTAGCATTAGCCTTGCATATGGGGCGCCCAGCCACGACCCCACGGATATTCGATTCGACTCGCCTCTGACTAACCTTTGTTTCAACCTCAAAGGGGTTGGTGCTGCGCTATTCAAGAAACAAAAAACAAAATTTTGTTCCGCGGTAGAAAAATGGGCGGGAAAAATTCAATCTGAAAAGATTTTCAGGTGGGGTAAATTAATTTACCTAGAGGTTGGATCGCGTTTTAATTGATGCAGAGATATACAGAGCGCAGTTTATGCAGAATTTATTCTTCTATTTTCTGCAGGGTAATGAAAGCGTTTGTAAAAATCATGTGAAGTACGTGACTGTGCAGAATGCAGCGAGATTATAAAGCGATTATTGTTACACTGTACAACTTAACCGAGTTTGGGATAAGGGTTGTAAATTTGTGCACGCCGTTTAGATAAAAACGTGCTAGTGGTTTATTTTTTTTTCTTTTTTGCTCTAACCGCTTGTTTCGTAGTTAAATTGAAATAAAAAAACCAAAAACGTTGTAAATTTTGTTGAAACGGCTCTAAAAGACACTCGATTCGATTCTATTCCACGTGTCGCACGTCCCGCGCAAGTTTCTCAAACTAAAGTTTACGACAGTTTAACTGCTCGATGAAAAATTTATGGAGAAGCGACAGATCGTTGAGTATATAATAACGTTTCGTTGCTCCCTTTGTTCAACCTCCACCACCGACTACCTCAAACCTTCGCCTTCGCCTTTGCCTTCGCCTTGTCTCCTTCCCGACAAGGACTGAGTAACACCGTTATACAAGTTTAGGTACAATTTCGTGTTGCTCATTCATTTAGAATAACAATGTTACGCCTCCCTTCCTCCCTCCGCTTTTCTGCTCAGACCATGTTGCTTTTATTTCATTCTTTTTTTTTCTACTCTTCCCCGGAAGTAATTAACATTCAACACTTTTAATTCTACAGAGACAAGAAAAAAAGGAGCTCAAAATTTTGTACATGATTCTATAATTTTTTCGGGGCTGGAATCGGTTTCGACATGCCTAATTTTGAACGAAGCGAGGCGATAAAATTTGCAAGAATTATTACAGATTTATGAATTTGTAAATTTTTCCGAGAGCAAATTCGCTGATCTTTGGAAATTTCGTTCGAATAATGTATCATTGATATCCCGCAAGCCGCAATTGGCTCGATATCATATACGCTTTGCTATTCGTTTTTAGTCCCGGCTAGAAAGGTTTTAGCAGATTAAATAATCCTGTTGCTGCACCAATGGCGAAAGAGTACATGAGATATTCCGAGTCAGGAAGAGGAGGAAACGCGAACTGGATGAGGGCTGGGTCCCATGTTAGTTTTAGCTGATTAAATTACTAAGCCGTCCAGTTCCTGCGCCGGCATAGAAACGTTTTTCAATCCGCCATCCATCCCGTTTATTAGTCACGATATGAGGGAGCCTCCGAGTCCCGGATTTTTTTCGAGGATTTTTTTAAATTGGCGAAAAAATATTTCGACGTAGCTGTAGGCGCGAACGATTTACGCCGCGGCTTTTCCATCCCGCGAAAAAATCCAGATATCCCGGTCTGCACCACCGACATCACCCTTCACTCGTAAAACTCTTATCCGCTCTCTAATCTCCCGGCTTTATTTGTGTTTGCTCGGAAGGTTATGATCCTCCTTCGCTCCTATCTCTTCGTACTGATCTTGCCGTGGGTTAGGCCCGGGCCACGTGGCGCTGATAACAATACACGGCACACCGACGGCCACCAATCGTTCGAGGGACACCCGGATGATCTCGTTTTATGGGGGATCAAAAACCTTTCTCAAAATTCAATATTCTTACCTGAGTCGTGACGGAGTCGATCAGCCTGACGAAGATGTCTTGCTCTTGCCTCACACCTGCAATATAAAATATAAATTATCGTTCGTTAGAAGCTGTCGATGAAGCAAATGCCTGAAGAATAAGGTAGTCAAAAATGAAGGGATTTTAAATTCTCCAGAAATCGGATTTCGATCTTGCAAAAAGTGTTTGGTATTAAAAACCGTTTAAGACCGCGGACTCCGGTCCATCCGCCTCCTGGGACTTATGTTTTGTCGCGGCGTCTTCGAAAGCGTCCACTTATACAGCGCATGAAATTAGGCCCTTTCTTGACGTAAGTTGAAAAAAGGCGAAAGCCCCTCAGCCTCCGTATTCGACCCCAACGG